>CM053560.1:135772831-135838027 GCA_028646485.1 Cryptoprocta ferox | reverse complement strand
GGGCGGGCCTGTTCCCCACAGCGACACAGTGATGGGTGCAAACATCGCAGGGTGAGCGGAGAGGAAGAACCGGCAGCGAGCACAGGAAGGGTAGGGGTGCCGGGAAGACGCGCCCTCTTGCCCGTCGGCCCTTGGCGGCGGTGGGGGCTGAGGGGGTCTCCCCTCGAATGCGCGTCATCTCCAACCCCAACCCGTGCCTACCTCCCCAGGAAAGCTGGTCGTTAAAGACCAAGGCGAGGAGATAGTCTTGCGCACGCGGCACATCCTGATCGACGACGGTGGGGAGCTGCACGCAGGCGGCGCCCGGTGCCCCTACCAGGGCAGCTTCAGCATCGTTCTGTACGGAAGGTGGGTGCTCCGCTTCCACGGGTCAGGCGCGCCTCGTGGACCGGCGGGAGTCGTGGTTAGAGCCAGCCGGCCGTGGCGCACGCCGGCGGCTGGGGCGAGCCGGAGACGTCAACTGGTCTTCTGTTTCTTGTGGGTCCTCGCGTAGGTGACGGGCGTCCCTGCCGGACTCCCAGCCGCCTTTGAGTCCTGTCAAGGCTCAGGGAGCCTCCGGGGGTGTTCCTTTATCGGGTTAGGACTAAAATAAAGAAAATTTCCACGCGGTGTTTGCCTCCAGCTGTGGCCCCTCTTCGAACAGCTGAGAGTCCTCAGAGGCCCCCGGGGGCCAAAGGTGCACAGAGGTGCGCGTGCACAGGGCAGGTCCAGGTGAGCCACCTCAGACGTGGGCCGGCACATAGCACGCGCGGGCCTGGGAGGAAGCAGCGGCGTGTGGACTGATGATGATGTGCTCTCGCTTGGCCTTTCGGCCTCACGTGGGCCTGGCTTAGGGAGACCTGGTGGGTGACGCTGCTCCTGCTGGGCTCCTAGGTCACCGCGAGTGGCCGGTCCTGGGGGAGCCGCGAGGTCCCCTCCGGGTTCAGCGTCCTGCGGAGCCCCGGCTGACCTTGGGGACCTGTTTTCTCTCGTAGGGCTGATGAAGGCATTCAGCCGGACCCTTACTTTGGCCTCAAGTACGTCGGGGTCGGCAGAGGAGGTGTCCTCGAGCTGCACGGACGGAAGAAACTCTCCTGGACGTTTCTGAACAAGACCCTTCACCCGGGCGGCATGGAGGAGGGCGGTTATTTTTTCGAACGGAGCTGGGGTCACCGTGGAGTCATTGTGCACGTCATCGACCCCAAATCAGCGACCGTCATCCACTCTGACCGGTAAGGTCTGCCTTCACGTAAACAGGGAGCCCTTCATTCCACAGATGCTCACTGAGCCTGGGCTGTGGCCAGACGCTGGTCCGGGCGTGGAGACACAGCAGCGAGCGAAACAGAAGCCCTCAGCTCGAGGAGTCCCATCCCTCCCTCCCTGGGCGTCTGCCTAGAGTAGCTGGATTAACGGGAATACACGGACGCACGCGCATGTACACACAACAAAGTTCCCAATCGTGATCCCTGGGACTTAGGGGACAGGCATAGTGAGGTGGCGGAGGGTAACTAGGGAAGCCCGCGTTGCGTCAGTCAGGGACGGCCAGGTGCAGAGGCGATATGCCAGCCGAGAACGGCAGGGTGAGCCTGAGTTGGGGAGAGCGTGTTCGAGACAGCAGCACGTGCAAAGGGCCAGCAGTGAGGGAGGCACGATGGTCTGGAAACACAGAGGGACCGGCAGAGAGGAGGCAGGTACAGAGCAATGGCGACGTGGCAGTAACGTCCCGGCTGCAGGCAGGGGCAGGTGCGGCACCTCGCGGGGCTCTATAAGGAGTTGGGTTTTATTCTGAGTGGGACGCGAAGCCCCTGGAGGGCTTTCAGAAGGGTCTGATCTCATGAAAAGAACCCCCTGGCTGCCGCGTAGAGAAGGGGTGGACGGCAGAGAGCAGAGGAAGGAGAGGGAGCAGAGTTGCGGGGGAGGCTTCTGCGTGGTCCGAGCCCGAGGGCTCGCCGGCCAGGACTCGGGCAGAAGCTATGGCGGCAGAAACGGAGGCACTTGAGAGATACCTAAGAGGCACGGAGGGCGAGCCTCCACTCCCTCCCACCCCACCCCTTCCCCCACTGGGGTGTGAGCCGGGTCTGCAGTGCCTGGGCTTCCTGTGGGTTCCCGGGGCCCTCGGAGGGGAGGACCCACCAGGAAGGACCCGGCTGGGGCGGGCAGGCAGTCGCCAACCTGCCCTGCTGCTGCTGGGCGCGGGCCCCGCAAGACCAGGACACAAGCCGCGGGTGCCCACAGGAGGGAGCAGGGAGCCTCCGGGACACAGGCCGCGGTGGGCAGACATACGCGGGCGGCCACCCTTGCCCCGCGCTGAATACCGGTAACGATCACTGCACTTTGTGCGAAGCAAGGCGTCGACAGTTCTGTCCGGCCGCGTGTAATGTGTCTTCACAACCGCCCAAGCCGGTTCTGCCATTATCCATGTCGTGCAGAGGACACACCGAGCTCAGTGGGCTCGATGCGCCGAGTCACAAGGCCAGCTGGTGTCGGAGCCGGGGTTTACACCCTTGACCCTGTATTACTTCTGCGGGTGCCCTGGGGCGGGCCACCTGCCGGGGGCCGAGCAGTGCCCCCCACACACGAGACTCGGGGAGCCAGGGTGAGCCTTGCACACACGAAGTACACCAGAGACCCCCCCTTTGCATGCGAGGACATCTCCTCCATGAGATGCCACCCCCCCCGCCCTCCCCCCCAGGACAGCGCGGCCACTCGCGGTGAGCCAGCCTTCGGCCGCGTGCCTTGTTGAACTGCGCGGTGAGAAGTCACCCCGACAGCCGGTGTTCGGGTTCAAAGACGGAACGACGGCCGCTCCCCCCACATCCCCTTTGGTTAAAGTGTGTGTGTGTGTGTGTGTGTGTGTGTGTGGCCTCGGGAACCTGGGGGCCGAAGGTGTGTGTGTGAAGAGATCTGCAAACACGACACACGCACGCACACAGGTGGGGGCTGCGGTCACCTGAGAAGGTGACCTGGAGGAAGGAGAATGTAGGTTGGCCCCTGCAAGGTAGCAGGCGTGTGATCAAGCAGGCGACGGCGAGGAAGGGTGTGTGACGACGTGTGGTGTGCTCGTGGCACCGAGGCTGGCCGGGCTCGAAGCCAGGGGTGCGGCAGGTGGAGAATGAGCGGCCTGGGCCTGGACAGCCCAGCCGCACAGACACTTGCCGACCAGTCTGAGGGCTCTGGGCACCCGGCCAGCCAGCCCCACCCCATGACCCCACCGTGTCTTTTCCCCCAAATCATGGCTATTCGTGCCAGTTCATTTTTCTAGATGCATAAAAAAATTTTTTTACTGTTTTTATTGATTTTTGAGAGACCAAACACAAGCAGGGGAGGGGCAGAGAGAGAGGGAGACACGGAATCCGAAGCAGCTCCAGGCTCCGAGCTGTCAGCGCAGAGCCCGACGCGGGGCTCGAACCTGTGAGCCGCAAGATCATGACCTGAGCCGAAGTGGGACGCTCGACCCCTGAGCCCCCCAGGCGCCCCCAGATCCATTTCAGAACTGTTTTGCTTGTTGGTTCCCCAGACAAATTCTTTTGGAATTCCCGTTGTGATTGCACCAAAACTCTGGAGTTCCGTGGGGGAGGGTTCGGGGGGGTCATCACGAAATTGTGTCTTTGCTCTTTAAATGCAAATCGCCAGCGGTACAGATGTGCCTTTGAAATCCTGCTTCGCGGGTATTTTCTGCGTGAGACCGGGTGACCTTTGTCAAGGTCGGGAGATGGGTGTTTGCTGGAAGAGAAGGTGTTTCCTTTGAGGCTCACAGCCCGCGGGGGCCTGGCAGGCATGTCGCTGTTGCACCAGAGCCGTGAGCTTGGACGTCTCTTCGCAGGGGCTGCCGTCAGGACTACTAAACCCCCGCCTCCCACCTCTTTAGGTTTGACACCTACAGATCCAAGAAGGAGAGCGAGCGGCTGGTCCAGTACTTGAACGCCGTGCCCGCGGGCAGGATCCTTTCGGTTGCGGTGAATGATGAGGGGTCTCGGAACCTGGATGACGTGGCCAGGAAGGCCATGACCAAACTGGGCAGCAGACACTTCCTGCGCCTCGGATTCAGGTACCGCGGTGCCGGCCTGGGGCATGGCGGGCACTCCCATCTGCACTGGGCAAGTCTGGGCGCCCAGGTTTTCGCACAAGCGTATTCCCCTCTTAAAACACAAACGGTCTTTCCACGCATGGGCTCGCCCGTTTCTTTTCTTTTTTTAAAAAATTTTTTAATGTTTACTTATTTTTGAGAGAGAGACAGAACATGAGTGAGGGAGGGGCAGAGAGAGGGAGACACAGAACCCGAAGCAGCTCCAGGCTCCGAGCTGTCAGCACAGAGCCCGACGCGGGGCTCGAACCCACAAACCGTGAGATCATGACCTGAGCTGAAGTCGGAGGCTTAACAGACTGAGCCCCCTGGGCGCCCCTGGGCCTGTCCGTTTCGTTCAGCCGCTCACAGAATACGAGCTGGCCCGTCAGCAGAGCTCGCTTCGCCTTCCCTTACTTTGGCAAAGGGTCATCGCTGCCTCAGGGACTGGCAGACATCCGTGGAGAGACCATATAAGGTGTCTCTGCCCGGCCGTGCCCCAGTGTGCCCCACCGTGGTCTCCTTTGTCTCCGGTCACAGCTTCATGCCCGACGTTGGCGCACGCGCTTTGGCCCCGAGAGGAAATCCTTTGTCCCGCAGGAGCCACGCCTTTTATCATGCTGGATCCGATCTCCGCGCAGTGGGAGGCTGAGGTTGAGGTCATCCTCCTGTGGCTGCTGGGGGATCGCGGCGCCCCTCCCCACGTGGGGCAGATGCAGGAGCAGGACTGGGGGCAGCCAGAGTCCTTCCCCCACCCCGCCCCGTTTTACGGGCTGGGCAGAGATTCCCGGGCGAGGCGGGGGCGGGGGTGGGAGGGATGATCTGGGCTCTGGGGTGATTCCCTGACAGCTTCTTCTAGAAGGGCCTGGACAGAAGCTCAAGTAGTCAGAACTGACAAGGACGCCTTTGTTAGCAAGAGCAGAGAGGGCTTCCATTTCCTTGCTGATAAGCCGAAAGGCCAGTGTCTCGATTTACCGTGAGAGAGAGATCCGCCAGGGGACTGGCCTCTTAGGGCCTCGGCGGAAGGAGGTGATCGCGGAGGGCCCACCGTCGGGCCTCTGATTTGGCCTGAATGGGGGCGTGGCTGCAGGAAGTGACTCGTTCTTTCTCTGCACGGCTCCCGCATCTGTAAAGTGGAATGCGTCGGGGGCCGACTCGAGGGACCGACCGTTGGGAGGGATTGGAGGTGATAATGGGGGCGAAATATTCGCCATCATATCTGGCACAGGATAAGGATTCAAATAACGTTTCTCCTGATAAACAAAGCCACCGGAAGGATGGATGGTTGGTCGTGTTTTGTCACGGCGTTCCCCTGCGCGTGGGACATAGGAATTACGTTCTTACCGCTCGTTTATGTAGACTCGCTTTGAGGGACAAACTCAAAACATCTAAAGTCAGGAGAACTGAGACGTGGGGCTGAAGTTATTGTGCAGCTCTTGGCCCAAGGCTCTGGGCCAAAGTGTGGCGCGTTCTCGCGGGAAGGCAGGCGTGGAAAGAGAAGTGATAAGGGAGTGTGAGCGGGCGGGGGGGGCAGAGGTTCACGGAGCAGAGCTGCAGGTGAGGGCGAAGACAAGCCGATTCCACTCGAGAGACGGCAGGTGCAGAGGCCCCGGGCGAATGTGCGGATCTGCGGAGACGCGGGAGCGTACGGGCGGCAGAGAGGGTTAGGGTGGGAGGGGACAGAGGGGAGGCTGAGGACGTGGGCACAGGAAGACCTTTCGTTCTGTGCCGAGGAGTGTGGATTTCATCTAAAGGGCAATGGGGAGCCATTGAAGGATCTTAAGCAAGAGAGTGACCCCGTCAAATCCCCAACTTGAAGAAAGACTTTCCAAAATGGAAGCTCAAAACAGAAATAAGGCAGACTCTTGGGTGCCATCATCTTGCCATCTCATGCTATATCCGGCACTGGGGGGAGGGGGGGGACAGAAATGGGTAAGAAGCCTTCCTGCCTCGCCGCACGCTTTGGCATCTCCTCCTTCCCGGAGCCCGTGCGGCTCCCTGGGCAGCCGGGCACAGGCCCTCTGGCGTCTCCCTTGTGCTGACCTCTAGGGGAGCCTGGAAACTACCTTTCCCTCTTGGAAGCCATGTCCTTGTTTTCCTAAAGGCATCGGCGCACTTGCTTCGGGACTGAGCGACCTGGGGGGGGTGGGGGGCGGTGTGCAGGTCCGCGGGCCTGTTTGTTTGTGCTTCAGACCTCGGGTCCTGCCAGAGCAGCGTCGACGAGCCAACAGCGGGCGAGCCAGGCGGCGAGGAGGCCCGGCGCTTGCCAGGAAAGGCCCTTGTTCTCCCGCAGCTGGGCAGCCCCACCGGGGGCCGATCTCCCCCGAACGGCGGGGGGGGCCGCTCGCTGGTGGGGCCGCGCCTCGGCTCTGCCTCCGGTACACGTTCAGACGTGTGAAGAACGTTACTTTTTCCTTGTTGTGTTTTGCAGACACCCTTGGAGTTTCCTAACTGTGAAAGGAAATCCCTCTTCCTCCGTCGAAGACCATATCGAATATCACGGTAATAAATAGTTGGCAAGGGGCCGGACCCCCTCTGGTGTGTCTCTGACCACGAGGCTGGGTCTTTCCGAACCACCCTCTTCCCTCCGATCATCGCGGAACCCCGTCAACACCCATGGTATCAACCATGGGACACCAAAGTGACAAAAGCCAATCACTAAGATAATATTTACATCTGCAAAGGAGGGCCCTTGACTCCATTCTGAACAAGTGACCTAGGGCAGGTGGGAGCCGGGACGATCCAGCAGGGATAACATTTGGAGCGAAAAAACATTCTGTGGACGGGTCCTTACCACCTAGGGGCAGCCCCCTCTGCCCAGCGGAGTCTGCAGACGACACCATTCTAATCCTAGGCAGGAATTCACGTGAGAAATTATGAGGCTCCAAAGTACAGATTTGTCGGGACGCCAGAATCACACTTCCATTTATTTTAATGCTTGTTTATTTTTGAGAGAGAGTGCACATGCGTAAAACAGGCTCGGTGCTGACCGCAGAGAGCCTAACGCGGGGCTCGAACTCATGAACCATGAGATCGTGACCTGAGATGGACGCTTAACCGACTGAGCCACCCAGGCGCCCCTCCAAAATTCGACTTTTAAAACGAAAGCACAAGAAGGGACGGAAGACATAATCTGCGGCCCAAGTAGAAACGGTGGCCTGAAACTTTTTTTTTTTTTTTTTTTTTTTTAAAGAAATAGCTCAAGACCCATGGGTGCAGGGGGCTTTCTCTGCCTCGGAATGACCTGGCTCAGAATCGGGGGGTGTCTGGTCTCTCCCGCAGGGCACCGAGGCTCCGCTGCCGCCCGCGTGTTCAAAGTGTTCCAGACGGAGCATGGCGAGCTTTTCAATGTTTCTACATCCAGCGAGTGGATTCAGGGTGAGGACTCTGGCATCACCGGTGGGGTAGAGGGACAGGACTTCCTGTCTTTGCAAAGCAAGCGTTTTTCTCCTGCAGCAATAAGGCCCCTTGATTGCTGTAAACGAAATTTGCAACGGACGGAACGCTGTCTCTGATGAATCAGTCCAGCGTGGCCAGTGGCCTAGAGGGACGCCCTCCCTCTTGAATTCTCCCCGGGCCAAGCAATAACAGTGGACAGGAGACAGCCAGGACGGGGCGGGTGCAGAGGGCACCCTCGCCGCCCTCAGGGATGGGCTTCATCCTTCCTGCAGTAACGGAGAGTCTGTGTTGTATTGCTCTTAGCAAGTGAGAGAGTCAGTGAGAGGCGGGGGGTGGGGGAAGGGGGCTGGCAGACAGCCAACCAGCCACCGGGGCCCCGTCCCAGCACACACCTGCATGCGCAGGATTCGGCTCCCGTGGTGCCAAGGGTGCTCGGGGGCCACGCTGGGTGGGACTGCCCTCTCCAACCCTGCCTGCCTGACCCTGCTCTTTGCTTCCTGTCTAGACGTGGAATGGACGGGGTGGTTCTACCATGACAAACCGTCCCAGACCAAAGGTGGGGAGAAAATTTCAGACCTCCGGGCGGCTCACCCGGGAAAAATCTGCAATCGCCCCATCGATATACAGGTACCGAGCTCAAACGATCAAATAGTTATAAAGACTTAATTTTTTTTAATGTTTTAACGTTTATTTATTTTTGAGAGAGAGAAACAGAGCGTGAGTGGGGGAGGGGCAGAGAGGGAGACACAGATTTGGAAGCAGCTCCAGGCTCTGAGCTGTCAGCACAGAGCCCGACGCGGGGCTTGAACTCACGAGCCGTGAGATCATGACCTGAGCCGAAGTCCGCTGCCCAACCGACTGAGCCCCCCAGGCGCCCCTAAAGACAGTGTTTGCTCAGGATTTTCACTTGGAGTTACTCCACCCAGAGGGGACCCTGACCTCAGTTAGCACCATCGTGACAGTGCTGAGTGGACACGCAGCCCTCATGAGCCCAGCTTCACGGGGAAGACGTTCTCCTTTGGCGAAGGCTCTCTCTCCACACAGCTGCCATGTTATTGAGAAGGATTTACTCGATTGAGTCGCAGGTGGTGGGCTCCCCCAGAGCACCCACTTCCCTAGATTTAGTTTTAATTTTCTCTTGCAACCCTGAATCGTCCTGCCTTCGTTCTGGAAGAGCCATCGTCTTCCTCTTCGAGGACGTCCAGTCCTTTGCCAGCCGCCCCTCCCCCCAAGTATTTCTGGAAATCCTCAAGGAATGCTTACCTGGTCTGCAGGACCCTCCCTGTCTGCTCTGATAGCCGCCCGGTTCCCATCTACTGTGTTTACAAGACCACTTCTCTATGCCAGCTTTCGCTGGGCATTTCCCATTTTCCCCGTCCCTTCCGTCCCGGCATGGACACGGCTCTTTCCCATGTCGAAGCACAGCGAATCCCAGGCTCAAGTATTAAACAAACTTTACTGGAGCCTTGGCCACACCCATGGAGACGGGTGATAAACACCCACGGGTGTAAAGTAGAGCGTGGCCCCACCGCTCACCAGCTCCGTGAGCCAAGACCCTCCCAGGGACCCAACCCCGGACTCTGTAGCCCCCAGGCTGCCCCCGCCTCCCAACACCCAGCTTCTTTCCAACAAGAGGAGTGTCCTTGACAGTGGCCTCCAGGAGGGCCAGTTCTCACTCTTTGAGAGAAGAATCAAAGATCCAGCCGCAGCCCACCCGCCACCCTGACGCTGGGCCAGCCTCCGCGGGAAAGGGTGTCCTTACCATATTCTGCTGAGCAGTGTAGCCCCTTAGTAGTTCAGAACTCCCACTTCCAGAGTCAGATCTTGGCTTTTTCTTGACAAAACAAAGACCCCTTGAAACCCAGTCAAGGGTCAGGGCGCAAAAGTGTAGGTGGCACGCGCTTTGCTCGAAGCCGGGATGCCTCGCCCCTTCCTGGCTCCAGATGCCAGTCAAGTCCCTTGGTGTCCCCATTTCCTCACGTGCAACAATGCAGATGATAATTGTTCCCTCACGGGATTATTTTGTAGGTTGAATGCAACAATATATGAAGGGCCCATACATTTTTAAATTATTTTACAATTATTTTATTTCATTATAATACTGTTAATTATTTTATAATTGCTAATGATTAGCCTTAGCTTTTACCTAAGAGTAGGCAGGTCTGCAACTCCTGTTTTTGTGGACGAGCCAGAGTCCTCCCCGCTCCGCCCCCCGAGATGATGGGCACGAGTGTGTCGCTTGCAGGAAAGGGCTGAGTTTCATTACAGCTGAGCTCACGGCCACATAGTTCTTCTTTGAAGCCAAAGACAACAGATACCTGCTGTGTTCAAAATAATGTTTCCTGAAAAGGCCCCCCCCCCCCCGCCCTTTTATTA
Source organism: Cryptoprocta ferox (assembly GCA_028646485.1). Taxonomy (NCBI): domain Eukaryota; kingdom Metazoa; phylum Chordata; class Mammalia; order Carnivora; family Eupleridae; genus Cryptoprocta; species Cryptoprocta ferox. Next base: position 135,828,210 of record CM053560.1, on the reverse strand, counting down.
AATAGGCTGGCTATGCTCTGCCTCCCTACTTCCCCGGCCCCGGTCCCTTTGGTCTCTGTGCCAAAGAGGACAACAGCTGCGGCCTTGCTCTGAATCACTTGTCCCCGATGACAGCCACAGCCCCGATGCAGACACGCCCGGGCTCCGGGATCAGCCCCAGCTGGCAGGAATCACGACCTCCTCCGAGCCCGCTCCCTGAATTCCCTACCTGGCCTCGAGGCTGCCCGCCCATCAGCGCCCTTCCCCAGACCCCACTCTGTGCCAAGCCCTGGGCTGGGAGACCGGCAAAACCCGGCTCCTCGCCCTCCCCGGGGCCCAGAATGCAGCGGGAGGAGACGGACGCAGAACCGGGACGCGGGGCGGCTCGCCCGAGGGCGGCAGGGGGAGGTGGGGGAGGCACCAGCTGTGTGCCGGGCTCAGTGTGGATTCGAATTTTGTCTGCTGCCGACCGGGCTTGGCGGACCCCGGGCCGTCGCCCAGCCTCTCTGAGCATCCGCTTCCCAATCTGTAAAACCGGAGTCCTCCTGCTTTGGCCCGAAGAAGGGAGGAGGCCGCGCACGCCACACTCAGCTCTGTGACTGCAAGAAGGGCTCTCAAACCACGCTGCCCACGGCAACCACTGGGCCACTCTGAAAAGTCCTGGTGCCCGAGCCACACCTACACACACCACTCTGAGGCCCCAGAGATTTTTCCGGGCCCCCCACCCCCCACCCCGTGATGTGGAACCACGTGGGGCACCAGTAGATCGGACAGAGCCCGTCCTCGGTGGTTCACGGCGGCAGTGGTGACGTGCTCCCGAAGATGCGCCTTCTCACCATGGGGGGCCCCAGGCAAGCGTCAGACAGTGGTTCGGAGACCGAGGACCCCGGGACCCCTGGCGGGACGTCGGTCTGTCCTGTGACGTCTCACCGTTTTCCTTGTCCCAAGGCTGTTCTTCTCTTGTGACAGCAGGGACGCTCAGTCACTGGATTAAAAATCTCAGGCCACAGTAAACGGTGTCTGCGGCCGGGACGATCTGAGGCTTGTGAGGATGCGTTTCTATCGTGAAACATCACCTTCCTTCTCTACGAAAAGAAACGTGACTCCGCCCTGTAATTTCCATGCCTTTTCCAGGCCACGACGGCGGAAGGAGCCAACCTCACCATCGAGGTCGTCTACAAGCGAGGCCAGGATTATAGGTTTGTGTGCTATGACCGAGGCCGCGCCTGCCACAACTACCGCGTGCGGCTCCTCTGCGGGAAGCCTGGTAAGCGGCTGCCGGTCGGGCCCAGATGTGCGGCCGGGGCTCCGTTCCTCGAGCTGGCGGATACGCCCCGGGGAGCGTGGCTGCGACACGGGGGCAGGGGGACGGTCCCGAGAGCTGGCGGCGCCCTGCCCGCACGCCTTGCAGGAAGGGGAAGGGCCTGGTCCGGGAAACCCAGGGCGCAGAGGACGGAGCCGACCTCCCTGCGGCCCTGCCCTGCAGAGACGCGAGCTCGTGGCCTCTGGGTGCTGTCATTTTACACCCAGATCCCCAGGTGCTCGTTAGGAGGGCCTGGAAATGGTCGGTTTGTCCGTGCAGGCCCTTGGCCACGTCCAGAAGGCAGTCATTAGGGATGAGAGTTCTCTGGGGGGAGGGGGGAAGGGCTTACGGCTGCTGTAATAATAGTTGAGAGGAACTATTTTTGTTTTACGTCTTGAGCGAAGTGGGTGTGGCGAGACAGCCACGTTTAACTCTAGCGAAGGAACGGGTGGAAAATTCCTAGCCAGAGCTAATGAATGGCTCTTTTCTGGTAAGGCTGTGTTGACTTCAAAAACCTGTACCAAGGCTGGGATGGGCTGAGCCTGGTGATTTGGGTTTGGATAGGCAAACCCGGCCTTTACTTAGGGAGGGGAGGGGAGAGGCGGGCGGTCAAAAGTTTGCCAAGAATGAAGGGCCGTATCTCAGTCCCTCCTGTTTGGGGTTCCAGTGAGGCCCAAACTCACCGTCACCATTGACACCAACGTGAACAGCACCATCCTGACCCTGGAAGATGACGTGCGGTCATGGGAGCCTGGAGACACACTGGTGGTGGCCAGTACTGACTATTCCATGTACCAGGCGGAAGAGTTCCAGGTGCTTCCCTGCAAAGCCTGTGCCCCCAACCAGGTCAAGGTGGCAGGTAAGACTCGCTGACCCCTCCCCAGGCCGAATGAACCTATTAGGCTTAAAGTTGTCGGAAATCAGGAAAAGTCTGTATCAGTCAGTTATTGCCATAATAATGCTGCGTAACAAAACAGACCGGAAACTCTCGTGGCCAGCACTTACTTCTTACTCATGCGTCTGCAGCTTGTCTGGGTTCAGCTTCTCTAGACTGAGCTTGGCTCCAGGGGGACAGTGGGGTTCAGGTCAGCTCTCACCTGACTGAGAGTCACCTGTGACCCTCACTCTTCCCAGGACACATTTCTTCTCCTAAATGTAGACATAGTGGTGCTGCAGTTTATATCGTGTGAGGCTCCTGGGATCCCAGATGGTTAGGGTTAAAAGAATAGTCCGGGTGGATCGTTACTAGTGGAGAGAGCTCCATCCCCTTCCACGAGGTGCTTTGGTTACCAGCAGTGGAATCCAACTTGACCTCCACAAGCAAAACAGGATTCCCCGGGAGGCCGTTGAGCTTAGAGAAGCGCCGTCGAAGCTGGACAGCCCAGCTGCACAAGGACAGGGGGCAGGGGCCTCTGTGGGGGTCTGGGCAGCGGGAGCGAGTGGGAAGCGTCCTCGGGGCATCACTGTCAGAAAGCGCCATGCGTGGTCCCTGGGACACGGTGCTCAGGTCACCTTCTGGGGAGAGAGCAGATGGGGCTGGGGGCTTGTGTGCCCACCCTCTGGCACCGCTCCCTCACCGGCATCCCTCTGGGACTACCGAGTGGAGAGAGGCCCCTCCCCGAAGGAAAGGCTCCCCCTGTGTGTTAGACCCTGGTCTTTGCCGGGTGACTATGGTGTTCCCAGGGCCAGTACACATGACAGCCCTCCTGGGATGTCAGGTGTCCTCCTCGACTCTCAGCGAGAGTGGCATTAAGATGGTTTGAGCCGACGTCACCTGCTCCCTGTCCGGCGCACGTGGTTCTGGGGCGGCACTTGCCATGCGCCTGGCAGAGACCAGCCCATGTCTGCACCCCTGTGTTGGGCACCCCGGGGCCTGGGGGCAGAGGCGGGTGCTTTCACTTCAAGCAGGTCCTGATGAGGGAGCTGTGAGCGCCTAGTGGCCCAGAGAGCAGGGGCCCGTGCAACGTTAGGGCACTGTCGCTGCGCGTGGGTACGGGTGCTGGAGAACTGCCCCGCTGGGTGGTGTTTGGCCAACAGGGTCCGGCTGCTTCCTGAGGCTTCTTAGGGCTGGACAGGGAGTGGGAGGGGGCTGCCCTGGGCCCTGAGCACCCAGGGAGGAAAGGAGAAGAGACTGGAGCCCGCTGGGGACCCTCCGCACTCCCTGGGTGTAGCACCGCCTGGTCTGTATCTCCACCAGCCCCACCCCTCCCAGCCCCCCACCCTCTTAAAGTTATTAGGCTCCCAGAGGACCGTCCACTTGACTCAGAGCGTTGGGGCTTACCTGAGGACAGCGCCCCCTGATGGGGAGCATCAGAAAAGCCCCAGGAAGTGGGGGGGGGGGGTCTGTCTGTCTTGCGGAGGCCCTCGTTTCTCCTTTTCAGCCCCAAAGCCTGTTCTCTGGCTCTCCATCCCCCGCTGACATGAAGCAGGGGCTCCACCTGCCCCCTCTTTTCCAAAACCGTCCCCCCCAAAAGTGACCTCTTAGGGGCCCCCCAGGGCTGGTTGCAGAGAGCGACTGAGACTTCCCGGGTCCTCCTTGCTCACGGCCCCCCGATTCCGGGAAACAGGCTTCGTGCACACGAAGGTTTCCTGACGGGAAACAGATGGGCATGACCAAGTCACGAAAACGCGTGAATCATCCAAAAACACTGTTGCAGTCCTGCCATCCGCTGTGTGGACGTCCACCCCTCCTGACACGGCGACTGGAAACCTCTGCCCTCCTCTGCCTCTGTTCCCTCCCCCCTCCCCCCGCTCGCCCCGCACCCCCTCCCCCTGGCACACGAACCTCTAAACAATACCGCCATTAACGGGGATGGCCGGATCATTGCCTGCCATCGACAAGCACCCGACGAAAGCCATCTGTTGGCTCCTCGCGGTAACCCTACAAGGTGGCGGCTGCCGTTTCTCCAGGGCACAGAGGAGGACACTCAGCTTCAGGGAGAGCAAGTGTCCAGCCTCCTGCTTTCCCTCGCAGGCACCAGCCACACGAAGCTATTCACATCTCATTAAAATTGAAGTTTAACATTGTATTGCTCAGTCATCCTGGCCAGACCCCGCCTGCCCAGGAGCCGCGGGCAGTGGCTGGCGGGTGGCCGGCGTACTGGACGCACGCAATGGGGCATCTCCGTCACTTCTGGGGCTCTGACAGGGCGAGCTGGTGTAGACTCTGTGCGGGTGGCCAGAGCCAGGATTCAAACCCCGAGCTCTCTGGCTCCGAAGGCTCTGTGTTCTGCCCTGTCCCCCTCCTCGGAGGCCCCCGTCCCCTGGGTCTCCACTGGATGACTGGCTGGGAGGAGGGACCTGGGAGCGCTGTGGTTTGTTTCCTCCTGCCCGAGCCCCTCCCCCACACCCAGGGGGCCCTGCTGGGTCTGACCCTCTGGAAGGGCCTTGATGCCTTTTTCTTCTCTGGACCCCCGAGTGCCCGGGTCGGGGCCCGCCCTGCACTGAGGGCTTGGGCTGTGCAACCAGGGAGTGGCAGGAGCAGCACTAGGAAGCCAAGTCAGTGGGTTGAGCCCAATGTGGGGCACCTGCAGAGCCCCCCCTGCTCTCCCCAGGCCTCCCCCCCCTCACCTGTGCCCGTGGCCCCCACACATCCGTGCTGTGGGGAGCAAGGCAGGGGTGAGGCTGGGTGGGATGGTCTACAGACGGGATGGGGGGGCCAGGAAAGGAGGGCCTGGGGGTGGCCTGTGAACATAGCAGCAGGACAGATAAACTGGCTGTGTGGTTCTGTAAAGGTCCTGATGGGTCCCGTAAAGGTCCTGACAGGCTGACAGGTTCTGTAAAGGTCCTGATGGGTCCTTGAGACACATGCTGTTAATATCTTCTGGAAAGAGAGCCTGAGGTCCCGGGAGCCTAAGTGCCGGGCTCAGGGACTCACAGCTATCACCCAAGTCGGGATCCGACACGGACAGCCTGGTTCCACAGCCACCATCCTCTGCAGCCGCTATCCTAACCCTCCAGCCGTGTTCGAGAGGAGGGCGGATCGTTGGGGAGGCCTGGCCAGCACACACCAGTTCCACTGGTCCCCTGTCACCATAGTTTGGGGGGGCACCGAGCCCCAAAGTGCACATGCTATGAGGGATGGCTGGGCGTCTGGGGACGTGTGTCTGGAGGAGGAGGCCTGCTGTCCTGGCCTGGCTGGCGTGGCAGGAACCCTGAGAAGCAAAGGCAGATATGGAGGGTGGTGGGGAAGACTGGGTGGACCAGGAGCCGTTGGGGCAAGGTCTGGAAGGACAGCGCCCCGGCCGCACGGACGAGGTGGAGAAGGCTGGCCGGGCTGGGGGAGCCGTCGTGGAAGCTCTGGGACGAGCACAGCTCGTGGGGGGCAGAGTGGGTACTGTGGCCGCGTGGGGCAGAGGCAGTGACGGCGCCTAAGCCACAGAGCTCAGGGTTCGCCCTGTCCTTCGGGCAGGCTGGCAGACGGCGGCTGAGCCCCTCAGAGCCACGGGGAGCCCATCCCTGCGTCTGTGGCTGGCGGGAGCCGGCCTGCCTGACCCGCACAACCTCTCCCCCCAGGTGCTCAGCCCCGGGAAGGTGGTCCCCTCGGGAAGCGCGCGCCTTGCCGTGCCTCCTGGGACCTGGCCCGTCGGGCGAGCACTGGCATTGGCTGGTGCCTGGACACCTCTGAGCCGCCTCCAGGGCACTGGCCGGCCTTCTGTCGTCCGGGGACAGGCCGTGGTGTGGCCTTGCTTAGTTGAGGAGGCCTGTGATGCTTGTGGGGGTGCGGCTGAAGCCTCCCCCCAGGGTGTCTGCCGGTGAAGGAAAGAAGGTCGGCGTTCGGCAGGCTTCAAGCACCAGCCGGCAGACCGGGGGCCTTGTCCTCAATTCTTGTCACTGTTGCCAAACTTCAGGCGTTTAAAGCTGGCGAGCACGTGAGTCTCCTTCCTCACCAGCCATCAGGGCTGCTCCGGGAGCACCTCTCTGTGCAGCTCCCCCAGCGGGTCACCCGGAGCCCCGCACAAAGCTCTTCATGCAAAAGAGCCTGTTTCCCGGCACCTGCCTGAAAGGCTCACAGCCGGCATGCTGGCGACGCTCACAGGGCTGGGGGGCAGGAGACCCAACCAGCCGGTGACGAAGGAGAGGCTTCCGCACGGCCAGCCAGGGAGGCTCTGCTTCTGGACCTGTTTTTTTTAATGTTCATTTACTTTCGAGAGAGAGAGAGAGAGAGAGACAGAGCACGAGCAGGGGAGGAGCAGAGAGAGAGGGAGACACAGAATCGGAAGCAGCTCCAGGCTCCAAGTTGTCAGCACAGAGCCCGACGCGGGGCTCGGACTCATGAACCGTGAGATCACGACCTGAGCACAAGTCCAACACGTAATCGACTAAGCCCGCAGGCGCTGGACCGCACACCGTAGACACGGGGCTGTGTGACCTGAGCCAGAGCCACAGCGGGAAGTGCTAGAGGGAAGGCACGAGCGGTCTGCAGAGCGAACTTGTTCCAAACGCTCCTCTGGCCAACGTCAGGACGTGGACGGAATGAAAGCCCTGGGGGCCCCCTTGCACCCAGCCCCGCTGCGTCCGTGATGGACGCCTCGGGCGAGGTCTGACCTCTGGCATCAACGACCTCCGGAGCGAGTAGTAAAGTACAGCAAACAGACTCTTTGTAAAGTGAATTTTCCTGATATTGAGACCTTTGTACAGAGGGACCCTGTGAGAGGCTGAATAGCGGCCCCCCAGACGCCCACGCGCTGAACCCCCGGACCTGAGTGTCAGCAAGAGAGACTTTGCAGGTGTGATCGAGTTAAGGCTCACGAGCTTGGGGTCATCCTGGGTCACCTGGGTGGGCCCAGGGTCATCGCAGGGGGTTCCGAGGAGGAGGTGATGGGATGGCGACACGGGCACTGGAGTGACGTGTGTTGGAGGAGGAGGAAGGGAAGGGGCTGCCAGCCAAGGTGGCCGCTGGACTCTGGGAGTGGCGAGGACGCCTGCGCCCTGGAGCTTCCAGAAGGAACCCGCCCCGCCCTGGACCGCCGACCCGGGACCCTGACTGTGAGCCTCTGGCCTCTGAGACGTGAGAACAGAAGCATCAGGCGGTTTGTGGCGATTTGCGGCGCGCCCCGGGCGGCTGGTGGTGATTGCCAAGGGGAAGCTCATCAGCTCTGCGCGTCCCGGTCCCGCGTCCTGAACTGACGTGCTTCCGGAAGGCGCCTCCCCTGAGCCTGCAGGATTCCCAGGAGCAGCCAGGAGGTCCTGCAGCCCCCACAGGACCTGGGTGTTGGGGGGGGTCCCCGTCGGGCGCCGCTTGGACCCGTCACTGCCCTGGCCTTCGCGCGTGGGGTCAGCGTGTGGTGATCTGGCACGTGTCCCCGGTCGATCAAGTCAGGGCCGTGGGGGGAAAACCAGGCACACGGTGTCTGCCCTGCGGTGGGGGCTGCCAGTCCCCAGGGGAGGCTGTGCTCTGTAACTGTGTCCCCGAACGGGAGGAGAAAGCACCTGCTGGCGGGTGCTTTTAGTGACGAGCTGCGTTTAGACGTGAGCCAACATCTGGGATTGGTATGGGGGTGGATTTGGGGCCGGAAGACAGTGCCAAAGTTCCAGGGTCCTGTCACCCCGCACCTTCCCGGGGTGCATCTGCCCCACCCCGGGGGGGCGAGGAGGAGGACGACGGGGAGTAAGTGGCTGGGACCAGGCCAAGTGGAGCGTGCTGGGAGCTGGCAGGCACCGCCCCTCGCTCAGGGACTCAGCCACACGAGGGGACAGGCCTTAGCGACAACGGTAGCTGAGTCATGCAGAAAGGTCTTAATAGTATTTTTAAGGACAGAAGGCCTGGATGCGTTTGGCAACAGAACCTAAGGAACCCACATGAGGCAAGAGAAGTTACTGGAATCCAGGCCCTGAGACTATGGGAGGGGTGGGGTGGGGTCAGCCTGCAGGGGAGAGAGCACCCTGTCCTCCCAGGGCCAGAGGGACACACCACGTTCCAGGGTTGGGGACGGGGCAAGAGCGGGGGCCACAGTGCTCTGCTCAGCCTATGACTGTGCCCTCGGGAGGCTGGGAAAGAGTCCTCCCGGGGAGCACCGCGAGCGAAGTCACAGGAGACCCCAGGAGGGACCGCTGTCGGGAGACAAGCACCCGTCTCTGCAAGGGCTTTGTTCTTCCGTAAAACGCGACCGGGTGCGGGGGCCACGGGGACCTCCGAGCACACGGGGCGCGGTGACACAGGGGCCTGGAGCACGGGCCTCTGACCCCACCCCCACCCCCCATCCGCCCTAGGGAAACCGCTATACCTGCACATCGGGGAGGAGATGGACGGAGTGGACATGCGGGCGGAGGTCGGGCTCCTGAGCCGGAACATCGTGGTGAGGGGGGAGATGGAGGACAGGTGTTACCCCTACGCCAACCACATCTGCAGCTTCTTTGACTTCGACACCTTTGGGGGCCACATCAAGGTATGCGTCCTCCCGACCGGAGAATTCCCATGATGACAGCCGGGCAGGGACCCTGGCCGGGGACGGGACCGGGAGCCCAAGGCAGGACCAGGGGAAGGGACCGGAGCCAGAGCTGTGCTGTCCACCCCCAGTCCCAGGGCACACCGTGCTCCCAGCCTTCACGGCTTCCGGCCCTCAGTCGCTGCGTTCGTTCTTTCCTCAGTGTTTCCCCCCACGTGCTCCCCGGAAGAACGGGCACTTAACTCACAAAGTCACACTTACCGCAGATCCATGAAAGTACAGACAAAACACCAAGAAGGGGAGGAAGTGGCGGGTCTTGTGCTAAGTTTGCCCATGAGCTTCGCGGTGGACGTAACTGGCAAAGACGGAGACCGGGCTGCCGGGTCCTTCCTGCACAGTAGGCGGGAACGGCCAGCGGTTCTCGGGAGCTCTTGGTTTCCTAGCGTTGAGCCCAAAGGAATTCCGTTTGTGTCCGGTGTAAAGTGGCCTCTCCCAGCACGTAGAGTATCGTTGGACACCCAAAAGCTCTTCACGTGGCCGTGGCTTCCCACGATCGAAGCTGGTAGACAGACCACTGCTGTCTTGCACCTTCGTGAGGACAGTTCTCTTAACGCCGTGATGGCGTGTAGTCAGGATAAGTGGTTTGGTGACCAGACTGGATGCAGGAGGGACACTCCCAGAGCTCACCAGAGGAGCCCCACCAGCTCCAACGTGGCAGCGTCACGCTGTGCAGCCACGTGTCCCCCAGGGGCTCCCCGCGTCCCCCGACCCCACTCCTCAAATGCGAGCACAGCTCCCCAGTCATTGTCACCTCCAGAGGCAGGTGCATGGGTGCGGGGGAGGAAGGGAGGCGGGGGGACGGGCGGGGAATGGCCTCAGCTGAGAACTGTTTGCAGCTCCCTCCCGCTTGGCCCAAACCAGACCTCAGAACCATTCCCAGCACAGCTGTCCCGTGCGGCCTGTACCAGAGCTGTGTCCAGTCGACGCCCGCCCTGGGGAGGAAGGGTGGGCATGTCCCGAAGGTCACCCCACCCTAGTGGCAGAAGGCTGAGTCCCACTGCTGACAGGAATCGGTTCTAGAATGTGCTTTCGAAGTGAGCTCCTGGAGGGCAGACGCCGGCTATGGTGCACGGTGCGGCCAGCCTGTGGGGCACCCCAAGCCCCGCACATGCTCCTGGGGTCACAGGGCCATGGGAATTCTGGGCTCAGCGTCAGACCATGGGCCCAGGCACAGGCTCCTTGTGCCCCATGGCCCGCCCTACCCCGGATTCCTGTCCTGGGGGCGGGGGGGGGGGTGTGTGCACAGGGCTCATGTCAGCTTCCCCCCAGGTTATCTCAGGGCTCCACCTTCCTCATGACCCTCAGGGACTAGGAGTGGGGGAGGGGGTGGAGGCACACACCGCTGTTGCACGGCCCTCCACGTCCCCGCTCCGAGCAGCTCGCTGCCTGGGGACATCCCCGTGGGACTCGAGGAGCCTCGGCCATTTGCAGGGCGTATCTTTGATTTGCTTCGTGGCGGAGGCAGGCGCTGGCCCGGCTCTCTGTGTGTCTGGGATGTGGCACCAGCGGGGAGCCGGGGCGCCTCCCAGACCCTCCTGACCCTGGGCTCCCTCTTCCAGTTTGCGCTGGGCTTTAAGGCGGCGCACCTGGCGGGCGTGGAGCTGAAGCACATGGGGCAGCAGCTGGTGGGGCAGTACCCCCTTCACTTCCACCTGGCGGGGGACGTGGACGCGCGGGGAGGCTACGACCCGCCCACGTACGTCCGGGAGCTCTCCATTCACCACACGTTCTCGCGCTGCGTCACCGTGCACGGCTCCAACGGGCTGCTGGTAAGCCCCTCCTCCTCCTTCCCGGGGAGGGGGAGGGTCCGTCACTTCCCCGTGCCCGAGTCCCCTTCCTCCAGGCTGGTCTGGATCTAGTCGTTTAGGCCCCTGGGGGTTGAACCATCCTTAGCTCAGAGTTGAGAATGGTACCGGTGGAGAGCAGGTCTCCGGCCAGAAAAGGGGAAACAGGGCTGTGTCCTTGCCAAAGGGCACGGGGCTGCAGAGGCGGTGAGTGGGCCGTGGTCCCTGGGAATTAGGTCCCTCGGTGCCACTTTGGAGCGATGGGCCATCCGAGGACCAGCGGCAGGCAAGGGGGTCAGGCCAAGACTCCACGCGGGGGCCTCTGCCCCACAGACTTGCAGCAGCTGCAACAGACCTTTTCCCCTGTTGGCCCGCGGGCCCTCTGCGTGAGCACCGCTGGGAGGAGCGGCTTCATGAGCAGAGCAGAGTATGTGCCAGGCTTGTCCTGATTCGCACAGCTGATTTTTACACTAACTTGATTCTTCTTTAAATGAACTAAGCTTGGGGGGCGTCTGGGGGTTCAGCTGGTTGAGCGTCTGACTCTTGATTTCATCTCAGGTCGTGATCTAATGGTTGGTGGCATGGAGCCCCGAGTCAGGCTCTGCTGAGTGTGGAGCCTGCTTGGGATTCTCTCTCCCTCTGCCTCTCTTCCTCTGCTTCTCTTAAAAAAAAACAAAAAACAAAAAACAAAACTCAACTCATATCCTCTAGAAATTCTAAGAACCGGACATTACAGGCTGGCACTCTGCAAGCTCATTCCAGATTGTGTTTTGTTTGGCTTATAAACTGTTTACAGAAACATTCGATCATCTTTACACCAAACTGATAATTTTACACTAACCCGACCTTTCTTAAAATAGACTAAACTTATATCCTGTATGAGCGTTAAAACCAGATGTCACAAAACGGCACCTGCAAGCTGAGCCCAGGGAGGAGATGTGTTTGGTTTGGCTTAAATAGTATTTGAAGAAACATTGGAATTAGTTTCCATCGCTTAAAAATTAAGAGCTTTCACAGAGAAATCTGGATTCTTGGCTTCTCTTGAAAAGTGGTCTTGGGGTGGGGGGGCGCCTGGGTGGCTCCGTCAGCCGAGCGTCCGACCAGCTCAGGTCATGAACTTGTGGTTCATGGGTTCGAGCCCCGCGTCGGGCTCTGTGCTGACAGCTCAGAGCCTGGAGCCTGCTTCGGATTCTGTGCCTCCCCCTCTCTCTCTGTCTCTGCCCCTCCCTCCCTCACAAGCTCTCAAAAACAAATAAAACGTTAAAAAAAAAAAACGAGGGAGAACAGTGGGGGTGGGGGCTTGCACGTTGCTTTGGATTAGCGAGCTCAGTACGTGGTAACGTCCTGCAAATCTGTGTGTATGCGTCTGCGTGTGTGGCCACAGCCTGCGAGGTATCTGCCCGCCTGCCCGTCTTCTGTCTCAAGTTCTGTGTATGTCACGGTGTAAGTATCTAATCCTGGGAAACGTTCTAAGGCAGATCAATCGTAGACCGAGGAGCCAGCAGATTCCAGAAGGCACCTGTCACACCAGGGGCTCCCGGGCAAGGTGCAGCAAGTCTGTGGCTGAGCAGAGACCTGGACTTGTGTCTTCTGCTCCCCACCCAGCGCTTTCTTCCCCCTTCCTGTGCTGTCGCCTGGACCGCACAAGCCACCCCCCCCCCGCCCCCGCCGATAAGGAGGGTTTTTTCTCTTTGGGGCTGTCGATTAGCACACAGGTTATAGGATCAGGTAGATAGAGAATCAGGTCTCAGTTCTGTTCCTGAAAGGGAAGTGGCTTTGGGCAACTCTCTGCCTCAGTGTCATTGGGTGAAAGGGAATGATATTGTCATAAGAATTAAATGAGATGCTGTCTGTACAATATCTGACACCCATCTTATTCTTCCTCTCGATGGGGACTTTTGTCTCCAAGGTGCACCTCGAGGGTCTTGGAGGGAGTTTCTCCCTGGGGTGCTCGCTGGTCAGAACAAGAATGTCCCTAATTCATGGTTCACTTCCTTCAGAGAAGGGCCGTGCAAGGTGTGATCGGACAGTGGGGCAGGCGGCTGCTTAACGATTTTGCAAGAGCCTCAGGTGGGAGGCAGGAGGCCTGGGTGGGAGTGGGGCTCCAGCTCGAGGTTTATGAGCTGCTGGGGGCCACCCCCCCACTCCTTCTCTGGGCATCCGTGCTCTCCTCTGCCAAGTGGAGGCATGGAACTTGCTGGAAGATGCCCCCCTCCCAGCTCCTCGCCTCTTCCTCCATCTTGTCTTTGCAGGCTATTTATAACACGCTTTCATAGCTCACTGGGAGGACAGGAAGCATGGGATGACCTCGGTATTTACTGAAATGCTCATTGAGGGACTGAATGGGATTCAAGGTCACGCCCTTGCCAATGACCGGAGTTTAGGGATGGATGCTCGAGGGAACAGAGCTGGCCTGGAACAGGGCAGATCCTCCCTTCTGGGGTGAATGGACACAATTAGAAAACAGGGTTCCAGCCCTGACCTTGAGCATGTGGGTTGTGTGACCTTGGGCAAATCACTTAACTTTCCAGAGCCTCACTCTCCCTCTCTCTAAACACACAACAACGCAAAGAACCAAAAACAGTGATTATAGAATCGTGCAAGGTTTCAGCAAGATTAAAAGGACACGAATTAAAAGATTAAAAAGGTTCCGGATGCTTCCAGAGCGTGGTTGCATAGAAGTAGGAATAGCCAGGCTTTGTCATATAAACGACTCAGGGAATTAGGGTGTTTACCCTCGATTTGTGCATCCCAATCGGGCAATTTTGTCACACGTGCACACACACTGCAATGTTTGGCAATGAGTGTCTGGAGACATTAAAAAATTTTTTTATTGTTTATTTATTTTTGAGAAAGAGAGAGCGTGAGCAGGGGAGGGGAAGAGAGAGGGAGACACAGAATCGGAAGCGGGTTCCAGGCTCTGAGCTGTCAGCACGGAGCCCGACGCGGGGCTCGAACTCACAAACTGTGAGATCATGACCTGAGCAGAAGTCGGACGCTTAACCGACTGAGCCCGCCAGGTGCCCCAGCTGCTGTCACCCTGAGAACGTGCTGCTGGCATCGGGGCCGGAAGCCAGGGATGCCGCTAAACCTACAGAGTGGAGGGCAGCCCCTTGAAATGTGCACAGTACCGTCGCGGTGCTGATTCTGGATGGTGTGTGGCTCCCCAGGCCTGGCATGGCGCCAGGTTAACAGGTGTGAGTCGACTGCCCTAGGGGAGCAGGAGCGTCTCTCGTCGGGTGACGCCTTGGGGCAGTCAGGCCCCAGGGTGCGGACGGCAGATCTGTTAAGATGAATGAGGTATTTGTCCCCACCCTCGGGGTTCCACTCTAGACAGGCTACCTCGTGAGGTGGTGAGCCTCCTGTCTCTGGGGCATCCAAGTGGAAACGCAGAGCCCGTTTGTCAGAGATGCTTGTGAGCAGTCTGGCTTTGGGCAGGGAGGTCAGGCTCAGGCCAGAGCCCCCCTGAGGATCTCTTGGTTCTGAGGCTGATATGTTAACGGGGTTCAGACCCAGAAGGGGCCTCAAGATCGCAGAGCTGGAGTCGCTCTTCTGTGCCGGGCCAGGGAGCGGAGGCCGGAGAGCGTGTGTGCTGGGCGGTGGCCCTGGGACCATCCCGGGCTCTCTGAGGGCCTGAGAACGGCCTTCCTGCTTCCCCCGCTGACTCCGGGACTCCATTGGATTTTGAGGAGCTGGGGTTTGCACCCTTTCCTGGTTCTTGGCCCACGGGTTTGCAGACGCCGCGGGGCGTGCATCAGGGGCTACACAGCTGGCCCGGACCCCTGGGTGAGGGCACGGCCCGGCCGGGCCCTGGCGCTGCCTCCGGGGGATGCTCCCCCCACCCTTTCTGGTAGGGCCTCCTCTGTGCAGGACCTAGCCTGCCATCCTCGAAGGCCGTGTGCCCGCCGTGCTCTCGCCAGGCTCATGCGGCCCATCCATGCCTCCTCCTGGATGCACTTGTGATGTTCTGTCCCCTTCCCACCCCGTGGAGCCTCGGCCACAACCCTCCAACGGAAGGGACTTTGTAGTCCCCCTTCCCCCTCCCAGGCCTCCCCTGCTCCTAACAGGACCGGCTGTAGAGCTGACGCCATGCTGGGCTAACATCGCAGAGTGACGTGTCCTCCCGTCCTGGTCCCTGCAGGTCAAGGACGTGGTGGGCTACAACTCCTTGGGCCACTGCTTCTTCACGGAGGACGGGCCGGAGGAGCGCAACACCTTTGACCACTGTCTTGGCCTCCTGGTCAAGTCAGGAACCCTCCTCCCCTCCGACCGGGACAGCAAGATGTGCAAGATGATCACCGAAGACTCCTACCCCGGCTACGTCCCCAAGCCCAGGCAGGACTGCAAGTAAGTGCCTTCCCCTCCAGGCCACGCGCCCCACCCCCCAGCCCGGCCCCGACCCCTGCACCCTGGGGCTTCTGAGAGCTCGCACTTGCCCGTCCTTAACCACCAGTGCCTTCAGCCGCGCAGCCAGAAGGCGCGGAGGGCAGGGCGTGCTGTCTACTACCTCCGTCCCAGCTCGCCCAGGCCCATCATTCTCGTCCAGAGAAACTGTGTGCTTATCCTCCGGCCTTTGCTGACGTCACGGCTCCCGAGAGAAGGCGTGTGGCCGTGGGCACCAGCAGCAGGGGTTCCTGTGTGACCCGCACACCGATGCGGGGTCTGTCCCTTAGCCATGGCCACTCTCCCCGGCGCTTCTGACCTCGGAGCTGCCTCCACCCTCCAGGGCCACGCCCCCGAGCTGCCCCCGCCCTCCAGAGCCACCTCACCCCCCCCACCAGCTGCCTCCCCCCTCCAGAGCCATGCCCCCGAGCTGCCCCCGCCCTCCAGAGCCACGCCCCCCTGAGCCTCCAAGCACTTGGGGTGCTTAGATGCACCGCGCCCTGACCAGAAAACTGGGTTCCACCACAAATTAAGGATTTCTCAAGTGTCTGATGAGAAGTGTGGGAGTGGCCGGCCGCCGTGTGACCTCGGCCGAACACCGTGTGACCCCCGTGCAATCTCTGTCCCCCCCGCAGCGCAGTGTCCACTTTCTGGATGGCCAACCCCAACAACAACCTCGTCAACTGTGCGGCTGCGGGCTCCGAGGTGAGCACAGGGTCCCGTCTCGGGCCGAGAGTGAAGGCCGCTGCGGGGAGGCGGCGGGAGCGGGGGTGAGCCTGGCCTGTGGGTCCCGAGCCCCAGCTCGGGCTCCTCTGGGACGGACACGTGAAAACCAGACTGGCGTCGGGTGGACTTGGTTTTGAAGACTGGCTCTGTCATGTCATCATAGTGGTGATCAGAGCGCTTTATTGGAACGACTGGAGTGGCTGGAAGGGGGCGCAGCCGGGACCAGTGCCCGGCGCCGTGCTCTAAGCTAAGGTAGTTCAATTCTTACATCAGCCCTCTGAGGCAGGTGCCATTACCCTCCATCTGGTGAGTGAGGAAACTGAGGCAGGGAGCGCTAACGTGCCCCGGGCCGTGCATGGGATTCAAACACGGCATTCTGTCTACACAACCATTCCTCCCTGCTGCTCAGCGTCTGCAGGCCCCTGAGCAGGTCAGGTCTCTGGGTCTCGGCTTCCGTAGCTGTGAACGAAGGGGGAAAAGCCAAGCACATCATGGAGGCCTCCCCCAGGGGCTCTGAAATCCAGCCGTTTGGAGCCCTCGGCCATAGAGCAGGGCCCTCTGAAGGTCCGTCAGGGTGGACCCCACAAAATACATTTGCCAGAATTTTGACCATCTCTTGCAGATGTGTTTAGGGGAAGGCGGCTGGGGGGCGGCGGGGGGGATGGCGCTGGATCCGGCCCTAGTTGGCCAATCTGTGGCCCCAGCCAGGTGTGTGCCGGGGCTGATTTCTGCCCCTCTCACCCAACAGGAAACCGGATTCTGGTTCATCTTCCACCACGTACCGACGGGCCCCTCGGTGGGAATGTACTCCCCGGGTTACTCCGAGCACATCCCACTGGGGAAGTTCCATAATAACCGAGCACATTCCAACTACCGGGTAAGTCCTTCCGGACTGTGCATCCCCGACCAGCCTGCCAGTCCTCCTTCCCCGGCCCGCAGATTTTAGAGCCGGACGGCCGCTTGGCTACGTCTGGCAGCAGCTGGCTTCCTAGCGCAGGTCTGGAAGAAAACAAAGCGGCCTTCCCAGTCCTCCTCAGCTACCGGCCCCTCTTAGCGAGAATGTCCGTGGCTGCTCCTGCCACGTGACGTGGCCCCTGGTCAGAGCCGGAAGGAGAAGCAGGATGTGCCTGCACGTGGGCTGACAGCCCAGTGACCCCTCCCCCTGCACCTGCGCCCGGCACCTGAGCCGGGCACCTGAGCGCAGTCCCGCCACCCACCTGGTGACCGGGCGTGGTGACAGCTGTGACGGGCTGGCCCAGCCTGGGTGCCGGAGAGTCAGGACGCCCCCCTAGGACAGCATGGAGACCGGAGCTGTGGGACGCAGAGCTGGGGAGCCAGCTGGGACCAGGGTGCCACTCTGGGGGCACAGGGGCGCAGGGGGCGCTGGCACAGCGCGTGGACAGAGCCCAGGTGTCCAGATCTTCTGTCCAGTCCCTAATAGGGCAGATGAGGAAACTGAGGGCCCCAGGGGTGGGGAATGGATACGTTAGGGTTTAAAAGAGAAGCTCAGCCCAGGAGAAGACTGTGAGAAGAGAAACCCTCTCACACTGGGCCTGTGCTTACCCGGCAGTGGAGCCAGAGTGGGGCCCGCAGGGGCACGGGTGTGCAGGCAGGGAGCACCCCAGGGAGCAGAGAAGGAAGAGTTTCCGGTCATCAATGTCCCCCTGACAGAGTGGACACCCATTCCTGTGGCTGTCGAGGGCCGTGTGGGCAGCGGAGCAGGGCACAGCACGTGTGGGCCGCTTGGGGGGACCCCTTCCTCCCGAAGCCATCCCCGGAGTGGGCGGTGGGCCTGGAGAGGTTAGAGGATGGGAGGCCTGTGAGGGCCAGGGGCTTCCTTCGAGGAAGTAGGCAGGGACTCAGGGGCACGGGAGGAGGGACGAGCCTCAGGGAAGGTGGCAGGTGAGGTGCCCGCCCCCAGTGAGCACTGACCCCGCGCCCAGAGGGTTAGGGTCCCCGATCTCGGTGCCCCTCCAGTGAGCCTTGACCCTGCACCCAGTGGACATGTGTCCCTGGGCTTAGTGCCTCCAGTGAGCCCTGACCCCGCACCCAGTGGACGGGGGTCTTGGTGTGGGCGTTCACCCGCCACCCCCTGAATCAGTGTCCGCGGCCCGCCTTGTGGAGGCTGCAACTGAGATTTGCAGGGAGAAGGGCATGCGAGCAGCAGGCATCTAGCGCCTCCTCCTCTGACTCACGTCATCACTGCTTGGCCGTTGGTCCCTTTAAGAATGCCGTAGCCAGAGTGGCCTCCGGTTACTCTGGGAACCTGCCTTGGGCCTTCCCGGGAGGCGAGAGTCCCGGGATGGCCGCAGACGGAGCACGGCCTCACCGGGCAGCGCCAGCCGGCTGCCTGGACCTCCGCTCCCCACCCCCCCCCCCCCAGGGCTGACAAGGTGCACACCTTCGGAGCCAACTAGGAAAGTGAGGTTCTGTCCTCGAGTCGGGCAGGAACTGAGGCAAGACGGTGGGAGGATCTGAGTCCCCGCCCCAGGCTGGAGAGGAGATGAGCTCAGCGTTCCCTTTAAATCACCAAAGACACATTTCCCATAGCCCTTGATGCTGGGCCTGGGCTCATAACTGCCCAGAGCAAGGTGACTTCTGGTCGTGAACTTAGCCGCGTGACCCTGGACAAGACACTGAGCCCCCCAGACCTCTGGGTTTCCTCATGAACATCTCAGGTTCGCTCTGAGCAAAGCAGAACAGTATGGGCCCCTCACCTCCCTCACTGAGACCTCTTGCCTCTACTAATGTGTCCTGAGAGCAGAGCTCGTTTTCCTGGAGCATTTAAGAGGGTGCGTGAGGCTGGGTCTGCCACCTGCCGTGGCCGTGAGCGTGTCCCTGACTGTCTTCTCCCCACAGGCTGGCATGATCATAGACAACGGGGTCAAAACTACCGAGGCCTCTGCCAAGGACAAGCGACCCTTCCTCTCCATCATCTCTGCCAGGTAGTCAGCCCTTGGGGACCCACACTGTCCTGCCGACCTCTTGGCCCGGCTCCATCCTCTCCACTCATTCATTCATTCATTCATTCACTCACTCATCATTGTCTGCTGAGCACTTTCTATGTCCTGGACTGCGAGCTACCTGCTGGGTCCCGTGCTGGAAACCTGAGCAGGGCAAAGTCTGAATTAGAGTTTAAGCGGCAGCAGCTGAAGGGAAATAGAAATCTCTAGAGGTTCCCAGATCCCTCAGCAAAACCAGCACCTAGACAGTCAGGAGGACTGGGTTGACCGAGGTCTAAAGGTGAGGAGAAAAGCAGGGAAGACGTTAGCCCTCAGTTTCCAGGGAAGGGACATGCGGGTTGTGCCCAGAAAGCGATCCAGAACAATCCAGAGCTCCGCTGAAGGCCGGCGGCTACTTTCCACGGGTGCCGTCAAAACCTCAAGGTTACTAAAACACCAGCACCCTTTGGAGACCGAGTTGTTTGTCTGCGTCGGACGGGAGTCGCGCTGTGGCCATGATAAGGCCGATGCGGGGTTTTGCTGGTCTGGACACACTGAGCAGCTGGGCTCTACGCTCCCTTTTGTAGCCAGTGAGCTGGGGCCCAGAACAGGCTTTAGGTCAAGGGCGCCCATGGTAGTGGGGGGCTGGGCATCTCACTCCCCCTCCCAGCCCCAGGGGCCGTGCCGCACGCCGGGATGGGCCTGGCCGGCTGGAGTTCGCGCGGGCTCCTCAGTGCCCACGGCCAAGAGCAGGGACGTATCTGTAGCCTGCGTGGGGCCGGGCCCTGGAGGAAAGACTGCTTGCTTCTGCGTGTGTGGAGGGAAGCTCTCGGCCCAGATGGGGGTCGGCTCAGGTACCCCCTGTGGTGTGTCCAGGTACAGCCCTCACCAGGACGCCGACCCGCTGAAGCCCCGGGAGCCCGCCATCATCAAGCACTTCACCGCCTACAAGAACCAGGAACACGGGGCCTGGCTGCGCGGCGGGGATGTGTGGTTGGACAGCTGCCGGTGAGGACCGGGCGCGGGGTCCTGACACCAGGAGGGGAGGGGAGAGCGCACAGGGAGGAAACGGGCACACGGACATTGGCCTTCTGGTCGGTCCCCGGCCAGGCAGAGAGAGAGGCACAGGATGCCAGGGGGCGGCGGCCCCCTGGAAACAGCACGTGCGGGCTCTGTGGGTCATTCCCGCCTCCCTACAGTCCCTGGGGGAGGCGCTCTCAGGCCGCGTGGCCGGGCCCTGGGAGGAGGGAAGAAAGAGGAAGCCGGCATGTCCACGGCACCAGCCGCGTGCGGAATCCTCGTTTGCCTTTGTTCCTCGCGGTGCTTCTCAAAGATGCGAATCATCTCCGTTTTAGAGACGGTAAACTGAGGCTGGACTCAGTGACTTTC
Organism: Cryptoprocta ferox; assembly: GCA_028646485.1. NCBI lineage: Eukaryota > Metazoa > Chordata > Mammalia > Carnivora > Eupleridae > Cryptoprocta > Cryptoprocta ferox. Next base: position 135,808,256 of record CM053560.1, on the reverse strand, counting down.
CCAGGGCGGTCGCACAACTATTAAGCGGTTGACCTGGGGTTTGAAATTTCAACTGCGAGGCATGGATGGCCACAGCGTAACCGTGAAACCGGGTCCCGCCCGTCCCGGGGCCAGCATCAACCTGCCTTCTTGGGAGACGTGGCACCAGCTGTCCGTCTGTCCTCCTCGCTGTGGCTGAAATGGGAGTGGGGGTGGCTAAGGGGGGTGGAACCCGCACGCACATACCCCGCCTTCACCCAGGGCCGGTCCCCAGAGTGGCGAGGTCCTCCACGTCCCCGATCCAACCCCCTGCTTAGCCCTGGAGTCACGGATGGGCTGGACAAGGAGGCTCCCAGAGCCCGGGGGCATGCTGCCAGTGCGGCGTGGCGCCGGATGCTGGCGACCACTCCGCGAGCAGATACTGAGCGAGAGGGGAGCTTACGGTACAGAAGGGAGAGCCCCCCTCCCCCCCAGCGCCCCCGCTCTAGGTAAAGCCGCCTTCCACACACAGTATCCACCGTGTGATGCCAGGGATGGCAGAGCGTTCCGCCCCCCGCCACGTCCCTGACTGCGGAGCGAGAGCAGCTCTGACTGTCCGTTCTTGTCCCCAGGTTTGCGGACAATGGCATCGGCCTGACCTTGGCCAGGTGAGAGCAGCTGTCATGGTGCTGGGCCCTCTGTGGGAAGCCGGCTGCGGACAGGAGCTCATTCCTGACACCCTCTCCCCACAGCGGCGGGACCTTCCCCTATGACGACGGCTCCAAGCAGGAGATAAAGAACAGCCTATTTGTCGGCGAGAGCGGCAACGTGGGGACAGAGATGATGGACAACAGGATCTGGGGCCCCGGTGGCCTGGACCACAGCGGGAGGACCCTCCCTATAGGCCAGTAGGTTTGCAGCCACGGTGGCGTCCTCATTCCGCGTGGCTTAGGCCAGCAGTGGGGTGAAGTCCGGGATGGGAGCGGGAAATCACACATCAGTGTTGAATATCGGTCGTCAGGGTGACCTGATGATCTAAATGCACCGCGTGGTCCCGGGGCTACAGCGTCCAGGGTCAGTGACCACGGGTTCCCTCCTCCTCCGATAGCTCACCACTCGGAGCATCGCACCCACGTCTGGGGACGGTGGGGAGAGAGACTCGGGCCAAAGCACCCTAATAGGACAATAACCAGGAAGGTGACAGAGTCCAGGGCTGTGTCACACGCAGACTGGGAACTCCGGTCAGGAGAAGGGGTCATATGCAGGGGAGCGGCACAGGGGTGACGTCACACGTTGTCGGGGCTGCCAGACACTTTCAAGACAGAACTTGTTCCCCACGGGCCCCGAGGGTTAGAATGAGTTTAGTGCAGGAAGAATTTTCTGGCGGTCAGGCTTGCTCCTCAGCAGAACCGTAGGGCCGTCCTGCGGGGTTGTGGCCTCTCTGTTGCAGGAGGGGTTCAAGCAAAGCCAGGGGAAGGTGCTTGGAGGAGGGGCGACCGGGAGAGTCGACCAGCTAACGGAGCCAAGGGACTCGCTCGGTTCCTGGGAGAGCCTGAGCTGGGTCAGTGTGAGGAAGTCCGTCCCCCGTCTGACGGTGATTCTGCTCAAACACGAATCCAAATGAGCCAGGCCCTGAGCCGGGCAGCCCGCAGGGGTACCTGCTCTCCGAGGGCCGAGACCCCCTCCTGCCCCCTGAGCTTCCTTCCTCCCTTTCTCCAGGGAAATATAACTCCAGCCTCTGTGGGCACGACACAGGCCTCGAGCCCCTACCCCAGTGGACGTGTGCCTTTGCGAGGATTTTGTAGCTAGAACCGTGGCCTCCGTTGGCGCGAGCGGTCTGGGAGCCCTTGCTTCTGTCTCGTCTAAGTGATAGACCAGCCCCTTGGGATCGTTTTTATGAGTAACTCTGGATCTGCATATTTGGAGGTTTTTTTGCTGAGGGTTTACCAGCCTTCTAGGGCCGGAATGTTCTCATGACTTTCAGGGGTGAGTTTGTTTACGGAGGCCTGACAGCTCCGCCGAACTGGGCAGGCTCCTCACACGGCGTCCGTGAGCAGGGATGGTGTCCTCCTAGTCACGAGTGATTCGTCCGGAATGGTCCTGGGCTGGGCTTAGATGGGAAGTAAGCACGCGCTTTATGTACACAGCTAGTAAGAAGGGCTGGTTCCCAAAGTGCCTTAAATTGAACGGTGCACGGAGTCACCCCACGAGAACCAGAGTCAAGGCACCGACGCTAATCAACTACTTGTAAAGATACAGAAATGCGGGAAGTCCCTGGTGGCCGCTGACGGCACACACCAAGGCTGGTGTGACCAGGGCTTTCCTCAGGGAACTGTATCTGGGGAGGGGAGCCGAAGGTTGGGGACTGGGGACTGTGGTGTGGCCTCCCGGGGACAGACCCTTTTCTGTGTGTGTTTCCCTCCTTCTGCCCTGCCTCCTTCATGCCAGCTGTGGAAGGAGGGGACCTGGCCCAGAGGCACAGACACCAGTAGAACCATAAACATTGGGCTTGAAGAACAAACGAGCCTAGATTCGGGGTCGCCAAGAAACCCAGCTGGCCCTTCCTGGGACCTGCTCGGGAGTCTGAGGCACATGAGCGGCATCCCTGAGCCCCCGCCCTCCGCTGCCCGTTCTCCAGTCCCTTCTACCCCCACCTCCCCGCCTGCCGTCCCCTCCCCATCCACTCCCTGACTCCCGGAGATCAGAGGCTTTTCGGGGTCCCTTGACAGCCCAGTCTTCCCTTCCCAGTGGGGCCTGCCTCTCCCGTAGGGAAGCTCTGGAAGGTTCCGTGCGGTTATCTTGCTACAGCATTATCACCTTCCGTTCTGTCTTCCCTCGCCTGTTTTCCAGACCCCACAGACTCGCCATTGAAAGACTTACTCAGAGAAAACTCATCTGGGTTTTGATCTGATTAAATGGTTATGGCAACTAAGACTAAATAATGACTAACGGCTCTAGTCTCCCAAGGGACATAATACTAGCATTCTACAGCAGTATTTACGGTATTTACCCAATGACTCTTAACAGGATGGAAAAACTGGGAGAAATGTTTGAATAGAGGACAATTCCCCAACCCCCAAGCCAGCAACTAAACAGATATTCATCCGTCCATCCTTCTATCCTTCTTTCCTTCCTTCCTTCCATCCATCCATCCACTAAGTCATCTAGCAATCATTTATTGACATTTACTGTGTCTATAAATACTTTCTCAGCGCACTAATTAACAATAATGCTCTGCAGCGAGGAGTGGCAGGAGGTAGGGATCAGGATGGTTGACCCGGAAAGTCTCTGTTTCCATCCACCTTGGAGGGTGCAAACAACTCGGGGGCACAACACGGCGATCAGCCTGGCACCTCCCTTCCTTGCCTCCACAGGAACTTTCCAATCCGAGGAATTCAGTTCTATGACGGCCCCGTCAACATCCAGAACTGCACTTTCCGCAAGTTTGCGGCCCTGGAGGGCCGGCACACCAGCGCCCTGGCCTTCCGGCTCAACAACGCTTGGCAGAGCTGTCCCCACAACAACGTGACCAGCATCACCTTCGAGGACGTCCCGGTGAGTGAGGCGCTGGGCAGGCACCGGGCACATCCAGACTGTGGGCGGTGATTCACACGTCCCTGGGGGCTGGAGTCTGAGCCGTTGCCACCACCACGGGGAGTGAAGAACTTCCTCCAAGCAGGCTGGGCCGCGTCCCAGCCCGTCTGCATCCAAACTGGAAAAGTACAAGTGTAGGTCACCCTGCAGTTCACGCCTGGCTGCGTCAGTGCCCACTGCCCTCGCCGTGCCCCGAGCCCCCCGGAGCCTCGGCCCAGCCTCCCTCCAGACTCCAGGCTCCTCCACGGGCCTTGGTTGTGACCTACTGGGTCTTGTGACAGGGCCACCTGAGTGGTCTTAATTAATCTAAAATCCCAGGGTTTCCAAGGCACTCCTCTCTCTCTGAGGGGGCACCACAAATGGGGTCCTCCTGGGCACAGGCAGGCGCCAATGAAGGAGGGCAGGAGGGAGGGCTGCCCTTTGAGGCTGGGCGGGACCTGGAACACTTTCTCTGGGCTACGGATTCCCCGGAACTTCCTTCCGTCTCCTCCCCTCCGGTCTTGCCCTTGGCCTGTCTGCCTAGCGCTGGCGGGCTGAGGGGAAAGGAGTGGGTCAGGCACAGAGCCCTCCACGGGCTCGTGGTGACAGACTGTCTTGCTCGAACAGCGGGGCTACACACACGCACGCAGTCCTCTCTCACACGTTACCCCGTGCGCGTGTGCATTCTCACGCACACACCACCACCTCTCGTGCACGCACGCGCACGCATTCTTGGGCCCCCTCCTCTCTGCAGGCTTTGAGCCCGCACCTCAGAGCACTCGCTCTGCAGGGTCACCTACAGCAGCCGGGCCTCGTGTGAGCAGAGGCCAGACGAACGTGTCGGGTCTAGAGTGGAGGCCGGTGAGCGTCGGGTTGTTTTCCTGGCCGCCCCGGGAGGTCAGCCGCGGGGCCTCCTGCGGCGCCTCCTGCGGCGCCTGAGACCGTCTCTGGCTTGGCCGGTGTGTGATGTCCGCGGAAATCGGGAACTTCTCCCTGGCCTGCTGGTGTCGCGCTGCGGTTTCCCCTCACCTCTGGCCTAGCCTCACTTCCCTGGGCTCTGTTTAGATTACTTCCAGAGTGTTCTTCGGAGAGCCCGGGCCCTGGTTCAACCAGCTGGACATGGATGGGGATAAGACGTCCGTGTTCCATGACGTCGACGGCTCCGTGTCCGAGTACCCGGGGTCCTACCTCACCAAGGACGACAACTGGCTGGTCCGGCACCCGGACTGCGTCAGCGTCCCCGACTGGAGAGGGGCCATCTGCAGCGGACGCTACGCACAGGTGGGGAAGCCAGGTGTCACCTGCCCCTCAGCAGGTGTGAGTGCCTGCTGTATGCCTGGCTCCGTGCCGCTCAGGAAGAGTCAGGTTTCTTTCTGCTCCTCTTTTTCTTTTTCTTTCTCCTCCCCACCCAGTAGCATTTTCAAAAAATCAAAGTGAAAAACACATTGTAGACAGAAAGCAGAGTGCCTGGGGGAAGGGCACTCGGAGGTCAAAGGGCTGGATTCAAGTCGGGCCCCAGTGCCTGGAGTCAGTGTGAAGACGTGGACACGTGTGGGACCAGTTCCGTGGGTGACTCTCGGAGCCTCGGTGTCCTCGTCTATGACACTGGTTGAACCTCCTTCCTGAGATTGTGGAGTAAGGTTCACATAACGGATGCAGAGTGCTTCGCCGGCGCCACCCGCCGGAAATGTAACACAAGCCAGCCGTGTGGTCTTAAATCTTCCAGAGGCCGTGTTAAAAAGGACAAAGAAGCAGAGGAAACTAATCATAATAATATATTTTCACTTCGTGCACTCAAACTCCTATCATCTCAACATGCAATCGACTTATAAAAATCACATGTATACATCTTTTTCCTACTCTCCGTCTTCGAAACCCACGACATGGTTTGTACTCAGAGCCCACGCGAGTTGGATGCAAATTTTCAACAAAGCGAAAGCTAGTCCCACCTCCCCAAACGACAAAGGCGTGCGCAGTGCGAAAACGTCGTACGCTGCTTTTGGTTTGAGGTTTAAATTAATTAAAATAAAATTTGAAACTCGGGTAGGTCCTCAGCCACACCGGTCACGTTTCCGGGGCTCAGGGGCCGCGGGTGGCCGATGGCTATGGTGCGGAACAGCACCTGGGACACGACAGGGCCGAAAATACCAGCTAGCTCTTGTGACGTTACCGTTACTCATGCTTTGGCTGAGTGGTGAATGGATGGGTAACAGGGAGGATGCCCAGGGGGCGGCAGCGTGCAAGTAGGGCGGCAGGGAGCGTGTGTGGGGGCAGAAGGTGTCCTCACGACCACCCCGCGGACTGGCATCGCGGACGTCAGGAAGGGAGGGTGCGTGAGAAAGGAGCTGGGAGGCGGTCTGGGGTCCGGCAGGGGTGGGCGAGGGAGCTGGTGTGAGAGGGGAAGGGGCCGCAGGGCCAGGTGGGCACGGGGGTGGGGGGCGCTGGCGAAACCAGCCCCGGATCTTCCCCCGCTCCCCACCTTTCCCATACGGGGCTTGTCTTCTGTGGAAAAGCTCTGTCAGCGCTGCCCAGTCCTCCTGACCAGCTACCGCTTACTTATTACTAATTATCTGCCCCCTTCCCCCTACGGCCCACGCCGAGGCCTAACATCCCCTTAAAGCTCTGGTTCTCGTGACGGCCCCGTGCCGTGGGCAGTCCTGAAGCCTCTCGTTCCCTTCCGTAGGCAGGAGCAGCGGGGATGACCCCTCCCTCCCACACGCCCCGTGGCGCACTGCTGTGCCGGCCACAGTGACGTCCCTTCTGCATAGGGCCCATGCCACGGGGCAGGACACCAAGTTTCAGGCCGAGGCGGGTCCAAAGCAGCAGAGCTCGTGGGTCCCTGGGACCTGACAGCTCGCAGTCTTGCTTTCAGTGTCTTCTCTGAAACGAGATGGCACTTTCTTGTGCAGGGCGTGGTGACCCAGGGCCCGGCCACTCGGGCCAGACCCTGGGAAGCAGAGAGAGAGAAGCAGCAACACACCCAGGCTGCCCCCCAGACGCGGGCAGGACAGCAGCCAGGGAGAGGGGGCTGCACTCTCTCCCCTCCTCCCCCCCCCAGCACGTCCCCTCCTTTCCCTGCAGTCTGCCATCTGGCTAGCGACCAGACGCCGCCTGTGGCTCCACTGCCGTGTCCCGCACGGAGCCCTTTTCTGAGAAGGTGTTAGCGGGATCGCACAGAAGGGCTGGGCTGTCCGCACCAGCAGAGAGCTACGCCCCCTTATTTGGCCGTCCGTTCACGCGTCCTGAAAAGGGCTCCTCGAGAACGTTCCCCCGCAAGTGGGGCCTCAGTCGGACGTTAACCAGGCGCCCTTGTAACTGGCCCGTTGTGTATTTCCTTTTTGGGTTCTGGAAGATGTACATCCAGGCCTACAAGTCCAGCAGCCTGCGGATGAAGATCGTCAAGAACGACTTCCCTGGCCGCCCGCTCTACCTGGAGGGGGCCCTGGCGCGGAGCACCCACTACCAGCAGTACCAGCCGGTCGTCACGCTGCAGAAGGGCTACACCGTGCACTGGGACCAGACAGCCCCCGCCGAGCTCGCCATCTGGCTCATCAACTTCAACAAGTAAGCGGGCGCCCGGCCGGAAGTGGCGCGGGCGGGGCCCAGCCGCTCCAGTGGGGCTCTGGGCAAGGGGGTGACGCCTCAGGACCGCAGACCAGCCCGCGTCACCCCTGCAGGGGGGCCGACAGCACCCAGGAGCTCAGAATCAGAGCCGTGGGCTGAGCCCCCTGCCCTGGGCATGGCTGGGCTCAGGAGGAGAGCCTGGCTTCACGGGCCTCCCCGCGCCCCACGGAGGAGCTGGGCCGGCGTCCCCTCGGGGTGCAGCGAGGACCAAGTGAGGTGACACGACAGCATTTTGCCCCGGATCTGGCCTCAGACACAGATGTCTGGGTGCTGTCTGTCACGTGAGCTGTCACCGTAGTCCTGGGAGACGGACCTCAAGCAGATGTGGAAAATGAGACCCAAAGAGATGAAATGGGCCCTGAGATCGGGCTGGACCAGGAGGGGCTGGGCTCCGTGCGGGGCAGCGCTGCGCGGGCCGGGGAGGCACCCAGGACCGTCCCCGGGAGCCCGCCCCCCCAGCCACGGCAGGTGGTCCGTCGGGACCCCACCCTCTTCCCGTAGCAGAAGCGCAGCAGGATTCTCTGGTCTCTCTCCGGGGCGTGCCCAGGATGTCCTCGCTTGTGCCTGACCCTCCTTCTGCCTCCAGGGGCGACTGGATCCGAGTGGGGCTCTGCTACCCTCGGGGCACCACCTTCTCCATTCTCTCCGATGTGCACGACCGCCGGCTGAAGCAGACGTCCAAGACGGGCACCTTCGTGCGGACCCTCCAGATGGACAAGGTGGAGCAGAGCTTTCCCGGCAGGAGCCATTACTACTGGGACGAGGCCTCGGGGTGAGGACCCCCGCGCGGTTCGGGGGGGGCAGCTCAGCCCCGAGTGGCGCCCCTCCCCCGGCAGGCCGGACAGCTCCCCCCGGGTTACTGGCCGTGGACATAAAATGCTTTCGTAGGGGCTTCGACTCAGGGCCCGGTCGTTGGCCTCACCAGGGACATTTTCCAGGCTGCTAAGCCTGGGGGTAAAATACACACACGGGGATGGTAGCAAACGGGTCTGTTTTAGGAAAAAAGGTGAAAGCAGCTTGATCTTAGAATGGAGAGGACACGGTACGCTCCCTCGGGTCCTCACAAGCCAGCGGGAGCAGGTGACGTCATCCCTAATCTAGAGGGGGACAAAAAAGGGACAGAGAAAATCGCAGGGGCCTGCCCAGAGGCCATGGCATGATCTCGGCACAGCTAGTTTCGAACCCGGGCCGACCTGTTCCTGGGGCCCCCACCCTTTGCTGAAGGGCACCGCGGGCTGCTCAGGGGAGGGATACCAGGGATGGAGTGACTGTGGAGAGGAGGGAGTGATGTGGTCCCCTCCCTTCCCAAGAGCAAGTCCTGCGTCTTCGGAAGGCCAGCACTGGCCAAGGCGGTAAGGCCGTTGACGGCCAGCCCCCCGCAGAGTGACGGGAAAGGGTGGCCTTATGGCCACGTTCCCATTCTTGATTGAAATCAACAATAAGGAAACACCTAGCAGGTGCGCGTGCTCTCTCTGCAGATACGGTTTTATCAATGTGATGAGAGAGAAAATCAGAATTTGAAAATCAGACGCCTAAGTAAAATGCTAGGTTTGGAGGGAAGTAAATACCGCCCCCTTTTTACATACACCCGAATTCACTGCTGGGACAGACAAGGCCGCAGGTGACGGGGGGACGGAGTCGTAGGACGATGGAGAACAGCGCTTGCTGATAAAGTCCCCAGGTGTGGCTGCCCGCCCCGGCGGCCCTGCGCGATCGCGGACGCCCCACAGAGCCCCCCCTCCAAGACTTCGGGCACAGAGGGGCAGACCGGGGTGCCCCCCACACCCACGGCAATGACTAGGCTGTGCTGTCATCCCCCGGCACCCTTGGGGACTGTGAGCTAGGCGACAGGACTCCTGTTTCCCGTGGAGAGGCCCAAACCGCTGGGCCTTCCCAAGCCTCGCGGCCCCTCCGAGCTCTCCATCGGCACATCTGCACGTCCCGTGTGCTCCCCTGGCACGACCGGCCGCGCGGCGCAAACCCAGCTCGCTGGGCGGTCCGGGCGCGGCCGGGGGCCAGCTCCCCGAGCGGGGTCTGCACGGAACAGCCCGCGCCGTGATTTCTAACGCTGCGGGTGCGGGAACCAACCTGAAAGCTCGTCTCTGAGCAGGAGGAACAGTGATGAGTCCCCAGTTAGCGCCTCGGTCTCCTCATCCCCGCACCCCCGCACCACCCACGCAGCGTCTCGTCCTGTCCCATGAGCAAGAGAACAATGGTGGTTTGCAGACGGTGCGGCGAGGAAGGCTTTTCCTCACCAGGCAGCGAAGGGATGAGACCCCAGCTGTTATTTCCCTGCTGTGTGGTCCTGGGCAAGTCACTCGGCCTTTCTGAGTCTGAGAAACGAGGACGGTAAGGGAGCCTACCGGACAGGACCGACTGAGGGTTAAAGGAGACAGCGTGTCCGTTCACGGCCTGCGCGGAGCGTGGCGTACGGCGCGCGCTCAGAAAACGGTCACTGTTGGCGTTTTTAGCTTTGATGCCCGTGCGTTCATGTCTCTCTCGAACCACACACGGCCCCGTGACAGACACGGCCTGCTGGCCATGTTGTAAGGCCCGGGGGTCTCACTGTGGTGGCCAGTGTGGTACTTGGTACATGACTTCAGGACAGGGTAGCGGGGAGGAGGGTGGCGAACGCCAGAGCAAGCCCGGCCGTGCCCTCACCCCTGCACGCAGGCTGCTGTTCCTGAAGCTGCGAGCTCAGAACGAGAGGGAGAGGTTCGCCTTCTGCTCCGTGAAAGGCTGCGAGAGAATCAGGATCAAGGCTCTGATCCCTAAGGACGCGGGCGTCAGCGACTGCACGGCCACCGCCTACCCCAGGTTCGCCGAGAGGGCTGTGGTGGACGTGCCGATGCCCAGGAAGCTACGCGGTGCCCAGCTGGTGAGTGGGTCCTTCCCGGACCCCCGCTCGGCCCCCAGCCCGGTCCCATGGCCGGGGGTGCGGGGAGGCGAGGGGGCGGCCGCCCATCAGGCCGTGCCGGTGGCTCCCCCAGCCCAACCGGGGCACCCGGCCTCTTCCCTTCCCAGAAGACAAAGGAGCACTTCCTGGAGGTGAAGATGGAGAGCTCCAGACAGCGTTTCTTCCACCTCCTGAGCGACATGGCTTACATCGAGGTGAGCGGCTCTGGGCCCTGTGGGGGGGGGGGGTCGGTGGTGGTAGTGCCCGGGGGCTGTTGGCCACAAGCCAGGCTGCTCGCAACAACAGACACCTGTTCTCCGGCCATTCTGGAGGACAGAAGCCCCGAATCGGGGGGTCGGCAGGGCTGGGCCCTCCAGGGGCGGCCAGTGGCGGCTGGCGCCCCCCGGGGTGTGGACGCACCCTGCCAGCATCTGCCTCTGCCCTCGCACGGCCTTCTCCCCGGGTGTCTGGGCCCCACGCCCTTCCTTCCCCTACAAGGACGCCCATCGCAGGATTTAGGACAGGCCCTAAGTCCAGGATGACCTCATCTCAAGATCCTTAATTACATCCGCATAGACCTTCTGTCCAAATAAGGTCACTTTCAGTGTCTGCCGACCACAGGCGGCTGCGAGGGGCTGGTCTGAGGGGGCTTTATGCTCTGAGCCGCACAGGCTGCCCGGCTCCAGGGTCCACGCAGGACCGCCCCCCGCCCCCCGCCCCTGCCCTGTCCCAGCTGCGCTGCATTGGGCCCGCAGGTGGACGGGACGAGGTATCCCAGCTCGGAGGATGGCATCCAGGTGGTGGTGATCGATGGCAGCCAGGGCCACGTGGTGAGCCACGCAAGATTCCGCAGCGCCATCCTGCAGGGTGTCCCGTGGCAGCTGTCCAACCACGTGGAGGCTCTCCCCAACAAGTGAGTCCGCGCGGCCCCCTCCGGGCCCCCCGGCCACCCCGCCCAGGCCGGCCAGGGGAGCTGAGGGCCTGTTCGAGGTGTGCCCGCACCTTGCGGGCGCTGGGCCGGGAGCCTGCTTACCCGGCGACTTGGGCTGGCCCCGGGGCCGCGGCGAATGGAGGTCAGGCCAGGGCGGCCGGGCTGCCCGCATACGAGTGGGAAGCCTGCCCTGGCCTCGTTCCCCGACCACGACACACTTTCCCAGCATGACCTCACCCCGCCCACGCTCCCACTGCGATCCAAATGCCGGTGGCTCCCGGGCTCCTCCAGCCCACGCCTCTGCCGGCACCCCTGTGTCCCCTCATCCGCGAGTCCCCGTGGAACCGAATCTGGCCATCGGCTGTCGCCTCCCAGACTGGCCCTTCCTCCCGTTCGCTCTGTTCCGGTTCATCAGCGTGAACCCTGCGGACACCTGGACCACCGTCCGGGCGTCCCGCCTGACTCCCCGTTCCTTTCTCCTCTGTGACCGTGTCCCGTCCCCCCACCTGGCTGCTCGCCCGCCGGCCGGCCCTCTCTGGGGCTGTGGACCAGGCCCTCCGGCCTGGCCTCCTAACAGGCCTGACCTCCGTCTCCCCAGCCAAACCCGGCCTCCCTGCCGGCGGCTGGCTTGAACGCTCCCCAGTACCTCCTGTGCCCTTTCCTAGAAATCCCTGGTAACTCCCGGCACCTTCCAAATCTAACACACGTGCACAGCCACCGGAAAGTGCTGCCTCTACTGACGCGTGAGTCTCAGCAGCACTGGGGACACGGTTCTTTAGGACCCCACACTCATGTGCACATTCGTGTGGGAAGGATCACACCTACTGACATGGGGGAAACGCACTCGTCCTCTTGAGATCAGTAGTTTTCATGCCTTTTTTGGCCGGAGGACTTCTTCCTGAAATGAAACAGGATGTGGGAGCCTGAAGCTGGTCTGTTTAGGGCAGGAACCCCCTCCCCACCCCCACACGCACCCCGCTGAGAGCCTGTGTGACCCGGCCCACCCTGACAGGAACTGTGTGCCACCAGCCCCCTCTGTGACCTCCTGGAAGGCAGCAAGGCCTGGGGCAGAGCAGGTCCTGCCCCACTGTCTCCCGGGCCCGCCCCACCCCTCCCCGCCTCCATCCTGCCCAGGGGTCCCAGGGGAGGGATGCAGCGGCTGTTCTCCTCCAGAAGTCAAGGGGGGCTCGTCAGAGCGGCCTCTGCCCTGCCACCATGGGCTACCCCGGGCTGACAGGTGCGGGGCTCACAGCCCGTGACAGTCCTGTACAGGGCAGGGACGGACACGTACCAGCGTGCGGCCTTCTGGCCCCATCCGGATGCTGGGACGCATGAGGAGCCCGGTCCCTGTGTCCCGCACCCGGGGGCTACCCCAGAGCCCAGTCTGGAGGGCACGACCTCTCTCCGGGCTCACCCCAGCAGGAAGGCTTAGCTGAGCCAAAGGGACTCGAGCTGTCCCTCCGAGCCGTAGCGATGGCCAAGCAGCCTCCTGGGCACGGCGCCCGAGGCCAGTGCTGAGGGTGTGTGTCATGCTCCCTCTCCCTACTGGCGTCCCCCCACCATCCCCCCACCATCCCCCCAGATCCCCTCCCATCTGTCCCGAGGGCTGACGAGCCCTGTGCCTTTGAACAGTTTTCCCTCTGCTCCCGAAAGGGACACAAATGGGGGTGACAGTGGGTTCCCAAACCCCGTCCAGTTTTTCCACGTCTGGACTGGGGTCTGTGAGATGTGATCCAGGAGCCCTGCTGGGCTTCCGCTCCCGGGGGAGGGGTGCATTCCTGCCCGGCCCGGCCCGGCCCACCGCGTCTGCCACCGCCAGCCGTGATCCCGACACCTGGGCCTGAACACTGCCCCGGCCGGGAGCAGAGACGCCTCGCGCCCACGCCGGGCTTTCGCGAGTCAGGGCCCGTCAGGCTGGGTGCACCCCTCGCTCCAGGCCCCTGCCCCCCACCTCTGAGGGTCCCCTTGGGCGGGTCCTCTCGGATGCCCAGTGAACTTGCCCCGATCCCCCCGTCTGCAAAGCGAGCAGAAAGCGACGCGAATGCGGAGGTGAACCGTCCCCGAGCACGCGGTGACCCTGGCTTCTGCCTTGCTCTGCTGCCATGTCTCTGTGTGGTCTAACCACACGGGCTGAGGGCGTGCACACGCGCCGAAGTGCCGCCTCCGTGTGCCCGGCCCTGGCAGACGTGTGCTCTGTGCGCCCACCCCGTCCCCTCTGGGGACAGACAGGCGTACAGGCAGCGAGCGAGCAGAGAGCGGGTGTAGGGAGGCCCCCAGATGTGTGGGAGGGGGTCCGGGGTCGGGGGCAGCACATGGGAAGAGGTGGTCAGCTCGGCGCATGCGGGACAGGTGGCCTTTTCCCGACCCCCGGCCGGGCCTCTGGGGGGCACTGCTGACCCCCCCCAAGCCTGCCCTCCCCTCCGGCCCCTGACACCTCCTCTCCTGCAGCTCCATCGTGCTCATGGTGTCGAAGGGAAGACACGCTTCCAGGGGCCTGTGGACCAGAGTGCTAGAGAAGCTCGGGGCAGAGAAGAGCCTCAGGTTGAAAGGTAAGCGGTCTGGACCAGGCGTCTACACTGACTGCGAGTCCAGGGGCCTGGCGTGCGGCCTGCTGCTGCCTCCTGCTGGGACCACAGTGCCCTCCACCAGGCCCCTCGACGCTAGTGGCCTTCCGGAACGCGCGGGCCGGACGCCGCCTCTTCACCGTCCCTACCTGCCAGCTGCTTCCCCTGAATGCGTGAGCGGACGCGGGAAGCCACCTCCTGAGTTGGTCACCGTCCGCTCAGCATGGGTCCCCACCCCTTTCTGTCAGCAGAAAAGCGGCTTGCTCTGACCCCCCTCCCAGCTCCTGGTGCTCAGACAGGTAGGGCCTCACCTCCTCCTCCCGCCGGGTGTTGGACGCCCGCAGGCCCGTGGCGCTCTGCACGGCGTCCCTCCCGGGCGGCGAGGGACGGTGAAACCAAGCCCGAAGCATCGCCGTGGCTCGGTGCTTTAGCGATGAGGCCAGTGCAGACCCCACAGGGAAGTCAGCACGACCCTCGTCACTGTCACCGTGGGGCCCCCGGGGTGCCGGGAGGGAAGCGGAACAAGCCTGCGGCCGCGCACCTGTTGAGCTCCCGCACGCGTATTCACGGGTCACGGTGCTGTTGTTGCCATTGGGATGGAATGAGACACTTGAGTAACTTGCCTCAGATTAGAATTCGGATCCAAATGCTTCGAAGCCAGACCTTAGCTGCTGCGGCGTCCTGACTGTGAGGGGCGTCGAAGCTCATAGCCCATCCCGTGGGGGGTTAGCTCCTGGCAGTTCCCGATGGAGACCCCAGAGCCTTGAAGGCCCTTCCCTCGAGCCAAAACAGAGCCCCAAGAAGAGAGAAGTACCTTCTCGGGCTCAATCCTCAATCATTTGGGGGTCTCTGCCTTTTTAATTAAGACCCTGTTGCCAAAAGCTGGGGTTGATGAGGTGACCTAAGTCCGAGGGGTGTTTTCCCAGTGGTGACAGGCTGGGCCGTTCCCAAGAGTGGACGTGGAGCCCCGCGCCCCTCCGACGGTTAAGCTCCGAATGCAAAGCAGGGCAGGCCGAGTGGGCCGAGGGCCTAGGCGCCCAGTCTGGCGGCACCGTTTACTCTGCGCCCTTGGGCAAAGTCCCTCCAAAGCCACAGCATGTCGGGGCTGGGGCGAGGCCTGCAGCTGCGTGTCACCTCGTGTGACCGATGGGGCCCTGGGCTTCCGAGAGGGGCAGGCACTCGCTGGTGATGGGAGGCTCAGCCCGAAGGGGACCGGGGCCCCCAGTGGCAGAGCCTCCACCCTGCACGGCTGACCCGAGGCTCTGGTGAGACCCTGCATGCCACTCACAAACGACGTCGTCGGCACAGAGCCCTCTGGGGGACAGGCCAGTGCGGCGAGGAGGGCCGCCCGGAAATGCCTGCAGGGCACAGCGATGGGGAGCCCTGGAAGGGGGGGCACACTCTTGGGGTTTCTGTTCATGTGACTCATCCCTGCTTTCCAGAGAAAATGGCATTCGTTGGCTTCAAAGGGAGCTTCCGGCCCACCTGGGTGACCCTGGACACGGAGGACCACGCTGCCAAAATCTTCCAGGTCGTGCCCATCCCTGTGGTGAAGAAGAAACGGCTGTGAGGACGGCAGCCTCCTGCGCTGCCCCATGGCACGGCGGACCAGGACGGTGGACTGGCGGCTGCGGACCAGGGGGGACGGCTGGCTCCCCCCGCCTGTCCGGCAGCTGCCTGGGGAGGGCAGGGTGTCAGAGACACTGGTGCGGCCCCCGCCCCTGCTGGAACCTTCTCCTTCCTGCAGCCTCCCGGGTGCTTCTCCCCTACCTGTGCCTCTTCGGGGGGCGGGGTGTGGGGGCCACGCGAGGAGACCTGAGCCCAGCTGGCAGCAGCCCGGCCCAGCCCCTCGCAGACCGTAGGCTGGTAGATACGGGGACAGAAGAGACCCGGCCTTACCTTCATGGGGTCAGGAGCCGGCGTGTAGACAGAGCTGGCCAGACAGGACCAGCTGTCCTCGGGCACGGGCGACCCCTGCCTCTGGAGCGGTTCAGCCGTCCAGGAGGCCTCAGGTCCCGGGATGGGGGGCCGCCTAGGTGACTGTTAGAGGCCTTCTGCGTCCTGAGACCATGGTGCGCGGAAGCCAGCGGTAGATCCGAGGGTGGCCGGGATGCTGGGCGCCTGGGGCACGGGGCGGAGAGGCCAGAAGTCAGGCCTGGAGTCGGAGGCTCGCAGCTGCAGGACAGGGGGTCTGGTATACGTGCACTGTGACGCCCAGGGGAGAACACGGAGGGGTCAGAAGACCAGGCCAGGACCCCGCATGCTTGGGTGGGTCAGGATGCAGCCGCAGGGCGAGGAAAGAGGCCAGCGCCCCGGGGACAGCGGCCCCCCCGGGAACAGGGCAGGCACTGAGCTGGGCGGAGGCAGGCCAGTAGCTTGGAGGTGCCGGGCCGCTCAGCAGGGGGTGCCCAGAGCGCTGAGAACCCCAGCCGGGCCCCCCGCTTGCCCCAGGGCAGGTGGAGCCAAGTCGAGGGAAGTGAGCTCCTATTTGGGGCCTCATTTGTCCTTCATCCCGAGACCCAGACCTAGGAGTGTGCTCTCACCTCACGAGCCCGAGGTTTCAGAGTTGGAGAGGACCTTAGGGTACATCTAGTCCAAGACCCTCCTTTAACGGAGGGGGCGTGTGAGACCCGGAGATGGGGAGGAACCATGCGGCCGGGGGTGGGGGCGGGCTGAGAGCCCCCCCGCCCAGCACCTGCTGCCACACCACATTGCCTCAACCAGCCCCGGGCAGGGGGGCAGTCCAGGCGCTCCCGACGCAGGTCCCTGAACGGGGACAAGACTCCTGAAAAAGTCATCAGAATAGAGAGAACTGGCCGACGGCAGTTTCCCCGTGGCCCGCTGTGCACACCGGGCCGCCGTCTGCCCCGCGGCCCCCACTTGTCCCGGGCACTGGCCCTGGTGCTGAGTGCAGGCCCGCAGGCGGGCCCAGGACGCAGGGCGGGCGCCGGCTCGGCCGCTGCGGGCTGGGGGGAGCCGCCTGCGTCGCCCTCCCTGCAGGGAGCTCCATGTGTGGTTTATGCTCTCCCGGGGGTCCCGGGGTCACCCTGGGGGCATGCGGGGCTGCGTCTCCGCCTTTCCTGTACCGACCACAAACTCCTCCAACTCTTCCTTCGAAGACGTCCTCCTTGGTTCCCTCTGCCCCTCGGTGGCCGTGACCCCCGCCGGGGCCCCCTCCCCAGGCGGAGCCGACCGCCGCGCCGTCTCCCAGCACAGATCGCTGCAGCTGCTGGGAGGGGACGGAGGGACACGCAGGGGCGCTGCCCCCGGGGGACCCTCTTCCACGCAGATCGCGGCGATGGGTGGGGAGGGCGGTCAAGATGCCCTCGTGTCCTCCTCTGCAGTTAGTTCCATTGAGTTCCTCAAACTCTGCCAATGCAGGGGTCTCACACTGGGAGCCGCCTCGGGCGGGTCACTTCGGGTGCCCGGGGTGCAGACCGCCTTCGCTTCGGTTAATTTCAGAAAGTATCTATTTGAAAATGCTCAGAGGTGTACACACGTCCGGCAGCTCAGGCTCTGTGGCCCGGTCTCCGTCCCCCGCGACGGCCAGAGCCCGGCAGGCTCTTGGTGGCACACTTGGTTTTCTTACTGCCTAGAAAGTCGCGCGCACGGTTTTCTGTCTGCCGGCCTTCGAAGGAGCCAGGCCCTTCGGGGTATAGACCACGCTCCTCTGAAGTGCTGGTCTCTTTCCTGTTGCCGAAATAGCTGGTCCTTTTTCGGGAATTAGATGTTTTGTATGTAAACGTTTCTTACAGGTGTCACCGCGAACAAAGATGTATCTTCTATTTATTTATTATATATGCACTTGGGGAAGTCATCATTGGAGAAATGAAGAATCGTCCTAAATGTCACGTGTGGGGATGTCCTTTGGACCATGTACCCGGAACCTTCTGCCGGCGGCAGAGGCCCCTGACTGTGGTTTGGAAAACCTTGCTCCCAGAGTAAACAGTCAAAGGATCTCAGCCTCCCGCCTGCTGCTCTTGTTTTCCATCAAAGGGGGCCACGTTTAAGCCAGATAACTAAGCCCAGGGAGACTGGTGAAATCATCCTGAGTCGGCCTCTCTCTCACTTCCCAGAATTACTCCCATGGTAAGGTCCTACCTTGCCCTGCCCTAAGGGGGCGCCCGCTGGACCTGTGAGAGAGGAGGAACGCCCTGTGGCCGGCGCTCCCACGTCAGGGCAGCACCGCCCCCCAGGGGAGAGCCAGCAGGGGCCAGCAGGGTCTTGGCTGGAAGCATGACGGTCTCTTCCTTCCAGAGGCCACAGTGTCTGAGGACAGCGTGGAGTGGGGGCGGGGAGGTAGGTCCAAACCGAGCTGCAGATGAGAGAGGCAGAGGCAGGCTAGAGAGGGAGGAGGAGGTGAGCAGAGCCTAGAACGGGGAGGCCAGGGAGTGCTCTAGAACGTGGCTACCCGGTAGGCAGCCACTAGCCACACGCGGCTTCCTAAATTTAAGTTAATTAAAGACTATGAAAAGTTCAGTTCCTAGGTTGCACTGGCCACACTCAGTGCTCCTCAGCCCACGTGGCTGCTGGGTCCCGCTTGGACGGGCCGACCTAACACCCTCCATCAGGGGTGCCTGGCGGCTCATGATCTCACAGTTCGCGGGTTCGAGCCCCACGCGGAATGCCACAATGACAGTGCAGAGCCTGCTTGGGATCCTCTCTCCCCCCTCTGCCCCTCCCCATTTGTTCTGTCTCTATCTCAAAATTTAAAAAATAAAACATTCCATCATCACAGCTCTGCTCTTGGTTTCTGGAGAACTATCAGGGCTCAGTGTGTGTGCGCGTGCTCAGTCCACTGAAGGGGGTTGGCATCAGACTATGGTATCAGGCGGCCAACTCCGGAATCTGGCGGACCAGCCTGGACACCCCGAGTCGGCGTGTGCTCCCCTGCCCTCCTGGCACTTCACCTCGGGGAGATCACATTTGAACACTCATTCAGTAAATGTCTGAGTACCTGCAGCGTGCCAGGCACGGCACACAGGGGACACAAAAGACCCCCCTGGAGGACAGGTGTCAGGGTGCCAGGGACAGCGATGAACTGTCCTCACAGGCAGCAGTTGGGGATCAGTGAACAAACTGGGCCAGAGGCGCCCGAGAGTCAGGGGCGGACGAGGCACAGCCTGGGCACAGGGCAAGGGAGCAGAGGTGCGGCTTGAGGATGGAACAGTATGGGGGGGGCATATCGGGCAGGCTTTGATGGACGGGGGTCCCCAGGGACTTCCCCAACAGCTAGGAGTCCCCAGACAGCCAACCACAGAGAGGCTGACTCGGGAACTCAGGGCTTCAGCAGTCACTGATGTCCCCACACAGAGCCTGGGTGTGACGGGACGGCCATGAGCCCAGTGCCTGCAGACAGGCCAGGCTGGAAGGGACGGAGGCCGGGGGAGAGGGGACGGAGGCCAGGCTGGAGGGTGGGGTGGGCTTGGCGGAAGGAGCAGGAACGGGGGAGGGAGGGGGAGGGGCGCTCCCGCTGAGGGAACAGGGCTGCGGAGACAGGCAGGAAGTGGGTGGGGGCCACTCCACAGACCGGAGTGAAGAAGAGGCGGGTGTCCACGCAGAGAGACCCTGCGGTGGCCACGAGGGGTCAGAGTTCGGAGCATCTGCTTCACGCGCAGGGGCCTGGAGTCTGAAGCAGGAGTGGGGACATCTGTCCCTGTGTCCATGTGACAGCCGTGGCTGGGCCTCCAAGCCGACCTCCACCGAGCACCCTGTGCGCGTCTCTGGCCCCGTCGCCCACCGCTGGTTCCCTGGCCCCAGGCACCCTGACACCTCGCCACGCCTCGGCCACCCGCAGCGCCGCGTGTGCCTGCAGTGTGACACGGGAGCTGTTCCTACCAGGCACGCCCTTCCCCCTCCTCCTCCACTCGGCGTGTGCCTGCCCGACTCTCCCCAAGGCTGAGCTCCCCGCGACGGCTTCTCTGACCCAGCCCGGCCCCGCGGCACCGTCCTCCTTCCCCCACCCGTTCCCGGGGCCACCACAGCGCACACCCTGCCGCCCGCGGTCACCCACCCCTTCCACCAGCCTCCCTTGAGGCCGGGCCATCTGACCTCCCACATGGGCCAGGGTTGTGCTCCATGAACGTTTCATCGAGGGGCGCCCTGGCTCAGCTGGTTAAGCATCTGCCTCTTGGCTTCTGCTTGGGTCACGATCTTGCGTTTGTGACACTGAGCCCCAGGTTGGGCTCTGTGCTGAGCGTGGCACCTGCTTGGGATTCTCTCTCCCTCTCTCTCTGTCCTGCTCCCCTGCTCGCGCTCTTGCTCTCGCTCTCTCAAAAAAAAAAAAAAAAAAAAATTAGGGGGGCCAGAGTGGCTCAGTTGGTTGAGTGTCTGACTCTTGGTTTCGGCCAAGGTCATGATCTCACGGTTCGTGG
This sequence comes from Cryptoprocta ferox, assembly GCA_028646485.1. Taxonomy (NCBI): domain Eukaryota; kingdom Metazoa; phylum Chordata; class Mammalia; order Carnivora; family Eupleridae; genus Cryptoprocta; species Cryptoprocta ferox. Next base: position 135,788,336 of record CM053560.1, on the reverse strand, counting down.
GTTCGAGCCCCGCATCGGGCTCTGTGCTGACAGCTCGGAGCCTGGAGCCTGCTTGGGATTCTCAGTCTCCCTCTCCCTCTGCCCCTCCCTGGCTCTCTCTCTCTCTCCCCCCCTCCCCCCCTCAAAAATAAATAAACTTTAACAAAAAAAAATGTTTTAAAAACATATCAGTGAATGTTGCCTGACAGCATAGGCAGACCCCTCCCCTCCCACTGTCCAGGAGGCCAGGACCCAGCTGCCCTCGGACCTCACTCAGCTCCCCTCCCCCAGGGTCAGGAAAGGAGTGGAAAGTGAGGGGGAGGACCCCCGCCCCAGCAGGGCAAGCACAGGGGCTCCGCCAGGAGACGCGCGGCTCACTCCAGACCACACACCACGGAGACTATCGTGGTGAAGCTCATCAAACAAACTTTGGTTCCCGAGCCTACGAACGTTACGTGCATGCCATACCGCGGTGCGTTAAGGCGCACTAGCATCATGTCTAAAACGGCGACGCACAGACCCTAACTTTGAAATACTTCGTCGCGAAAAGATGCCAGCCAACGTCCAGGGCTTCCGGGAGTAGTCAGCACCGGTCACACGTCAGCACGACAAATGCAGCCATGGCGAGCAAGTCCGAGCGATTGCGGCAGTTGCCCAGACGTGACACAGGCGCGTGAAGTGAGCCGCGGCTGCCGCAAAGATGGCACCCCAGACTTGCTCGGCCCTGGGTCGCCGCGGACCTCCAGTTTATAAAACGCGCGATGTCTTAGAACTGCAATACGACAGGCCTGTCATAGTGCGAAGAATCGAAGGCCTCCAGATCCCATTCAGAAAACGAAATTAGGGGCGCCTGGGGGCTCAGTCGGTTGAGCGTCCGACTTCGGCTCAGGTCATGATCTCACGGTTCGTGGGTTCGAGCCCCGCGTCGGGCTCTGTGCTGACAGCTCAGAGCCTGGAGCTGCTTCGGATTCTGTGTCCCCCTCTCTCTCTGCCCCTCCCCTGCTCCCGCTCTGTCTCTCTCTCAAAAATAAACATTTTTTAAAAATTAAAAAAAAAGGAAAACGAAATAAGATAATTTGCAGACCATAGGTTTCCACCCCAAACGTTGGCTGCCTGGGTGTCCTCGGTGTCTGGGAGTCACCTCTTGTCTTAGTAGTTAAATAAACCTGCTGAAGGTCCCGTGATCGGGAGACACTCAGTGACGCCCCTCACTGCCACGTCCTGCACATGCACGCACGCACACACACGCACGCACACACGTCCTGCACACACGCGTGCACACACATCCTGCACATGCACGCACACATGCGCACACACGTGCACACGTCCTGCACATGCACACACGCGCACACATCCACACACGTCCGGCACATGCGTACACGTGCACACACATCCTGCACACATGCACACACGTCCTGCACACATACATACGTGCACACATGCACACACGTCCTGCACACGCGTACACGTGCACACATGTCCTGCACATGCGTGCACACACGTGCACGTGCACACACGCGCACACCCACGAGCCTCGACTACTCCCGTGCACGGCTGCGCTCGCTTCGGGCCTCGTCCCATCTGACGCAGCCGTCCCCCCTCCACTATGTGATGACCTCGGTGGGCAACACGGCCTGTCTCCTTCTGGAACTCCCCAAGTCACGTGGACACAGGGAGGGTACTTGTAGCAGAATTTTGCCGAGGGCTTGGGAATATGGCAGAGCACCCATCTAACACAGAAAATCAGCCATCGTTGCCAGAAAATTCCTCTGCCTCCCCTCCCCCAGGGCACACGCCCAACGTGAACTCCTGGGTCTGGCTGCTTTTGTGACAGAATTCTCCTCCCCTTGCTTTCTCCCCACCGATTAAAAAAGAAAGAAAACTGGACTAGGTGTTTCTTTTCGCATCCAAACCGTCACCCAGGTGCCCTGCTGAGCCAGCAGCCTGAGCAGCACGGGGAATGTGCAGAGGCCCTGTGGTCGGGGTCTCCCTGGGACAGGACAGACTGTAGGCACAGGCGTCTCTTCCAAGGGCCAGTGTGCGGGGCGCGGCTTGTCAGGGTAGCAGGTGGTAGTTACCCCCGTTCTGCGGAAGGACTCGCGGGCAAGGCCCCATCGCCTCCCTCCAGACCAGGGGACAGAAGGCAAGAGACTCTGCCCAGGGGGCGGGGATGTCCCAGATGGAACTCCCAGGAGCGGGTTGCTGGCACTTTCTCCTCTCTCGAGGGGTGCACGGCCCAAGCCAGGTGAGGGGTGCCGAGAGAAGCCCTCGTGGGGAGATGGGGCATCTGCGGGGAAGACACGGCCGACATGTCACCTCCCGGCGGCATGCTTGCTGAGCCCCAAGCGTGAAGAGCGTCCTCCGGAGAGCTGTCCTGGGTCCCCGTCATTCGGGAGGGCGGAGGCTGAAGACGCCGGTCCCCTCCCCGGGGGGCATCTGGAGGTGCACATGGTGAACCCGCGGCTCCCGGGGGACAGGGGCACCCCCTGGATGGACGCCTTCCACCGCAGGGCAAGGACGCACAAGGCGTCCCACGGGTTGTGCACGCACCCCCCTCGGTGTCGTGACCTGGCGTCGTGGCCCCACCCCAACGGGCCCCCTGCTCAGACGGTGGGATCCTTCCAGGAGGAGGTGGTGGGGCCCCCGGAGGCCAGAGCTGAAGGAGCAAGTGGCTTCACCGGGATTCGACTGGAAAATGTACTGCTCAGATCAAAGTCGGCAGGACAGTATCTGGGAACCATCCAGAACATGTCCCAAGCCAGAGACCTTAACGGAGGGCGCCCAAGGAGCGTGCGGTGACACGGGGTGGCAAAGCCCTGTGGCCCCGTCCTCCAACCCCCAAGTCTGGGCCCCACCCTGCAGGAGGCAGCAGGGACAGGGCTGGGGAGGGCTCAGGACTGGGAGCGGGGAGAGGACAGCCGCCACCCCCTCCTCCCCCTGCAGGGGCTCACAGAGGGCCGACGGGGGGACCGCAGCCGTGGGCAGTGACCTGGGCCTGGGGTCAAGATGCGAAAGCCCTGGTGTGTAGCGTTCGCTGACGCCCGTGTGAGTGTCCCCGCGCAGCCAACACCGCCCTGCAGGGCCCCGGACCCTTGGCGGTCCGAGTCCTGGTTCCCACAGGCCGCAAGTGGCGGCCTGGCTCAGGCCCACTACCCCGTGCCCTACAGCACCGGCGCCTCCCGCCAACCAGTCCCCCAGGGCGCAAGGCAGGGGACAAGGATTAGACTCCCCTGGAGACTGCCACCCCCTCCTGCTGCCCCAGCTTCCAACGGGCACAGCCGGAGGCTCAGGGAGTACTGTCACTCCTTCTTCCTGGCCGGGCCCTGTGGCAGCCGCTACCCCTCTAAGGAAGACAGGGCCCCAGTCAGCACACCTCACCACCATCTGCCTGGAGCCCAGCCGCCGCCCGCCGGCCCTCCCCCACTCATGCTGGCTCTGTCTCTCTCAAAAATAAACATTAAAAAACCTTTTTAAAAAAAATTTTTAATGCTTATTTATCGTCAAGAGACAGAGAGAGACAGAGCATGATCATGGAGGGGCAGAGAGAGGGGCAGACACAGGATCCGAAGCAGCTCCAGGCTCTGAGCTGTCAGCACAGAGCCCGACGCAGGGCTCGAACTCACAAACTGTGAGATCATGACCTGAGCCACTCAGGCGTCCCCAAAACTGTTTTTAAGAAGAAGTGATGGGGGGCCTGTGCGGCAGCAAGGTGGGATAGATATGGCTACCGAGGGGGATGTGGAGCTGGAGTTAGAGACTGAGACCAGCGGCCCGGAGCGGCCGCCAGAGAAGCCACGGAAGCGTGACAGCGGCGCGGCGGACCTGGAGCGAGTCACCGACTACGCGGAGGACAAGGAGATCCAGAGTTCCAATCTGGAGACGGCAATGTCCGTGACTGGAGACAGAAGATCCCGGGAGCAGAAAGCCAAACCGGAGCGGGAGAAGGAACTGGCTAAAGTGACCATTAAGAAGGAAGATCTGGAGCTGATAATGACAGAGATGGAGATCTCACGAGCAGCAGCAGAACGGAGCTTGAGGGAACACATGGGCAACGTGGCAGAGGCTCTTACTGCCCTAACCACCGGATTTGTGCTTTCTCAGACCCACTCACTGGATTATTTCATTTCAATAAATATACTTTTTTTGCAGTAAAAAAAAAAAAGAAGAAGAAGAAGAAGTGATGGGTTTAGGAAGTGTTTAGCATTATGCAAGGGCCTTAACAACAGGCCTTGTCTGTGACCCGCTAATTACTTGTGGGGACCGTGCCCCACGCAAACAGTTTCAGTGTAAAGACATTCATGATGGCATTCTTTACCATCTGATCATCTGACGGGGTCAGAGAGCCTCCGTGGTCCGCTACGTGGAAGGGCTAAACCCTCATGATGAACGAGGAGCCCTTTGGAAATACAACTTCCACAGTTTGGGACAACACCCTCCGCACTGGCAGAGTCAGCGGCAGAATCCCTGTGGGTTCTAGAAGATCACAGAACATTACAGGCTGAAGGCTTAGAGCTCGGCTGGCAGCATTCCCCGCATTTGATGTGTCTTCACCCGTGCGCGCCCTCGGGCTCTGTGCCCTCCCCCCGCCGGCGGCCACACTCCCACGGCCACGACCTCCTTGTCCATCCTGGCCCTGCCCGCTCATGCCCTTGGGCCTTTGCACCTCCTGCTCCCTTACCTCTTCCCTCCCTCTTGGTTCTGCATCTCAAAAGCCCAAAAAACAATCTGGCAAAGGCAAACTCCTACCCAGGGGGCTGTCCTGGCCCAAGTGTGGTGCAGAGAAATGACAGGTACATTCTGGCCCAGGACATACACTGATTAAAAATTAGAAGTGGGCGCCCAAAGGCAGAAGCCCCCCCCCCCCAAGAGGTTCTAAGGAGGAGCGAAGACCTCAGGGAGTGTGTGAGGAAGGTTCTACCCTAGGGGTCTAGGGACTTTCTTTGCGTTGGCAACGAGTCCCTCTTGTCCTGCTCCCTCCAGGCCCTGGTAGGGAGGTAACCCAGGCGGGCAGAGCTCACCTCTGTCTATAGAAGGTCGGGGTGGGTGTCAGATAGGGCACCTGGGGTCACCACGCTGTGGCCGAGGCAGGAGGCCCCGAGTTTCCAAGCCCGCACCGAAGCCGCGCTCCCGGGACGAGGAATGCGGGCCGGCTGGCCGGGAAGAGCAGATGCGCTGCCCACCAGATGCCCCCGGAATTCCCCACATTCCGGATGGCAGCCCTCCTCGCCCGGAGCGTGACTGCGCTGCACCTTGGACACTTCAGCCAACTTCTCCGGAGGAAGAATAACCGGCCGGGGCTTGCCAGGCGCCGTGCACTAACGCTGGAGCGCACGCCGCAGGCCCGCCCCCGGGCCCAGAGCCACAGGCCCGCGTGCCGACAGGCGTCGGTCCAACCACACCTGCGGGGCCTCGGCTGCAGCTGGCGAGTCCCCAGACGCTGGGCCACGCGAGGAAGGCCAGGAAGTCCCCTCGTCCAGCGCAGGGCGCCAGCCTGTGGTCTCCTGCAGCCCAGCCGGGCCCTGGGCCGCCCCCTTTTCGGGGTGGAGCCGCTGCCTGAGGCCCTGGGCCGCACGCAGATCTGGGGGCGCCGCAGCCAGCTGGTGGGAGAGCTCCTGCCTGAAAGCCGGGTGCTCCCGCCTGCCCCTCCCCGGGCACATGGCGGCTGTCCTTCCAGAACGGTCTCTGCAGCCCAGGAAGACCCCCAAGCGCTCCTTCCCCTCAGGGGGCTCAGCATCCAGGGATCCAGGGGAGGGAGCCCGGCGTCCGGGGCAGGCCCCGTCCCCGCTGTGACTCGGGCGGGGCTGGCTTGCACGAGGCGAATGCTGCGCTACGGCCCTCGTGGATCTGCTCGCCCCTCGCCGGGCTGCCAGGGCGCGGGAGCACCGTCCGCCCCCGGTGCCGCGGGACCCAGCTCGGAGGACGCCGGGCGCCCGACCTCCGATGCCCCGATGCCCCGCTCGCTGTAAGCACCGAGCGCGGCTCGCGCAGGGGCGGACTGGGCGGGCGGCTCTCCGGAACAGGAGGGGCGGGGCGGGGGCCCGAGCGCGGGCGGCGGCCGGTCTCTGCCGCCCCCTAGCGGACACACCCCGAACTGTTTGTTAAAGGCCCTGGCCGCTTTGGGGGGGTCTGGCCAGCGTGACTGGGCAGAGGGGGCGCTGGCTTTGGGGGCGCAGGGCGGAGCAGTGCCACCTCCCTGACCGGGCCCTGTGAAGGCAGTGGCGCCCCCTGGCCGCTGGCCCTGCCCCGCCGGGCCCCACGAGGCGGGTAGGGAAGCTGTGGGGGCTCCGAAGTCCCAGGCGTGGTTCTGGTCGCTGAGGTAACCCGCCTCCTCTGCCCCCAGGCCCCGACTGAACTTGAGTGTCTGACTCCACGACTGTCCTCTGCAGGGCCTCTCCCCTCAGACCTGCAGTCCCAGGCCCCAAGGAAGAGCCTGACCTGTGCCCACCCCAGAGGCCCCAGGGCACCACGGGAAAACACTTGGGCACCACGTTTCAAGGCCAAAGGGTTATCACTACGTTCAGCAAAGGACGCACACATCACCCACATCAGAGATGGCAGACCGCTGTCCTTGACCAAACTGGAGTCAGGCTCCTCCGGAGGTTTCCTCGCAGCCAGGTCCCCGGCTCGGCCCCTGGGGCCCAGCGTTAGCAGAGAACAAAATTGAGTGGGTCCAGCGCCTTCCTGGGGGCCCTCACATCCGAGTCCTGGGCCTGCCTTCAGCCAGGATCCAGTTTAGAAAGAATGCCCCGGCCCCCATCAGGCTCCTCTTGAATTTTTCCATCCAGCAACCCCTCACTGCGCCATGGGCTGAAAACCCCCAGGTGTCTTTGCTCACGGTTGGGGACACCCCCTTCCCACAGCTGCAACAGCACGAAGTAGTCTTCCTCGCCAAGTGCAACCAGTGTCCAGCACACAGCTTTTGTCTAACAGAATCCACCAGCAGATGAAGCGATGAAAGATAAGAACGAATCGTTTCTGGGGCGCCTGGGGGGGCTCAGCCCGTTGAGCACCGACTCTTGATTTGGGCTCAGGTCATGATCCCAGGGTCATGGGATCGAGACCGGCGTTGTGCTCTGTGCTGAGCACGGAGCCTGCTTGGCTTTCTCTCTCCCTCTCTCAAACTAAAAACAAAATAAAATAATCCCTATTTTAAAAAAAACAAATCACTTTCACAGGAGGAAGGGACTTTCAGTAAGCGCAGAGAACAGGCAAACTTAGTAATCAAAGGCATGCAAATTAAATTGTTTTATCTTTATTGAATTTTACTGTTTTATCTCTATTGAACTATGGCTGGCATGTAGGTGAAGTATTTTTTGAACAAATAAAGACATTGATGAATTGAAAAGGAAGCCCATTTCCAGGCAGCGTTGGGCAGAATTGATGGGTCTTCTCACACACTGCCGGTGACAGTGCAGAGCAGGAGTAAAGTGACAGCACACAGCACAAGCAGGTCCTCGGTCCCTGGGAGCCAGTCCTGAAGAATTCATCTTCGGGGAGGCAAAAGCTAACTTCAGTTTATGACTGTGAGTAGCTAGAAGGAGCTCGAAGATCCCACGGCACAGACACAGAGAGCAACGAAACACCAGTGCCGGGGGCTTTGGGTCTGTGCTTCAATCGAGTCACTCTTGAAATGGATACACGGAATCAGACAAGTCAGGCGGCGGCGGCGGGAGTGGGTGTGTGTGGCGGGAGTGGTGTGAGTGTGTGTGTGTGTGGCTGACAGAGGTCTCTCCCAAGTAGCCCCTGTGGAAAGTTTATCATAAGGACCCAGAGCTCTCAGAATCTGGGTCACCCTAAATAATCCAGACTCAGGGGGTGGGAAACTCGGGGCAAATCTAGAAACTTCACCGACAGAGGCCCTGAAACCTCCAGTCGAGCTGCCCTGCTCTCAGTGACTCGGCTACCAAATCACTCCGCGTCCGGCGAGAGGGGCTCCGACGCGCTACCCGGTGCGTGGAGTCCACCTCCGGTGCAGATGGCCGTGGCCACCCTGGCGGGGGCCGAGTACCATCACTGATGTGAGCGGGGCGGCCTGGGTGGGAGCAGACAGTCCCTGAAGGGGACGTGGGCAGTGAGCTCTAGCTGGAAACCCCCGTCTGGCCTGGCAGAAGCACGGACATGGCACAGCCACCAAATGTGCCACACGGAGTCGGCGCGCTGTCGCGGGGACTCTTACAGAATGACGCGAAGTGGGAAAAGCTGAAGACAAATTCTCTTCCTGTGACGACAGCCGTGTGAACACAAAGTGCACAGATGATGTTCTTTCTGGAAGGAAGCGTGGTCGAACGAAAATAGCTTCAAGAGCTGGGGTGGCGTATTGTCGCTGAAATTCTTCCTTTTATAGAGATCTTTTAACACCGCTGTCATATTGTCTTAGTGAAAACAAGGATTCCGGTTCCCGGTGTGGAAGCAAGGACCCGGCAATGCAGGGGATGTGAACTTTTACAACAGAGGACACGCTAACGGAGGTTTCAGACAGACAACGGGACCCAGTGCGGGTGTAGCGCGGCCTCATCGTTCACCCTGATCCCCCCTCGGTCCGTTTCTGCTTTAACGCTGCCAACTTTTGTCAGTTTTTTCACATTCACTTCTTTTAAATACAGCATTTAAAGAGAATTCATCTTGGTTGCTGCGCCTTGCGACACCTGTGCCCCATGTGCCTGCAGCGAGCCCCTCCCAGGCCCCGGCCTGGCCCTGGCCAGCAGCGTCCCTGGGCACGAAACAGGGCTCAGATAGGAGCGAGGAGGCTCAGAATTCACCTAAAATAGATGCTGAGGCCAAGGCCCGGTAAAGGCCGTGTCTGCTGAGCACGAACAGGAGGGAAAAAACAACGATGTGGCAGCCATCCAAACACTTTGCAATAAAAAACAACAGAAGAATATACTTACAAATTCAGAAAAATATTGTATTCCAGGGGAAAAAAAACTCGAGGGGGGAGATTCTCCATTTGGACTTTTTGAGTTCATAAAATTAAAAAAAAAATTTTTTTAAAGTTTATTTATTTTTGAGAAACAAAGAGAGATAGAGCATAAGCAGAGGAAGAGACACACAGAATCCGAAGCAGGCTCCAGGCTTTGCACTGTCAGCACATAGCCCGACATGGGGCTCAAACTCACGAGTCATGAGATCATGACCTGAGCCGAAGTTGGATGCTTAACCAACTGAGCCACCCAGGCGTCCCACTGAGTTCATAAAATTTAATAAAACCTTGAATTTTAATAAAAACAGCTCACTGAGGTTAAAACCAGAATGAAACTAAAGAAAAAATTCTCATTTCAGAACTAAGAAAAAATGGGTTCCCAGAACCCCAAAGCAAAAGTAACTGTCTCCAAAATGGTAAGAAAGAAAACAAAAAAAACCCTGAACCTGCAACTGAAAATAACACACCACGTTCTACGAGAATTGAAAAATAAAGAAAAGAAAATCAACAGTAAGACTTCCTAGCGAAATTACTGAACGTTTGCAATGAGGAAGGATCCCCAGGAATCTGATAGAAAGAACAGTCGTTATCAAGGAGAAAGACAAGGAAGACGACTGACAATCAGAGAGAGGAGAAAGTCTGTGAATTCCCCGCCCTCGTTAGGGTTAATGAACGCCAGTGAGGTTGGTTTAATTTAAAAAAAAAAACAAAAAACAAAAAAAACCAAGAGGTTTGGGGCGCCTGGGTGGCTCAGTTGGTGAAGCAACTTGATCTTGGCTCAGGCCATGACCTCAAAATGTTCGTGAGTTCAAGCCCCAAGGAGGGCTCTGCTCTGGCAGCATGGAGCCTGCTTGGAATTCTCTCTCTCCCTCTCCCAAAACAAATAAAAATAAACTTAAAAAAAAAAAAAAGCAAGAGATCTAACATTATATGTAAAGGAAACCGCCAGAAGTACTAACAGCATGACCCTCCAATACCGGCGGGCATGAGGATGAAAGGGGAGGGTGTGTCCCCAGTGTCCTGGTGCTTCGTAGCTGACCGACACAGCTTGCGTGTGGACGTGCTGGATCAGGACATTAAAAGCAACACGAATGAGCACAAGTAAACCTGCGTATACAGGTGTGCGTATGTGTGTACACTCCCCCCACCTCCCTCAAGCACATTTCTCCGGGGCGTGAATATGTAGGCTGGCGCAACAGTTGGTGACAGCCGTCTCCGGGGGGTCTCGGAGGCTGGGGTCACAAGTATTTGAAGGCTCCTGGGCTCACACATGTGCACGTGGGCTGGACATGGCTGGGGGGGGGGGCTGGAGTGGACACGGGAGCGTCTGGGGGGACACGGGAGGGGCGGGGTGGACATGGGGGGGCTGGGGGGACACGGGGGGGGCTGGGAAGACACGGGGGCGGGGGCTGGGGCAGGTGTGGCTTCCTGGCATCTGTCTCCTAGGGGCCTCTCCAGCTCGTGGTGTCAGGGTAGCCGATCAGGCTAGGGGTTTTTGCATGTATGAAGCTGGCCAAGGGCGATGCCCAGCACCGGCAAGGATCTGAGATCTGCTGGCAAAGGGAGGAGGTAACAGAACTAGGTGGCACGGCAGTTTGACAAAATACACCAAAACGTCACCTTTTGTTTGTTCTAGCACTTCCGCTGCTAGGAATTTGCCCTTCGGATATAAACAAAAGTTTACCAAAACGCTGGGGCAGCTCTGTGGACTAACGAAATCCTAAAAACTGAAAACTCAAGGGTCCACCAGCAGGCACTGCGCAGGCCAACCATGGGGCACAGGTCACCACCACGTGCTAATCTGGGCCACCTGCAGCTGTGGCCCATGCCACCAAAACACCCTCCCGACTTGCCCCTCACCCCCTGGGGGCCCCTGGCCATCAAGTCTTCAGTGCAGCCAGGTTCCAACTGGACTGTGTCCCGCGCTCAGCCCACCGCAGCTTAAAATGCCCCAGAGCACCCCCAAACTCCCGTAGGACCCCACATACTTCCACAGGCGGCTGCACTGGGTCCCCGTCCTCCTCTGCTCCTTCCGACCACAGGGCCCTGGCACAGACCGTTCCTCCGCGCCTGCCCCAGGGAGGGCCCCGCTGACGTCCCAAGGCGCCCCCCTCTGCCGCGCCACCTCGGGGTCCGTGTACCTCTCTCATCTAACAGTTGCCACTTTGTGCCTGACGCAGATTTGTCTTCCCCCACCAGGTCACGAAGTTTCAGGACAGCAGGGGCTGTGTCCAGGCCGTCCCCGGCCCCCCGCAATGCCTAGCATGTAAGAGACGCTCTGAACCCTGGGGGAGGTGGGCGCAGGCCGCACAGGCAGCTGCGGGATCAGGACTTCCCGATGCGGCAGGACCACTAGGTGGAAACACGGGCACGGGGCCGTGTGGAGGGCACCGTGGCCCTGTCCCAAGAGGACACTTGCTCTATCCCGGCTCGAGGACAGACAGCCGACGCACGCCCGAGGGAAAGGCTGACAGCACCGAAGGACAGCGCCCCCTCGCCCACAGCTGCGTGCAGGGGCCCGGCCGGCCCTCCCGAGGAAGGGCCGGGGGCTCAGCTCCAGCCCCCGGGAAAGGGCGCGCGTCACGGACGCTGTGAGGCCGGACAGACCCACCGCTACAGGCTGGGAAGTGAACGTTTTGTTTTCGGAAACAAATCACCAGGAGGCTCCACTGAGTCCCGGCAGGGGCAGGGGCAGGGGCAGGGCCAGGCACAGACTTTCCCCTTTGGACCGTCCTTCTGCAGTGACATTTCCTGAGCACGTCCACGTGCTCTTTTTAACTTGTGAAAATTGCGACGGAAGTTCTGTACAAATAATCTGAGTCCTTAAAAACGACACCGCGTATGAATTCTGGAACTCTTACGCAGAGCAGGGCTGACACACGAACAGCAAACCAGACGTTAACAGGGCATGTTAGTACCATACAAAAACACCACAAATTTAGGCACTTTATCAAAGAAAAATGTTCAGAATGCTGAGGTTACTGAGTCTTCTGTCACACTCTGCCGACTCCCGATTTACACCCGTTACGGTCGTCACACTGAACGGCCCGTTCGAGCCCTCATCACCCACGCGGCCGCCCTAAGCAAGACACAAGGCAGAACTCGGGGACTTACAGACACACGAAACCGGACGGCTATCAAGGGTTGTCCTTGACCGACCACGGGGATCCCAGTCAGATTCAAAGTCAGTAGTTCGGATTCCCACGTGACAGGACTTTGTGTCACGCCCCGCACACATGCGGGGGTCTGCAGCCCGCATTCGGACCCCACAGCTCGGATGAGGTCGGAACACCGTGAGCGCCTAAGTTCACGGTCACAGAAACGGTGTCCGCAGCCCCCGGGGCCTGGCCCCACAGACGGCGTCCGTCTGTCTGGCACCCGGCAGGTGTTCAGCTAGTGGAAACGGGGAGCACGGACACGGCGGGCCCCAGGGCAGAGCTGGGACGGTGCCTGGAGGGGCCAGCGCCTCCCCAGGACCCAAAGGGAAAAGCAACCGTTGGGTTTCCATTGACCGTGATTTTACGGGAAACTCAAACGTGTCACCGTCCAATGTTAATGACAAGACCTCTGTCTTCTTGCCTGAAGCCTTTAAAACAGTAATTCTTGTGTGGACCCCAAACTGATCACACGGCGGAGCCTTTCCAGAAGGAAGCAGGACTTCGCCGGGGAGCGGCTCCCGCCCGTGCCCGCGCCCGGTGGCTGCCCGTGCCCTAAGCGGCCGGGGCGGGGGGGGCGGGGGCCGTTACAGCTCTTCCCTCTTATTTCCGGCTCGATTGTCTTCCTTCGCAGCCCTGGCAGCCCGAGATTTCGGGTCCCCCTCCTTCTTGCCCTTCTGCTTTGTTTTGTTCTTGTCCCCACCGCCTCCGCGGCCGGGGTACACCTGGCCCTCCAGCGTCACGTCGGCGCACCTGTCCTGACTGACCAGGAAGTCCTTGATCTCCCACGCGTAGCTTCCGTCCCGCAGCATGAAGATGGCGCGGTCGGCCCCCACGATGAACCTGGACAGAGACACGCGGTGGGGACACGGCGGTGAGGCACTGCTGGGGCAGAGCCGCTCTGTGCCACGTCCCCAGGAGACGTACGGCCACGGAGCAGAACGCCGCACTTCTCAAGGCCTGGAAGCCCCTGACGCCAGCGATCCCAGCACCCACTGAGCGACCCGCCCGGCCCCTCGGCTCCAGCCACAGAGACGGAGCCCGCGTGACCCCGGGAGCCATGAGCCGCAGGACGTCAACACTCAACAGGCCCCAAAGGCCAGAGAGGAAGAGCATGGGGCCCGGGTGGACCAGCAGCATGGCCGGAGGGGGCTTCCACTCCTGCCCCCCCCAGCAGAGAGGAGCGGTAGCTCAGTGTGCATTACAGGCGCGCGGACTGGCCCCTCGGCGCGTACTTACACTAAAGAAGGCACCGAGCTGCCGCAGATGCTCAGTGCACCTTCATGTTGGTCCATCCCTTGTACTTCCTAAACTAAGACACTCGAAGACCCTGAACTTCAGAATTGCGAGTGAGGAGGAAAAAGAAAAAGAAAAGTCCCTAAAACGGCATCTCAGGACCGTACTGAGCTAGGAGGACCTGACCCCCGACCCTGGGTCGGTCATCCGTTAGCAGGCTGGTCTGAGCGTGTGTGAGCGGGCCACACCCGAAGTACCCCCCCGGGTGAGAAACGTCTCCAGGGGGCACCGTGTCCCGCTGCAGCCAGTGCGTCCCCGCAGGCCAACCCGTGCAGTCCCACTCAGATGAGAGAGGAGTGACACAGCCCGGCACAGGGGATATGACGCCGCACTGGTGCCGCGTGGTGACGGCCGGGGGTGAGGAGCAGAGCACACGGCGCCGACAAGCCCTACGTCGTTCGCCCGAGACTCACGGAACGTGTGTCAGCTGCACTCAGAAAAAAAGTTAAAGGTAGAAAGAGAACTAAAATTTTAGGATCAAATGAGATGTAAAAAAAAACCAAAAAGCTCACTGTCCTGGACCAACAATAAATGCTCTTCTTCAAAAGACAAACCAAAAAAAGGGATGAACGAGTAAGCGTAAAAGAGGACAGCGAGCCGGGAGGGATCCGGGGCCCGAGGTAGGCACCGCCGTCCCAGACTCGCGGAAGGCCCAGCACCGCCAGGGTCTCCCAGCAGGCCCGCCGCCTCGCCTCACCTCTGCACGTCGTAGTTGGCGTTGAAAAGGCTGCCCTGCCAGAGGCCGGTGATCTCCTCTGTCTCCTTCTCGGAGGGGCTCCCGGACACGGTGACGAACATCATGAGCGTCTTCCCCTTCTTGGTCATCTTCAAGATGCTCTCGGGCTTGCCCGGGTCCACCTGGGAGAAGTCGATCGGCGCCGAGGGCCTTCTGTGCTCCGGGAGGTCCCCTTCTTCTATGTCGTCGTCCTTCTGTCAGAAGACAAAACACGGCGTCACGCGTCATCAGAAACGTGCTTGTCGACCGGCGCAGGCGAGGGCGCCGCACGTGCCCGCAGGGGCCGCCGTGACCCACGTCGGCGCAGGAGGAGGGAACCCGGGAGCCCTCTCCCTCTACCCGCCCTCCAGCTGAAGCCCCAGCCTCAGGCGGGACTTCCCGCCTGTCACTCCAGCTCACCGATACCTGAGGCCCTGTGTGACGGCCTCGGAGGATGGACCCAACACACGGTGGCTGTGCAAACAGCCACATCCTGGCTGGGCCCGACAGTGACTACAACACAGCAATGGAGAGGACAAAACACTGACAATGGGCCCCAAACCTCAAAAAGACAATACTGAGCGAAGGAAGCCAGGCACAAAATCAGACACACCATAAGCTGCTTTGTTTAAAGTTCAAGATAAAATGAAACTAAGAAGTTAGGAACAGTGGTGACCCTTGGGAGGGGGAATGAGGTGGGTGTGACTGGGACGGGGCACAAGGGAACTTTCTGAGATGACGGAAATGGTCTCTACTTTGACGGGGGTGTGGACAGCACAGGTGTATCCACCGGGCAGACTCCTGCGGTCTATACTTAACATTTGCATTTCACGTGTATCAACGTCAACTGAAAAATAAGCACTGTCTGGGGGCGCCTGGGGGGCTCAGTCGGTTAAGCGTCCGACTGCAGCTCAGGTCATGATCTCACAGTTCGTGGGTTCGAGCCCCGTGTCGGGCTCTGTGCTGACAGCTCGGAGCCTGGAGCTGCTTCCAATTCTGTGTCTCCCTCTCTCTGCCCTTCTCCCACTCGCGATCTCTCTCTCAAAAATAAATAAAACATAAAAAAAAATTAAAAACGACACGGAGCCCGTATCTCTCTCGTACTTGGTCCTCCTGACAAACCGGCGAGGACATCGACACTAACGTGCTATTAAAATGTCCACGGGAGCACGTGCGGCGGTGCCTGAGGGACCGCGTTCGCAGCAGACCCGGGACCTTGCGCGAGCCCCACCTAACCAGCCACCTGCCCCGGGCCTGCTTCCCCATCTGTAAACAGAAAGCAGAACCCAGTGGCCCCTCGGCCGCAGCACTGGCCACACACAACGTACGGAGCTTCTGCGCTAAGAGTTCACGGCCACCTGCGGAGGCACGTGCTGTGATGTCAGAGGGTCTTGGGCAGGTTGGAAAATCACCTATACGGGGGGGGGGGGGGGGAGGGTT
>CM053560.1:135714050-135772331 GCA_028646485.1 Cryptoprocta ferox | reverse complement strand
CCCGTGCACACTCGCATCTATCCTGTGCACACTCACATCTACCCCGCACACACTATCTTCCCGTGCACACTCCTATCTTCCCGTGCACTCGCATCTACCCCGTGCATACTATCTACCCCGTGACATGCATCTACCCCGCGCACACATCTACCCCCACCTTGTCATCAGCTGCAGACACACACAAAAGTACAAGTCTGCTTTCTCCCAGTCAAATCCATCGGATGGTATTTTAAACTCAGTCTGAAAGCCTCTATCAAACGGGCCATGTACACGGAAATAACCACAAAATAAGAAGACGTCAGCCTGGGAAGAGGCATCAGCGGGTAAAACCTCATTTTGCAGATAAGGAACTTGAAGCCCAGAGGGGAAACGGGGCTTGCCCAAGGTTACACAGCCAGCAGCCCAAGTTTCCCGGGGCGCCTGGAAGGCTCGGTCGGTGAAGCGGCGGACTCTGGATCTCCGCTGAGGTCAGAGCAGGGCTCGTGAGTTTGAGCCCCGCCTCGCGCTCCTGCACTGCTTGGAACTCTCTCCCTCTCTCTCTGCCCCTACCCCACACATGCTCTCTCTCCCTCCCAATAAATAAATAAACGTTCAAAAAGAACGCAAGTTTCGGACTCCACTCCAGCAGCTCTGCAGATAAGCCAGGACCATACGACCCCTTTGCAAGGGAAAGAAGGCACAGCGTGTTTTCCTTCCGCGAACCTCATCTAAAACGCTCATCACACACTCCAGATCACTCAGGTAACACATCAAAAATCCTACTCTCACAAAAACAAGTCTCCGCCCCTGTAAACGAAATGTGAGCACCGCTTTTGACCTCCAACTCCCCCCTCCCCCCTCCCCCCGCCCCCAACCACAAAACCCTCAGCAAGGAATACGCCGGAACGAGGAGTCTGAAAAGCTTCTGGTCCGGAAGCCGGAGCGCCAGTAGGGAGATGACCCTCGCGCCACCCCTCCCCCGCCCGCTCGTGGAGAGGTCCCCCTCCCCACGTGCCGGGCTCACTGGCCCCGGGGGCGCCGAGAGAGCAGGGCGAGGCCCCGGAAAGGCGCAAGGGGGCACTGGGGTGAGGCTGGGGCGGGGCAGCAAGGCCGCTCGGCCCTGGCAGAGAGGGCGGCAGGGGGCGGGCGGGCACCGAGGTGGGGTGGGCAGGGGGCCCGGGCAGAGGAGCCGGAGGTGAGCGGGGCCCGGGACCGAGAGCAGCCGGCGGGTGCGCGCGCGCGGACCTCCCACTGCTCCAGAAGACGCGCCATGTCCGCATCGTTGTAGTCGCGAATATCCTTCTTCTTCTTCCGCGGAGGCGGACTGGCCTCGCCGGGCGTCCCGGCCGCGCCCTCGGCACCGCAGGCCCTCGGCAGCAGCAGGTCAGAGGCGCAGAGAAGGACCAGGGCCGCGCGGGCCCAGCCGGACGCCGCCATCTTCGCCGCGCCGCCGCGGAGACCACGCTTGCGCGCGCCGCCCAGCCCCGCCCCCGGGCTCGTCTTCCGACCCCGCCTCCGGCCCGCGCCGGTCCACCACGCCCCGCTCCAGTCTCACCCCTCCTGGCCCCGCCTCCCGGCCCGAGCCGGCCTACCACGCCCCGCCTCCTGCCCCCCTCCTGGCCAGCGTCTGCCGCACCATAAACCCCGCCCCTGAGCCCGCCCCTCCGTACCACGCCCCGCCCCCGGGCTCGCCTATCGGCCCCGCCCCTGCCTCACGCAGACCTACCAGGCCCCGCCTCGTACCCGCTTCCCGGCTCACGTCGGCCCGGCCATAGGCCCCACCCCTTTGGCCCGCCTCCCGGCCGGCGCCGGCTTACCACGCCCCGCCCCCGGGCTCGCCTTCCGGCCCCGCTCCCGCCCCGCGCCGACCTACCGGGTCCCGCCTTGCAGCCGCCTCCCGGCCCATGTCGGCCCCGCCACAGGCCCCGCCCCTGGGTCCGCCTCCTGTCCAGCGCCGGCCTACCAGGCCCCACTTCGTACTCCCCTCCGGAGGCCCCGCCCCCGCGCCATCTTGGCTCCGCTCCGCCCCCTCCCGCGGTCTGGCTGGGTCGCGGCCGCGGCCGCCGCGCTCGCTCGTTTGCTAGCGGAGGCCAGTCCTTTTCTCTCGGACGCGCAGGCCTCGTCCACGAGTGCCCTCGGGGCGTCCAGGAGCCCCCAGACAGCGCCTCGAGGGGCCTCCGTTTCTGCCTGCGAAAGGACCTGGGGGGGAAGTTCTGGGAGCTGCCTGGACCCCGGGCAAACCGTTGCAGCCTGTAGGGCGCTTCCTCTCCCTTTCCTGCAGCCGCTCACCCAGAAGTGAGTGGCGGGTGGCTCTGCCTTTTCAGAAGGTCACGGATGGACGGGGCCCGCTGCTCTGCCCTTGGGCACAGGGGA
Organism: Cryptoprocta ferox; assembly: GCA_028646485.1. Taxonomy (NCBI): domain Eukaryota; kingdom Metazoa; phylum Chordata; class Mammalia; order Carnivora; family Eupleridae; genus Cryptoprocta; species Cryptoprocta ferox. The sequence goes on along the minus strand of CM053560.1, from coordinate 135,769,979 downwards.
TTCAGCTCAGCCAGCTTTCAGGATCACTGCCATCTCTGGAACGCGAATACAACTTAAAAAAAAGAAGCATTGCTTTTCGTTTTTGAGGCAGCTTCAGTATATATTGTCTGATTTTAACAGGCTCTGACTAATGCATTTTAAAGCTGAGTAATTTTTTGTTCCTTACTTAAAAAGAGTGTGGACAGAGATGCTTTCAAATTACAGGAGTTTTAAATGGCCTGACCTGCTGATCTTTCTTTTAAATTGTTAATTGTGTTAAAAAAGACACGGGAAAGGGGCGCCTGGGGGGCTCAGTCGGTTGAGCGTCCGGCTTCAGCTCAGGTCGTGAGCTCACGGTTCGTGGGTTCGAGCCCCGTGTCGGGCTCTGTGCTGACCGCTCAGATCCTGGAGACTGCTCCGCATTCTGTGCCTCCCTCTCTGTCTGCCCCTCCCTCACTCATGCTCTGTTTCTCTCTGTCTCAATTAAAAAAAAAAAAAAAAAGACACGGAAAAACACACTGTTGTTGTAAAGGAGTCAAACATACAGAGTTCCAAACATTCTACTCTGCCGGTAAACTGTCCTTGGTCAAGCAGTTTGTCATATACTGTATACCTTTTTCTATACGTTTTTAAACATCAAAGTGTGTCTAGAAATGTGTTTCATATAAATCTTGTTGCATTTATGTGTAAGTCTCTGGCAGCATAGTGTACATATTGGTAAACGTTTTGGCTCCTTTTTTTTTATTTTTTATGTCTTTATTTTATTTTGAGAGAGAGAGACAGAGAGTGATCAGGGGAGGGGCAGAGAGAGAGAGGGAGACACAGAATCTGAAGCAGGCTCCAGGCTCTGAACTGAGCCCGATGAACTCAGCTCTGAACTGAGCTGTCCATCGGCACAGAGCCCGATGCGGGGCCGGAACCGCCGGACTGTGAGATCACGACCTGAGCCGAAGTCGGATGCTTAACGGACTGAGCCCCCCAGGTGCCCCTGGCTCCTTAATTGGTAAACATTTTGGCTCCTTAAGTGTTTTCACTTAGCAATATAACATGAACTTTATGCTTTGGTATACTATGTTTCCAGTAGTTTATCTCCCTATTACCCTACTGATGGACACTTCTTACCAATTTTTGTATTACCAAAAAAAAAAAAAAAAAGCCACAATAAACCTCTTTATATTCATGCCTTACGTGATGGACTGAATTGAATCTCCCCCCGATTTCATATGTTGCAATCCCAATCCCAGTACCTCAAAATGTGATTGTATTTGGAGAGAGGGGCTCTACAGAGGTAATTAAATTAACATGAGGTTGCAAAGATTGGTCCCAATCCAGTATGCTGTCTTTTATAAGAAGAGGAAATTTGGTGGGTTACCTGGGGGGCTCAGTCGGTTAAGCGTCCGACTTCGGCTCAGGTCACGATCTCACAGTTCACGAGTTCGGGCCCCGCGTCGGGCTCTGTGCTGACAGCTCAGAGCCTGGAGCCTGCTTCCGATTCTGTGTCTCCCTCTCTCTCTGACCCTCCCCCACTCACACTCTGTGTTTCTCTTTCTGAAAAATAAACGTTTTTTTTTTTTTAATTTTAAAAAGGAGGAAATTTGGTCATAATCATACAGGGGAGAGATCATGTGAAGACACAGGAAGAAGGGGCCATCTACAAGCCAAGGAGAGAGGTCACAGAAGAAACCCATCCTCCGAACACCTCCATCCGGGACTTCTGGCCTCCAGAACAGTGAGATCATAAAAGTCCTGTTGTTTAAGCCACCCGATCCTCTGTACTCTGATACGGCAGCTCTGGCAAAGTAGTGTATCTCGCTTGGCTGGGATTAGATTCCTAGTAGGCTGCATATAACAGAAAACTGAGTTTCTTTTAAAGTGGCTTAAGCAAGATAGAGGCCTTTGTTATTAATTGTTTCATTTTTCTTTCACAGAAGCGGCTGGGAAGGTCAGCATCTAGGGCTGGTATTGTAGCTCCCCGGTCATCGGGCACCAGCCTTTCTTCTCCTGCTCCATCATACTGGCTGGTAGCTTCTGTCCTCAAGTTCAGGGCAAGGGCTGAGACGGCTCCTGGAGCACCTGCATCAAGATGACTCCCATCCAGGGGAAGGAGGAAGGAAGGAGGGTCAAAAGGAGCATGCTTTTCTATGGAGTTCGCTTCCTTTAAGCAGCCTACTTGGATAGCCACACACTAGTGCTCGCATCTCATTGGCTGGAACCTAGCGCCCCCCAAGGAGGCTGGGAGAGTGTCTTCTAGCCCTGTACGTTGTCACCCCAAATAAGAGCGGGATTCTGTTATCAAGGGAAGAAAGGGAGTGGCTGTTGAGTAGGCAGCCACCTAACAGTGTGTGCAGCACCTTCTCTCCTAGGACCGTTGTTGTGTAAATTCTCTCCCCCAGAAGAGGTGGATCTTGCACAAACGCATGCGTGCTTCCATATGCATACAGACTAGGACATTTTCTGTTGACATTGGGCAGAAACTCACAAGAAAAAGAGGGCTTTTTCCTTTTCTTTCCTGAAATCATAGGGGAAATGTCATAAGCTTTCTCCCCAGGGCTCCACCCAGTGGCTCACAGCCCTGTCCTGGTGCGGTCATGCTAAAAAACACGAACAGCTGTGGTCGATCATGTGCTCCGCTGGGAGGGGTCGCCCTGCTAATTTACTTTGCCAGCTGCCAAGCTAAGGTGCGAAAGTGCTGAGGTTCCTGGCCCACGGTCTCTGGTTATACGGGGGGGGGGAAAAAGAAGTCATTTAGTGTTTCACAGAAATTATTGGGATTGTGTAAAAAAATTCCAGGGCTACTGACTTTCATCGAAGGAACAAATCAATTCCGTTTATAATCCACTGACGTGAAAACATCTGGATTGGCTGCACTGTCACCGTTTTGGTGTTTGGAACTTGATTCAGTTCAACTCTGTGAGTATTTGTTTTCTAAGGGCCTAGTGCCAACCCAAAACCAGATGAGGCATTGACGGAAAGATCCCTGTGCTAAAGAGCTTGCAATCAGGCAGAGGAGATAAACAATTCGGTAAGTATAATGCAGACTACAGGAGGCCACGGCCTGAAGGGATGATAGGATGATAATAATATCCCTTTTGTAAGTTAGAGGACACCCTGGTTTTGGAATTACATAATTTGTCTGAGGTCACAGGTGTACTGAATGACGAGGTGTGTCTTTCTTCCACGTAGCACCAACTGGGTTAATCGTTGAACTGGGAGCCATGGCGAAGAGCCACTGAAAAGGAGTCTGGAGACAGGAATGCTCGCTCAGATGGGTGAGACAGGAGTCTGACCAGGTCTGAGGCACTGCTGTAGGGCGGGGGCGGGAGGGGGGCAGAAGTGGAAGACATTTGCGCGGTCAGGGGCTAAATGAAGCCTCGAACTTCTCATTGCTCTGAGGTTTAATACTAACTGCCCCTTTAAGGGGCTCAGTGACTGCAGATTGTACAATTGAGTCTCAGATCTAACCGGTGTCCTAATCTGGGTTTATCCTGGCTGGTGTCACTCAACAGCAGAGGAGGGATGCCTCAGCTGGAGTCTGCAACAACAGTTTCTATCAGAATTGGGAATCAGGTGGGGGCGGGGGGGGTGGGGGATGGTGGTGGTGGTGGTGATACTCAGAATGTTGAAAAACTGGAATGGCATACTCACTGATCAATCAGAACTGAGGCCTGTGACCTGAAAGGCACAGTGTGGCTTTGGTGGTTTTGGAGGCTCTGGTGTGCCAAAGGTTAACTCTTTAAAGACTGATGGGTGGGGAGGGGTATGGGAGGAGGGTCCTGGGGGTGGGGCTAAGGTGGAGATGGGGAGCACTGGCTATTTACCATTCTTTACTTTTGCCACTTCTTAATCCAATGCAAGGAAAGGCAAAACATGTCTCATGGGCTTTCCCTGCCCCTAGATTTATACACTTGTAGCAACTACTGGATTACCTTTTGGCAGCAATTCCAGATTTCCAGAAGAGAATGTGATTGGCCCAGGCTAGGGTGAGAGACCATTCCTGGTCACCATCATTCTTGGTGAACAGGAGTAGGACTCCTATCTCAATAGAACAGTTAAAACGTGTGTTTGCCAAGCACCATGAAAATAAGTTCAAAGGCAAAAAGTAAGTTAGACTCCAACATAGCATAGACAAAAATATCTTACAACTCAGTAAGAAAAAGATGAACACCCCAACTGAAAAATGGGAAAGGACGTGAACAATACTGTTATTTATGCAAAATAAATAAATGGCCAGTTTATACATGAACAAAAAGTGCTGAATCTCTCTACGTATCAAAGAAATGCAAATTCAAACATGATATTTATTTTTTACCTATCATATGGGCCGGAATAAAAATAGAGTGTACCCTGTTGACAACGCTCAGGAGCTAAGCAGTCGCATTTGCTTACGGGGGGCCGAGGGGGGGAGTTGTTCTACAAGAAATTTAGGTGAAAGGTATCAAAACCCTAAAAAAAATGTAAATGATCTCTGATTAGCGATTCTGCTTCCAAGAACTGACTCTGAGGAAACAGACAAGGAAAATACTAGTGCCGATCACGATACGGAGCACTTACGGCGTGGCAGCAACTCTCCCTAGCGCTTTACGTCTATTTCTCCATGTACCTCTTGCAATAATCCTACGTAACTCTTTTTAACATTTAGTTTTTGGGAGAGAGACAGAGACCGAGCGTGAGCAGGGGAAGGGCAGAGAGAGAGGGAGACAGAATCCGAAGCAGCTCCAGGCTCCGGGCTGTCGGCACCGAGCCCGGCGCGGGGCTCGAGCTCACAAACCGTGATATCGTGACCTGAGCCGAAGTCGGACGCTCAACCGACTGAGCCGCCCAGGAGCCCCTGCAATTCTTTCCATAAGAGGGGAGAACAGGAGAACCTTAGACGTTCGACAAGAGCGGACGGTAAAATCTACGCTCACAGACTGCAAAATCTCGTCTGCTTATACAATAGGAAACACCACAATCATCACATATGATTCCTAGAGGTATACTTGTTGATATCAAAAATGGTCATTTTAATTGTTAAATAAAATGTTATGAAATGGTATTAAAATTATATGTATATATGAATACATAGGAAAATAGCTGTAAATATATGGATAATGGTTATCTCTAAGCAGTGGGATTTCAAGTCAGTTGTCTTCTAAAAGGGGTGAGACACACATACACCCACTGGTGCCCCTAAAATATTGATTAATACTGTTCTCTCTACCAGCATATAAGGAAAAAAGTCTAATTTTGACTGAAATTCTCAGAAAAATACACTTAATTTAAATTATCCGTAATACTGCAATTACCTTGAAAATTTGAGGATCACATCTGAATCTTCTAGAAAAGGTAGGACCTTTTCCTAATGTGTCGTCTGAAACATTAGCTGTGCTCCATGGCACAAATATATTATGTTTAGTGAACGCACAGTCTCTGCTTCCAAAGAATCACCTCCCTGGACCATCTACAACAGGCTATAAGAAAACATGGAGTTTGGGGCGCCGGGGGTGGGGGCTCAGTCGGTTGAGCGTCCGACTTTGGCTCAGGTCATGATCTCACAGTTTGTGGGTTTGAGCCCTGCGTCGGGCTCTGTGCTGACAGCTAGGAGCCTGGAGCTGCTTCCGATTCTGTGTCTCCCTCTCTCTCTGACCCTCCCCCACTCATACTCGTGTGTCTCTCTCTCAAAAATAAATAAACATTAAAAAAATTAAAAAAACAAACAAACATGGGGTAGACACACTTGCTAAGCAAATAGGCCTCAGGCCTATGCTTCAATCCCAGAGCCGTGAGCTATAAATTATGAGCACACGCAGGCCATGCCTCTGCTGTGGCTCCGTGAATGTCCATGACTTTGTGTCCACGACAGAGTAAGAGCTGTGGGCAGCAGGATTTTGGTTCAGTGAAAGGACACCTTTCTTGCAGAGAATTGCAAACAGGTTAACTCATTTATCTGTTACTTCCACAAACATTTATTGATGATCGTGCAACACATTAGGTGTGGGGAAGAGAGGAACACATCAAGTCCCTGCCCTTAAAGAGGTGACAAGCTCATCCCCAACAGCTACAGAGACACTGTGCTCACGGCCACACAGCACAACGGATACTCGGGGGCAGAAATGCCCGATTGGGTGTCGGAAGGTACCATAACGCTAGTCAGTCCGTGGTTACTATTACTGTGTGCCAGGCACAGACACCAGGAAGGTGTCTTCCTTCATTTGCCCTTGGCCCACAAGGCCATGAGAGATATCAAAAATAGTTCGGCATGACTGGTGTTAGGAACTCAGGGAACCTGGGTCTTGGCATTTATCTTTTCTCCCCTACAGAGTTCTGGGAAGATGATTCACCAGGTGGGAAATGGGGTAAAGAGTTCACCTGTGGAAGCAAGCTTCACCTCTATGTAGGGCTTTCTGTGAACCAGACTGGAGAAGATTCCAGATCTCCCAGATCTTGGGACCTGGGTGCTCATGCGTGCCTGCCGTGGTGTGACTGGCCCTGCACACCGCCTTCTCCCCCACTCAGCTTCAGATGAACAGAGAGACAGCACGGAGAGAGGGAGGGAGGAGAGACGAGGGCGGGATGGGGAGGGTGTGGGAGTAACGCATGAGATCCTCCCCAGGAGTTCTTAAGGGCTGGGAACAAGATACACCAGAGAGCAAGATGACATGCTGGGTGAGGGGGGCGGGTGGTGTGTCACAACGTGACCCTGCTTCCTAATGCACCGCAGCCCAACGGCTGTCAGACACTCGTTCATCACCAGTGGGGATGAATCCGGGGAAAAGGAGGGGTAGGGGTAAATTTCCAGATACAAATTCTGTCCTTTGGAGGAGAATCGAAAGGAAGAGAATACAGAGTGGTGTTTGGCCACGTGTAAGAAAGATCGCCTGAGACAGAAGTGGCTCATCAGGGAGCAAAATCAAAACCAAGGGACAGCTGCTCCCACGGAAAGATCCATCAGGGCGGAGGACGCCCCTTACTGACCACCAGGTGGCCCAGTCGACCAGACACAGCTTGGTTGTAGGTCTGTCAGCTCCGAGAGCAGCCTGAATGCCGGGTGTCCAAGCCCGGCCTAGATGCGTGCAATGGGATCTTCTTCAGTCTTCAAGGGGAAGGAGAGTGGGACACCTGCTACAACACGCGTGGCCCTTGGAGCCCTTATTCCAGGTGAAGTAAGCCAGACACAGAAGGACAAGTAGCGCATTTCCACTTGTATAAGGAACGCAGAGCAGACAAATGTACAGAGACGGAAGGCAGAACAGTGGTTGGCAGGGGCTGGGGGGCGGGGACCGAGGCGTGAATGGTCAGTGGGACAGAATTCCCGTTTGGGAAGACGAGAGATGCCTGAAGTGGGCGGTGGCGATGGCTGTGAGCGTGCACAAGGCCACTGAACTGCGGCTAAGTTCGCAGAAGTGGCTCCACGGAAAGTGTTATGTTGTGAACGTTTAGCTACGATTAAAAAAGCAACAACCCAGGGGCGCCTGGGTGGCTCCGTCGGCTAAGCCTCCCACTCTTGATTTCGGCTCAGGTCCTGATGTCAAGGTTCGTGAGTTCGAGCCCTGTGTCGGGCTCTATGCTGACCGAGTAGAGCCTATTTAGGATTCCGTCTCTCTCTCTCTCTCTCTCTCTCTCTGCCCCTCCCCCACTCACTGTCTCCCCCCCCCAACCCAAAAAATTAAAATCAACCCAGAGTGTTCAGACTGTTAAAAGTGTTACACCTGCTGCACGTTCAGGCGGCAGATACCCCTTTTAGGATAGGCAAGGGGTGAGAGAAAGCACGTCTCCCCGGTTCTGCCTGTGCAGTCTCTGCCAGCTCCACCTCGCCTCCCCAAACCGTCAGGCGACTCTCTATTCGCATCGTGCTCGTTCGTTTATTTGTTAAATGCCCACGAAGCGTCGGCCTTGAGCCAGGCACTGAGAACACACTCTCCAGCCCGTGCTGCTTTCCACCTGGCCCCAGCTTCCCCAGGGCTGCGTTCACCTTCCCAGCCAACCCTTCGGCCCACGCTCTGCAGCTTTCTTCTCTCACCCAATTTCCATTTCAATGAAAAATACTTTGCATCATACCTTTGGATCATATTCTATTTTAAGAGAGTTAGAAGGGATAATGAGCGGAGTTTTCTTTCTTTCTTTTTTTTTTTTTTAAATATTTATTTCCTTTAGGAGAGTGCAAGCGGGACAGAGAGAGGGGGACAGAGGATCCGAAGTGGGCTCTGCGCTGACAGGCTGACAGCAGCGAGCCCAGTGCGGGGCTCGAACTCACGACCTGTGAGATCCTGACCTGGACCGAAGTCGGCGGCTCAGCCGACGGAGCCCCCCAGGTGCCCCGATGAGTGGAGTTTCCTTAAGAGAAAGCCCTCACTCCAGTGACTCCGAGGGGCACGTACAGCCCGCCTACTAATCCAGTTAAGACTACAACAGGCCGCAGCAACAAACCACCGTCCCATCTCGGTGACTTGACACGGGGCGTACGTCCTGCTCACGTCACACGCGCATGCAGGTCAATGGACAGTGTGCTCCCGTCACCTGGGCGTAGGCAGCCTGCGCCCCCGTTGAGCTGCACCACCTACAACGGTGTCCGGAGCCCTTCGAGCAGCGGAAGACAGAGAATGGAGAGTTGCGGATCTGCTTCTCCCTGTCTCAGCCGGAAAGCAGGCACGTCATCTCCACTTGCCTTTCGTTCATCAGAACTGGTCACATGACGCCGCCTAATTGCAACAGGACAGTTTGGGGAGCAGCAGGGCCTCTGGTACTTTCTATTCTCTGTGCTGTCACCATTCCAATAGTGCAGTGGTGATGACTTGCTTGTGTGGCTTTGTTGCCCTCTCTGGGCTCTACTCCTCAGAAGGGAAGAGCCCTTCTGTTACTTAGAATGTAACTTTGGTGCCCGGCATAGGTCCTGGCACGTGCTGGGTGTCCAACGTTTGTGGAATGAATGAATGACGGCAGGAAGTAAGGTGACCTAAAAGGCAGGTGGAGATAATATGAGGAAGGGTCAGTGTAGGAGCCGCCCCATCTGAAATATGACGCAGGAGGGCCAAGGATATAATCCCTATCAGCTTTTAAAGCTAAAGCAAGCATTGCAGGACCTTCTGTGCGTAAAAGAGCTCACGGATGGGGTACAAGGCTTCCAGCAAAATGAAGACAGAGAGCCTGTGCAGAGGGAAAACATCACCCCGAGGGCACCAGGTAGCTTTGGGAGAAAATCTCCATCCTAGAGCCAGTTTCATGAATAAACGAGGAATGGTGGGAAGGGCTTGACTTCTAAGAAGTTTTCAGAGCTAAGGAAGAAGAGGGTTCTTTCCTGGACGACCATGGGAAGAGCTTGATTCATCCAACTGGTTTTCCCTCCTAGAAAAACGAAAGGGATTAACTCTACAGATTTGCTCCATGTTTAGAAAACGGTCAGTTTTGTTGGGCTCGGTTTGCAAGACAAGTGGGCTCGGCTAGATTCTAGAAGATATCTAAGGACACTTTGTGTTATCTTGGAGATACGGGGAGACTATATCCATTCAGGTCTGTATCCGTTGTTCCTGGTTCATTTTTTAAGTAATGCATTTCACAATTCAGTCTCAAAGCAGTTTCGGTTTGGATAATAAGTTGCAAGGTCATCTTAGTCATAAGTAACATTAACGGGCTGGCTGGAAAAAAAAAAGGTGACCCTGGGTCCCAGGAAGGGACAGAGGAACAAACATTTCCGTTGGCGGACACACCCAGCTTGTGCTGGGCTGGGCACCTGGGGGGCCCGGTTCAGGACCAAGAGGTGGGGTGCGGGGGGGGGGGACCCTGGCTGGGAGGAAGCCCAGGTGCCTGACCACTTCCTGCCGAGCAAGGTCTGGGTAAGATGAAAACGGGTTGGGGTGGGTTCCTCGCCTCGCCACTTGCGTCCTCCAGTCCTTAGGAAGGCATTTGAGGCGTCAGACCGTTAGTTTCTCATCTGTAAAACGGGACAGCGTTCCCCTCCCAAAGGCTGTTCCTCTTACTTAACAGCGGCCCCTGCGACCCGGTCGCGGAGCGGAAGGCGCACCGGTTAGGCGAGGGGGAGCCGCGCGGGTCTGGCCGCTGCTACGGCCGAGCCAGGCCCTCCGGCAGCCCGGGCACACCATCTGATCCCGAGACGAGAAAACGGGCACTTGGGGGAGGAGCTCGCACGGGGTCACACAACTCCTACACGGCCCGAGGAAGACTGCTGCCCCCAGGAAGTCCGGTGCAAAGCCCGCGCTCCCAACACACAGCACCCCCCGCCCCCAGGCCGGCTCCTCTCCGACTCCGCGCCCAGTGCTCTCAGCGCCCCGGGGAGGAGGGGCACGCACAACAAAGGGCAGGGCGACTGCTGGCCCAGCCGGCCCGGGCCCCCGCGAAGCGCGCAGCCTGGGCCCCCGCGCGTCTCCAGGGGACGCCCTCCTCCCAGCGGCGCACAAACAGTCCCGCTCGGCACTCGCCCGCCCGCCGGGCAGGAAACATGCAGCCCCGGGGCCGGCCCAGGGCGCCCGTCAGGCCGCCGCCGGCCGCGCCCCGCGTCCCCGCCCCGGGCCGTGCGCCTGGGGGACACCCGGCCCCCCCCCCGCAGAACCCCCCCCCCGCGGGACCCCCGGCCCCCGCGCCCGCGGCGTGCGCACTGGGCGGCGGCGTCCCCCCGCAGCCACCCAGCTTCCCGGGGGAGGAGCAGCGCATCGCGCGAGCATCCGGGAGCGGCGGAGGGGGCGGGAGGAAGGGCGAGAGGAGGAAGCGGGATTTAAACGAAAGGCGGTGACGCCACACAAAAGATTTCTATAGGCTCCGGGGAGGTGACGGCCGGGCGGCGGCGGCGAGCCCGGGGGCGAGGCGCGGACGCGGAGGGGAGCAGGCTCGGACGGCCCCGGCAGGGCGGCGGCGCACGCACGGCCCGCGCGGGCACGGGAGGCGGCCGTCCCCCCGCTCTCGGCCTCTCGGCCCCCGCCCTTCCTTTCGGTTTCTCCCGGCGCGCTCGGAAGTTGGCGGCGGACGGAAATGGCAGGAGCCGGGGCCCGGGCGGCCGGCCGCGGCGCGGCGGGGACCTTCTGAGTTGGCGCGGCCGCCGGGGAGACGCGCGCCGGGCGTCCGATGCGCAGGGCCCGGGGGCTCGGGAGAGCGCAGCCGCCGCGGGCCCCAGGCGACCAGGCGACCGGGATGGACTCGCGCCCGCGGCCGGCGGCCGGCCTCGGGGCGCGCGGTCGGGGAGGGCGTGCCGCCTCGGCGCCGGGCCGCGCGCTGTGAGCCGGCGAGGCGGGAAGGGGCGGCCGGCGCGCCCGGGCGTGGCGGGCGGGCGAGCGCGCGAGCGGGGCGGCCGCTGTGCGCAATCAGTGCAGGCTCCCGCCCGACTCTGACTCCAGCTCCGGCCACACCCTCGGCCCTGCCGGCGCCGCGTCCCGAGAGCGCGGGGCGGGAGATGCGCGCCCCACCGCGCCGGCCCCGGCCGCCGTCGCGGGGAAGTGCCGCCCGGCGGGGTCGGGGCGCCTGAAGCCCACGTGCGCCGCCGAGCCCGCGGACGCTGACAGCAGAGCCCGCCCGAGCCGCCGCCCGCGCTCCTCCCCGAGGAAGGGATTTTGATTTCAAAGAAAGGAAGGAAGGAAGGAAGGACAACTCCCAGCTTCCCCCTCCCGCCCTCCCGCTCCGGCGGCCGGGCCGGGCCATGCCCAGGAAGGCGGCGGCGGCGGCGGCCCAGCAGAAGGGACTTTCCTGGCAGCCCGGCGACGACGAGGAGCGCGCTCCGTGAGTCTGGCCGTGCCCCGGTTCATGGTTCCCGCAAGCCCTCCAGGAGGCCGAACGCCGCAGCCCCTCCCCGCGCCCCGGAGAGCCTCCTGCGTCCTCTGGCCCCCGGGCCCGCCCCGCGCCGCCCGGGCCCCGGCCGCCGCCGCAGCCCAGCGCCGTCCGCCCGGCGCGGTGGATGGCATGATGGTGCGGGGAAGGCACCGCGGCCCTGGCCAGCCGAGTCGCGACGGCCGCGGGGGCGGCGGCAGTGGCAGCGGCGGCGGTAGCGGGCTCCCCAGCGGCATGCCAGTGCCCCCCGGGCGCGATGGCTAGCGGCAGCGCCGGGAAGCCCGCTGGCGAGGCCGCTTCTCCGGCTCCCGCGAGCTCCGTCGGGGGGGCCTGCTCGCAGCCGCGGAAGAGGCTGGTGTCCGTCTGCGACCACTGCAAGGGCAAGATGCAGCTGGTGGCCGACCTGCTGCTGCTGTCGAGCGAGGCGCGGCCCGTGCTCTTCGAGGGCCCCGCCTCCTCCTGCGCCGGCGGCGGCGGCGGCGGCGGCGGCGGCGGCGGCGGGGCCGCCGAGTCCTTCGAGCAGTGCCGGGACACGATCATCGCGCGCACCAAGGGGCTCTCCATCCTCACCCACGACGTGCAGAGCCAGCTCAACATGGGCCGCTTCGGGGAGGCGGGGGACAGCCTGGTGGAGCTGGGCGACCTGGTGGTGTCGCTGACCGAGTGCTCCGCCCACGCGGCCTACCTGGCGGCCGTGGCCACGCCGGGCGCGCAGCCCGCGCAGCCGGGCCTGGTGGACCGCTACCGCGTGACGCGCTGCCGCCACGAGGTGGAGCAGGGCTGCGCCGTGCTGCGCGCCACCCCGCTGGCCGACATGACGCCGCAGCTGCTGCTGGAGGTGTCGCAGGGCCTGTCGCGCAACCTCAAGTTCCTGACGGACGCGTGCGCCCTGGCCAGCGACAAGTCCCGGGACCGCTTCTCCCGCGAGCAGTTCAAGCTGGGCGTCAAGTGCATGAGCACCAGCGCGTCGGCGCTGCTGGCCTGCGTGCGCGAGGTGAAGGCGGCGCCCAGCGAGCTGGCCCGCAGCCGCTGCGCGCTCTTCAGCGGGCCGCTGGTGCAGGCCGTGAGCGCCCTGGTGGGCTTCGCCACCGAGCCGCAGTTCCTGGGTCGCGCGGCGGCCGTGAGCGCCGAGGGCAAGGCGGTGCAGACCGCCATCCTGGGCGGCGCCATGAGCGTGGTGTCGGCCTGCGTGCTCCTGACCCAGTGCCTCAGGGATCTGGCGCAGCACCCCGACGGGGGCGCCAAGATGTCGGACCACAGGGAGAGGCTGAGGAACTCGGCCTGCGCCGTGTCTGAAGGCTGCACCCTGCTATCTCAGGCTTTACGCGAGAGGTCTTCGCCCAGGACTTTACCGCCAGTGAATTCCAATTCTGTGAATTAGCGCCCCGCCCCGCGCCCCTTCCCTCCCTGCCCCTCTCCATTTATACCAAAGAAATCCCAGGGGAAGCCCCCCCCCACCACGGCAGACGCGCTCGAGAGGAACCTTCCAGAAAGCTGCCCCCACACCCCCCCCCCCAGCGCCCACCTGCGCGCGCCCCGCAGGGACCGGCAGGTGGCGCGCCCGCCCCCGCCCGGCTCCTGTTCAGAGCTCCTCCACTAAATTCTCCTATCGATCTGGCAGGAAAGGAGGTCATGGGTTCATTTCTTTTTTGGTCTGGTTTGTTTTGTTTTGTTTTGTTTTCCTAATTAAAAGGTTACCTCAGTTTCACTCCTTAGACGTGGATGTAGCTATCTTTTTTTGTATGCTGTTATTTTTTTAAGCAATCGTGTTGGATTAGGCGTATACTTGGTGTGGAAAGAGTATGACTTTGCCATGTGATTTGCAAATGGGGGGAAAAGCTACTGTGAGTGTGTGTTTTCATTTTTTAATTTACACTATAGAGTGATTTCCCCTCCTCCCCCGATGTCAAGTTTTTACCGTGCATGTACTGGAGTATTTATTTCATCTATTAAAATGTTATGTTTCTCAGATGGCCCTTTGCAATTATTGTTGATGTTCAATAATTGTGACGTTGCATGCTGCATGTCCTCTCTGGAAGGGCGCCCTGGAAAGTGTGCTCAGGGACAGTGTCTCTAGTCCTTAGCCCTGTCTCCGTTTTCCTGGAGAGTCACCTCCTTGAGCAGCCGGGCATTCAAGAAGAGAGAACGGGGTGACACTGTCCGTTGTAAAGCAGCTGTCACAGGCGCGGGTGCAGGGTGCCAGGGCGGGGCGGTCGGTGGGGTTTTGTCTTGCTTCTGGTTTTCTCCTGGAAAGTACATCGGCCCCCTTGGCCCCCGCGCCCCTTTCTGCCCCGATGAACCCTGTTTCAGGCTGAGCCGGGTCAGCCTGTCTCTTGCAGATTAAGGGTCTCCCTAATCCTGTGTGTACCCCACCCTTCTCAGGTCCGCGGTCCCTGCAGTGGACCCAGGAGAGCTGGAGCCTCTTTGACGTAGGCGGGTCTATTCAGACTAGATCCCGGCACTCCTGATGTTCGGGAAAAGCGCACAGGGATCTAGACTGTGAGAGAGGGAGAGGTGTTCGGGAAAGTGTTAAGAACTTTCTAGAGCCACAGCGTGATTGCAGGCACAGGGCTGACTGTGGTGACCTTGACTCAAGATCTGCCCTGGTTGATTTCATGCGGGAAGAATGCTCCGTTAATTCAACTTTGGAGTTATTTTGAGGTAGTCTGTGGGTTCTGCAGAAATATTAGAGAGGGAGGGGTGTTAGCGTTTTGCTGAACCCGGTTAAGTTTTGGACGTTTCCCCGCTGAAACCGTTAACGTATTTACTTGCGGTGCCTGTCCTTGGGAGCCACGTGGGTGGGAAGTCATACCTGCTTGAAATCTGCTCCGTTGACACATTTCTTGGGATTGGTTGTGCCTAAACCTTTGTAGTTCCCACGGATCTGAGACGATAGACTTTCTCACCGTAATACGTTAGAAAGCCCTATTGACCGTTTTACTTGAATAGCCGTGTTTGTCACAAGAACATCCCGGTCAACGTGTAAAACGTCTTTAAACCCGTGTCGGGTAAGACTAGGATCGTGTAATTGCTCCGAATTGGACGTTTGGAAAAGTCTTAAAATGGTCGTGTACATACATTTCTTAAAAACAGTCAAGGGGGCTTTTGTTTTTCTCCTGGGTCCTGGTAGATTTCAACGTTTAAAGTCTTTAAAAAATGAAAATGACCTTGAGAATGTTTTTTCCTGTCCCCCTGCCCTTCTTCAAGTCTGGGTCAGCCAGGTTCGGGAAGTATTGTTGGGGGTGGCGGGGAGGAAGCCTAACCCATGGGCCAGTGACAATCTTTGCTTGCATAGAGGAATTGTTACTTTTCTTTATCGGATGTACAGAAATTGTTCTAGAGTCTCTAATTATCTGCTTCATTTAGCCTATGCAGAGAGCAAACTGAAAGGAACAAGGTAAAACAAAATTAGGGCCAGAAATCTGTAAGTTTGGTGTTTAAGACAAAAATAATTGCCGATTGTTGCTTGGACTCATTCCTTTCAGAAGCAATTTTCAGGACAACGTACGCCCAACAGAACCCCCTCGCTTTCCCTATCTACTTGGACGAAGTTGACTAGCTTGCCACCACACGAATTTGAAAGCTTTTTTTTTTGTCATAGCCACATTTCTGTATATTAAAGATGTCACGTACTCTTCAAAATCTCTGTCCTCTGAAGTTGTTAAAAGTTTCACTGGTGTCTTCCTCTCCTCCCCCTCCCCCTCCATCTGTCTCTGAGATAAGTTTGGGATTTTCCTTCCAGCAGGTGGCTTGAAATGAATTCTGGTCCTTTTTTCCAGCAGGTTCTCGGGAAACCAGAACGAGGAACGCATAGCATCTCTGTGTCTGTCCGACTTCTGTAGGCGAGGGCCTCTTAACATTTCAGCTCCCCGTGCACCAGCTTGCTGAACTTGTTTTTAAAATAGCCCTGATTTTTAAAAGGGAGCATCTCAGACCTATTTCATTGGGTTTAATAAGGTCAGCAGAGATAACTGGGTCCAGGAATAAAATCAGAGTGGCCTGATTTTGTTTTTTAATTGAACCACATTAGAGTTCATCTAAGACCTCATCCTTGGGCTGTTTTGACATCCAAGGGCACGTTTTCGTACCCGGGATTAATGGGCACCATCCTGACTGGGGATGTTGAAAACCTTCCTTTGAATTGTCAGGAGAGAAGGAAATCATTATGTCTAAATTCTCAGAACAAAAGCCATTATTTATGACCGGCGAGTCAAATAAATGGGACAAAAGCCTTTCAAACACAAGACTTAACTAGAAAAAAAGCTCTGTCTTTTCCTTGGCTGTTTTAAGCTTGGCCTTGTTCTGTTATTCATTCTGGGTCGATGTTAGGAAAGATAGAAATTGTGTGTGTGTGTGTGCGCGCGTGCGTGCGTGCGTGTGTGTGTGTGTGTTCCCCTCAACCTCAGTTTCTTTTTCTTTTTTTTCCTAATTTAGGGAGATGTTTCTCAGGAAAATCTAAAGACTTTATGATTATGGAAGCAGCAGTGACATCTGATTGGTTATTTTCTGAACACTTTTTTTTAAAGCTGGCATAGGGATCTAAAACATTTGACAGTTTGAAGCAGCTAATTTTAACAGAAACACCTGTTTTTCGGAAGGATTGTGACTATGGTAACGTGCACCTCAGGCAGAGGATTTGAGGAGTGTCTGCCACAGTCCCTGTGCAGAGCTCAGAGTTAGGGAATTAATCGGCAGACCTCCCTTGCACTTCGCCCTGTGGGGCTATGTCTTGGTCCCCTGGCGCCCGGCACCCTCTCTGGGTTTCCAAGGGGGACACAGATATTTGCGTGCTCTCCCAGCAAATTCTCATCTTGATGAAAGATTTCGTTTTTGCATGAGTATGTGTGAAATAAATCGGCCGGTCCTACCCAAGTAGGGTCTTTCTTTTTAGGGTCCTTTGGACAGGTGAATCGTCTGTTCCCACTTTAGCGGGAGAAGGCCCAGAGACTGACTGTCCAGATAGCGCCGGGGCAAACTGTGCTACTAGTGTCTGTGATTGGGATTGATTCCGTTTAAAGGGACAGCCCCTCCAGGTCAGGGGCTGTCGTGCCTGGGACACGTGTAATTGGCTTTTAGAGCGAATGCATGTACAAGATGTCTGCAGCAAGTATATATATGCAAGCAGTAAAATCGTTTCTGGAAACGAAAGTAAGAACAGGCGTTCGTTCAGCAAATACTTGCTGGGGGCGAGCTGTGTGTGCTGGGCACAGGGGTGCAGCTATGGGGGAGATGAGGTGCCTCCGCCTTGCATAGACCCCGCGCTGCAGGGCATGTCAGGGGCCCCCTAGCAGCGGTATTGTCAGCATCTTTCCGCACCCTACCTCAGGCCTGATCCGTCAGAAACTCTGGGGGTGGAGCGGTCTGGGTTTTGTCCGGCGAGGGGGTTCTGATGCATGCCCAACCTGGACAACCCCCGGTCTGAGACCCTGCTGGTTTCTTTTTTATTCCTGGCCAGACTCCGTGAGACCGGAGTGCTTCCGGGTCAGGAGGGAGCAGCATTTCTGCAAGTTTCTTGTTTGCTCAGGTGTTTTGTTTTTCTTCTCCTGGGTATTTTGAGCCCTTTTCTTCAGATACAGAAGATAAGTTAGTCTCTCCTGCCGATTTGGAATTGGCAGGGTTTTCTTTGCTGTGTGTGTCTGGGCGTGTTTATGAGGGCAGAGTTCTTCCCCCTCCGCCGATCCCCCTTTGAGATGAGCTGAAGTCATAGAATAGTAAACTGGCAAATGAGCTTTCTGTGCTCTTGCATGTTGTCGACTCTTGTCCTAGAAAACCGGAGCTGGAAGCCACCCTAATTAAAAATCAACCCTTTAGCTCTTGGGCGGCCCGAGAAAGAACACTTTGCTTCTGAGTTCAAAGTACTCTATTCAGAACCAAATGAAGCATGCAGACTTTCTCCAGAGCCCACGTTGGGGAGCACCCTGTCTGCAGCGTGCTCAGGAAATGTGTCCTACCAGCGCAGTCAGGCACCACAAACCGGGGTGACCTTTCAGAGCCTCCGTCCTCACCAGGGGGGTCCTGGAGGCTGGCATGGGCATTGCCCAGGAACTGGGTGGGTAGCAGGATTTTGTCCCCTCCCCAGACTTACCAGATTGGAATCTGCCCTTGGCAAGATCTGCAGGTGATTTCTGGACACGGTACTTTTGAGAAGCCCTGTTCTAGGAGACAGATGTAGTGGCCATGTCCGAACCACGCCTTATTTGTTGTGGGACTTCGGCAGTTATTATGTTTATTAGATCTTTACAGTTTATAAAGCACGTTCATGTATGTTATGTCATGGGGTCCTTGGAGCGGGCTTGGGAGGGAGGCAGGCGTTTACTGGGCATGTCATCTAAACATCTGTGCTTCTGTTGTCCCATTGTAAAAGGTAAATATTTATGATGAATTGCTATGAAGCGTAAGGCGTGTGATGAGCTCTGTAGACCGCACTACTCGGTAAGGTCATTGGAAGCACGATCTAAAACGTTTGTGCTAACGTCTGTTTCCCCTAGAAATCTTCCCTTTACCCTTCACTTAATTTGACGCAGCAGATACGTTGTGATGTGCTCAAGGATGTCCCAAATAAAGAGCGTAGCCCTGTCTCGCTGTGCGTCACCCCTGCCCAGGCACCTTGGAACATTGCTTGTCTTAAGTTCTTGAAACCACGATGTCAGCCAGACATTTCAGACTTCAGGGAGGAGGTTGAATGCCAATTAGATCTGCTAGCCCAATTTAAAAATGAATCCACTTGCTTGTGTTAATAACTCCATGTATCCAGATTATGCAGAAGTGGGACACACGGAGAACTTTCGGAGTCCTGTGCGTCAGGAAGAGACATGGATAGGCTGTGCGTTCCAGGTTCCTGAGCGCCTGGCCCTGAGACACTTCTGAAATCCCAGGGACTCCGCCAAGTGTTCATAGTTTCTTTGTCCTAATTTGCCTGGATTACAGATGGCACTCAAGGTCCCCATCAAATGAAAAATCACTCATTAATCGCCTTGGTTATATTATCAGTCACTTTTTTAAAGAGCTTTTTATTGTTGGGGCGCCTGAGTGGATCAATCGGTTAAGTGTCCAACTTCGGCTCAGGTCATGATCTCACGGTTCGTGGGTTTGAGCCCCGAGTCGGGCTCTGTGCTGACCACTCAGAGCCTGGAGCTGCTTCGGATCCTGTGTCTCTCTCTCTCTCTCTCTGCCCCTCCCCTGCTTGCACTCTGTCTTTCTTTCTCTCTTTCTGTCAAAAATAAATAAACATCAATAAAAAAAATTTAAGAGCTTTTTATTGTAAATAAACTCTACATCCAACGTGGGGCTTGAACTCAGGATCCCGAGATCAAGAGTTGCGGATCCTGCCAACCGTACCAGCCAGACGCCCCTACCAGGCAACTTTTCAGGAGACCCAGATGGATGTCGAACCTCCAGAAATTCGAGAGCCGTTGCAGGGACCCTCGTCCATTCGGTGCCTAATGATCGATGCCCTCCCAGGTCCAACTTCGCTCTCTGTTTGATGACCGTCAGCTTCCTGTTCTAAAATTAGTTATCATGTCATTCAAGCGCCTCCCTTTAGGTTGGATTTTGGCACCATTGCCCTCTCCCTTGGAGGCTAGGTTTTACTTGGGCATTCTTTCTCCTAGAAGTTCCATGATAAAGATATTTCTGAAAATACAAGAGTAGTTCTGGTTTTACCCCTCCCAATTTAATTTCTAAGGTGTTTGGGCATGTCGTGTTAGTAATGGCAGGGCCGTTGTCCGTTGAAATGACAAAAGAGAGCACGTGGTAGTTCACCTGTCTTGATTTTCCGCGAGAGCATCTCAGTGGATCCATGCCCTGCGCATTAGACAGACGTGGCTGGGGACTGGGGGGAGTCCCATAAAATGGCTTTAAATCCACTTTGGCTCAGCCACCATGACTCTGATAATTTAGGACAAAAATAGGAGTTTTTCCCACCATAACTAAAGTGGAACTATGGACTCAGAAGATGTGAAATAATTTTAATAGGTGGCTCAAGTGTTCTAGTCCAGTCCTGACATTCTCCTCTGCCGCTCAGCCCAGCGCTTCTTGCTCTTTAGAGGCCCTGGAAACACTGGCTCTTCTCGACCTCACTAGGGCTTCTTTATCCTTCCTGGGCAGCCAGAGAAGACAGGATAGAGCCACACTTGTAACAGATGAGGCTGTGAGACCACGGTCACATAGGGCCAGGTTGCTGATCATGACACTTTATTATTAGTTGGGTCTAGAATAGTGTCAGGTTTAGCGAGTCTGATGGGAAAACATTTCTGACTTAGTGAACGTTTACCAGGTGTCTGAGACAGTATTAGGCATGTTCCTTATATCAGCCTATTTGAGGGGAATAACTCAAAGCCACACGGATATTCTTAGCAACAATCCCAGAAGCCCCATCCTTTGTCGCCCTCAAAATCCACTCGAGATGCCGTTTGTCTTCGGATGGAGATGCTTTCTGGGCGCACCATCCTTTAGCGTTACATCTGTATAACTTTGCAAAAAAAGAAGGCCTGGGAAACTATGGCTTTCAGAGAACTCACCGAATGACTGAGGAGGAGTGAGCGGGCACCGTCCAGCTCCCCGCATCTTCCCCTTTCCATACGATAAATGGTTTCAGGAGCATGGGGGCTGATGCCGTCTTGGACATACGAGGATTATTCACTTGAAGTGCTACAGGAAAAGGTCTTAAATATATATTGCAAATGAGAGTCTGTTTGATCTTTTCCCATGTAGACGTATCCATGAAATTCCATATGGTGTTGACCTGTGTGGATCTGAGGGCCGAGAGACTAGATGTTTCTACCATCTTGATGGGTTGAGACCTGAATTCTACGGTGACTGTTGGGAGTTCATTTAGACTTTTGGAAGGACTTCCTAATTCCCTAACCCAGATGGTTCCTCCTACATTGTTCTGGCTCATTCCCCGCCTCCGCCCCCCCCCCCCGACTGAGAAGAGAATGGACCACAAATGCCACACAGAGTGCAGGACACTACTTGACGCCTCCTGGAGGTGTCAGCGTGGCGGGAACGTCACCCTGGATTTTCCAGCGGTCTTCAGTCAGGCTGACTCTGCACCCCTGACCTTCGGCTGTCGTGCACATGGTAGAAAGATCGAGGGACAAGAGATGAGAACAGACCCCGGGGTGTCCAGGAGGACCTTTGAGCTGGGTCTTTGGCTATTTGGGACCTTCGTAGTTCCTGGATCCGATCAAACTGGATGTTATTTTGGTGACCAAGGAAGGATGTCAGCATCAGAGCCGGTCTTTCCTACCCTTAGTGCCTGGTGACTGCCTGTCACTGAAGTGGGACTTCCACTGAATTTATTTTTTGTGTAGCTGGAGGGGAGTCTTCAGTTGGAGAGTGTAGGTGCCTTAGAGTGGGCTTTACTCCAAGGCCCGGAGGTCATTTTCTTTTCAGTCACTGACTTTGAGTTGTTGGTGCAGGGTGTAGGACTATTACTGGGCTGGGTCTGCCCTACGGGAAGCAGAACAGCCCCTCCCTCCACCAGCCCCCCTTCATTCAGGTTGCTGGCCTGGCCTTGGACCAGGAATCCTGGGTGGGGCCGGTGAGTCCAGCTTACCCGCAGACGGGTCCTGGAGCGGGCTGCCTGGCGTCCTGTGGGTCACCAGGAGCGGGGCTGGGGCACCTGAGGATGCATGCGGCAGGGGTGCGGGCTGGCCGATAGACCAGGCGCCTTCCAAGGCAAGAACTAAGTTTTTTAAAATTATTATATATTGTCGTCATCCCTAGCAGGTGGCCAGTGTGCTCAATAAATGTTTAATGGGAAGAAAGCAATGGCTGGCATTTTGGGAGCTCCTACCATATAAAGTAGAAAGTTTACATTGTGCCCGAGTCCTCAGAGCAGCCCTTCAAGGTAGGACGAGTTGTCTTCATCTTACAGATGAGGGTGCTGAACCTAAAGTGTGTGCCCTGGGTCACACAGCCAGGGGGCGGTGGGATAAAGATAAGGATCAAGGTCTGTGATGGAGACCAGCATCTGTAGTCACTTGACTACACTGAATGAGTGAATGAATTTCTCGGAGGGAATCCCTCTGCCCCGTGAGGTTGAAATGCTCCCCACACCTGTTTTTTTTTTTTTTAATCTTTTTATAGTTTATTTTTGATGCAGAGAGAGACAGAACACGAGCGGGAGAGGGGCAGAGAGAGAGGGAGGGGGAGACACAGAACCTGAAACAGGCTCTAGGTTCCGAGCTGTCAGCACAGAGCCCGACGCGGAGCTCGAACCCACGAACCACGAGATCATGACCCGAGCCGAAGTCGGATGCTCAGCGGACCGAGCCACCCAGGCGCCCCACCTGTGACGTTTTAACCTTCCCCACGGCGGTTCCTGTGGGTTTCCTGCTGAGCGTCACGGGAGCCTTAAGCCTGAGCCCCTCCTGGACCATCAGAGGAGGGAGGGCATCCCGGGTCCCTCCCTCGTAAAGTCTCTGGCCAAGCTGATCACGTGGACAAATGGCTTCTTACCTGCTGTGTGGCCCTGGTCCCCTGGAGGATGCCCGAGGAAGATTGACCTCTGCTTTGTCACACAACCCGCACGTGGATTTCTCAAGTGCAGACTTCTCTGTTACTCGCCCAGTAGAACTTCCACGGCTGCGCCTCGACTTTAGGATGGACGTCAAACGCCGATGGAGATGTTTCTGACTAGCCTGGTGTCTCACAGCGACCTGCAAACTCCCTGCGAAGTAACACTTGCGACTTCCTTCCCTTGTCGTGCTCTCATTGGACCTCTGAGCTTCTGCACGGCTGTCCCTTGGGCCATTCCTCCTGCACGCTGCTTCTCCCCTCTGCCCCCCACTCCTCCGCCTGGGTGACAGCCTCCTGCGGGCCCCTCGAGTACCGAGTACGTCCCCTTTATTAGAACTTACCACGTTATGAGAACTGCTTACTTATCCATGTCCCCAGCCTGTGTCGTCAGTCAGGTGATAGAGTCCTCTTTTCATCTGAAGTGACCAAAGCAGTTGCCCCAATAAACACTTCGGCACGAACATTCCGTGCCCCTGACTGCACCGCGCAGACCCTAGCCCGGGTGCTCACCAGCTTTCACATGGACAGGACTCCACGGTGAGACACCCCGGCTGCTCCTGGGTCACTCGCCCAAATCAGGCCTGCGATCATCCTCTCCCTGCTGTGCCTTGAGTGCACCAAAGTTAGACCCTAACTGCAGCTTCAGATAGTCCGTATTTGAATACGTTAAGTGAGTTCTGACGGCCTGCCTCTGGACTGGGCACACGGTGGCTAGCACCAGGTCCTGACCAGGCTGTGGCTTTCCCCTCCCACCACCCCCAGCCCGGGCCGCTGGTCCGGCATGACGGACCTCCCAGCTCGGCACTTGGCGGTGTTGGCCTCTACATGAATGGCATGTGAGCCCAGACGGCTCCTCGGGTCCGAAGACTGGGCCCCTTGGTGCCGCAGGACTGAGCTCATCTGACGCGTCTGGTCCTTTGGAGGCCTTCCAGAGATGTGGGTCGGTGCCAGGGGGGATGTTTGGGAGGCCCTGGATGGACCAAACTTTCTCGTCCCAGCCAGTCTCGGGGTTCCTTGGGGCCTCAGCTGTGGGACCGGAGGGCAATGCGGTGGTCGTTCTCCGTGGCCTCCTCAGGCTGGTGCTGGGCCCACGGGGATGTGGACACCGCACGCTACCCCGGGAAGGGATGCTTTTTCCCACAGGCTGACTTAGAGCCGTATTCCCCGGGGAGCCCTTGAGGCCGGCGTGAGAATTGACTGAGGGAGTGAGTCCTGGCGTTCAATCCCATAATTGTTGTAAATGCAAAAATTACTCATGACTTTCCATAATCAGGTTTGGGCTGTACTAGCGTGCTTGAGCCGGGCTCTGGGCCGAGCGGGCCCAGCTCCTGGGAGTGGAGGCAGCAAGCCGAAGGCTCGGGGAGGAGGACGGGGCGCTCCGCCGGAACCCCCGGGAGCGGGGAGAGAACGCGAAACGTCTGAAGGCGTCCAGCAAGCTGGCACTTGGTCCTTTGGGCTCCATTTCCACTTTGTCCCTACCGTTGGAATAGGTTCATCAACTTTGTTTTTCTTTCTTTTTTTTCCTTGCCTTTGATTGTTGACCCTACCTAAAAATAAAAGATTATGGTTATCTTATCGAATTAAAGGAACTGTTTTAAACAAAGGCATTCTATCTACTTAATTATTTAACTTTCCTTCCAGCGCCGACTTTCCGGTTTCAGGGGAGTGACGAGCAGATAGAGTTACCATGGCCACGGCGAATTGCCGTGACACTTTGCACACAAGCCACAGGGAGTTATTCCCGTTCCCTTCCGGCGATGTGACAGGGATCCGGGGGTCGGGGCCGGGGGGCACCGGGCGTGGTGGGCGCCTCGCACGGGCCTTGGCCTGATGGTCTCCAAGTGGCCCCACCTCGTCGCACTGTGCTTCTCAGCGTCCGAGGAATCGCTGGATGAAGAGCATGAGGATTTCGGCGGCACCTCTGAGCGCACGCAGAGCCCCAGTCTGAGGTCCTTCTCCCCGGGCGTGAGGAGGGGTCCCCAGCCACGGGGTCAGAGGGCAGGCGTGAGAGGGGAAGCCCGGCCTCCTGTCTTTGCACCTCCCTGCCTTCTCCCCGAATATTCCCCGAAACGCTTCCTGTCCGAGGATGCCTGCATCCGAACCCTTAAGAGATATTAGCTCAGAGCAGTTGGAGGCGGTTCACCGACCTTCTCAGAACAGCCCCGCCTTTAATGTCCCCTAGGGGAGCGCTTCCCCCGCTCACTGCCTGACTTCCTGTCACACAGCAGACTTCCTATCGAGTGCATCCCCCTAAATGTGCCCGGAGCCAGGCCCCTGGTCCTTGCTCTGCGGCCAGCCGTCGATGACACAAAAGTGAGGCCCACTCTTGGGCTCAAAGAAGAATGAATGCTCGTGGAACACGAGTTCACTTCAGTAGCCCATCCCGCAAGGCTCCTAGGAGGACATCTGGGGTAGTGTTTTCTGGGGCAAAACACACTGGACAGAAATCTGGACGCGATTGCTTAACTGGCATCGCTCTGGCCTTTGTACTAATAACCTCATCCGGGAGCATTGATTTCAGGCCTCGCCCTCCCCCCCGAGGGAGGGTGTCCTAGTTGGATCCAGGCAAGCCGCCAACTCGTAACTGATTGTGACAGAAAATTATGGAGATTGTACTTGGTCCCTTGTCTCTTAGGAGAGAAGCTTTGAGTGGTGTTGGGGGAGGGGCGTGCTGAGGGGAGGGTGTGTCAGGCAGGGGGAGAGACTTCTGTCTTTGCAAGTGGGACTTACAGATGGACATTCTGTTTTTAATGTTTATTTTTGAGAGAGAGAGAGAGAGAGAGAGAGAGAGAGCACAAGTTGGGGAGGGGCAGAGAGAGAGACAGAGTGCGAGCAGGGGAGGGGCAGAGAGAGAGGGAGACACAGAATCCGAAGCAGCTCCAGGCTCCGAGCTGTCAGCACAGAGCCCGACGCGGGGCTTGAACCCACGAACCGTGAGATCATGACCCGAGCTGAAGTCGGACGCTCGACCGGCTGAGCCACCCCGGCGCCCCATGTGTGGACATTCTTAACAACAGGCTCTGGCCTGTCATTGTGTTGAGGACGGAAGATTGGAGAAATACGCGAATGACACTACGGACAGGCAGGAGCTAAGCCTCGGGTGAGGTGGGATGATTTGTGAGTGGAAACAATTTGGTGCTGAAGATGACAGCAGCGCTTAGAAGTGTCCACTTCTGGTGCACTTTGGAAGGCTGTGGGTATTACATAACGTCCTGGAGAACAGAGATTTGGCCCTAATTGTCACCTAGATCAGTGGCTCCAGGATGCTGGCTGAGGACCAGAGCCTGTCCGTGACAAAGATTTCACCAGTCTGAGCAAAAGGGAAAAAGGAGAGTGCGAAATGGAAGGTTGCTAACAGGACCTTCATGGACTTTCCTTACTCTGAGATTATATCCTTCCTCCCTCTTCCTTGTTAAAATGTCATCTTTTAAAAATAATAGCGATAGCTGTAGTGGTGATGATTTTTAAAAATCATTTTACAATTTAATTTTAAAAATATTCTTGCATTGCAAAAGCCATCCTTAATCTTACTCTGGTCTTCCCAACAGTAAAAAAAAAAAAAAATTATTGTGTATTCAAAAATACCGGAGTCTGAGAAGCCCTGGCCTTGCATTTTGAGCCCTAGGGCTTTTCTTTTGCCACAAGTTTGAGTTAATGCAATCGCTTTTGGAAAAGAATATGTAAAAATTCTTTTGAAGGCGAATCCAGGCAAAGAGGAATTTCTGAAGAGCTGGGACACGCCTTGTTATAATTTTATTAGTAAGTCTACCTTCAATTAAGGTTCAATGAACTTGAGTTAATATGGGCATATTACTCAAGGCCAGGAGAACCAGGCCAGTGGTGCCCAAGCTCGGGCAAGCAGTGGACCCGGATGGCTTGTCACACACAACTCGGGACCCACCTCCAGGGTCTCTGAATCAGCAGGTCTGGGGTGGGGTCTGAAAATGTGCACTTCTCACAAGTTCTAAGGTGATGCTGATGCTACTGGTGGGGTCCGCGCTTTGAGAACCCCTGAAACAGGCTACTGATTATCAACGTTGGCTCCATGTTGGGTTTACTGATGCTTGGGTCCCACGCTGAGAGATTCTGACATACCTCGGGCACTGGGATTCTTTTTTAAACAACTTTTAAAATGTTTATTTTATTTTTGAGAGAGACAGAGACAGAGCGAGAGAAGGAGGGGCACAGAGAGAGAGGGAGACACAGAATCCGAAGCAGGCTCCAGGCTCCGAGCTGTCAGCACAGAGCCCGACGCGGGACTTGAACATGAACCATGAGATCATGACCTGAGCCGAAGTCGGACCCTCAACCAACTGAGCCACCGGGCCCCAAGTCACTGGCATGGTTGAGAGCCACTGGACTAGGTAACAGATTTCACTCTCAAAATCTTAGCGATTTTTGTAACTTAATCACAAAAGCCTATTTTTCATGCTATAGGTCCAGCATACAATGTGGGGAAGAGACTCATCCTCACGGGCACTCAGGTACCCAGGCTGGTGCAGTCCTTACCGTCTGGAATGCAAGATCTCTGTTCCTGCAGCAAAGACAGAGCGAGCCTGCTGGTGTTTCAGTGATTCATTCAGCCTAGAAGCGACATCAAGTGCTCTGTGTCACAGGTGATTGGTCAGAAGCAATCTCATGCCCATTGTAGGGGAGCTGGGGACAGAGGCGAGCGCGTAGCATTTGGGGAGCAGTGCATTTCTCTGCTGCAATCATTCCCTGGTGCCCTGAGATCTTCTATGGACCTAAGCACATACTCTTCTAAAAACAAGCTTCTCAGTGGTTACTTTTAGAGTGACTTTTTTCCTGTCAAAAATGCTTACCCCCTGCAGACAATTTAGACAACACCAAAGGTTCTAAGGAAAAGAAATCCCCCTATAACCCACCCCCTGGGGTAGCCACTCTGTAATTTCCGTGTGTGTGTCTTTCCCCGGTTTTGTCCAGTACGTATTCTTCAACAAAGTTCATTGTTTAAAAAAATTATTTTGTAACCTGCTTTTTAAAATTAACATTCCCGGGGCGCCTGGGGGGCTCAATCGGTTAGGCGTCCAACTTCGGCTGAGGTCATGATCTCACGGTTCGTGGGTTCGAGCCCCGCGTCGGGCTCGGTGCTGACAGCTCGGAGCCTGGAGCTGCTTCAGATTCTGTGTCTGCCTCTCTCTCTGCCCCTCCCCTGCTCATTCTCTGTGTCTGTCTATCTCTCAAGAATAAATAAACACTAAAAAAATAATAAATAAAATGGATATTCACCCATTTTGTTGAAATTAAGTTAATTAAAATGTTATTAAAATACATTCATCAGTTAGATATTTTAATTGTTTTTTGTCAATAGTTTACTTTCACGAGTGGTGTTTGCATGGACATCTTTATGAATGGAGTTTTCCCTCCACATTTCTGATCACCTACTTGGATGGATTTTTAGAAACAGGGCGAACAGCTTTAGTGTAAGCCCTCTATTACTTCACAGAAAGCGTCTCTGTGCTTAGCAGCACACATTTAGTGAGAACAAGGCATTGGTGGAGAAATGATTGAACTTGATTCCTGCCTTTAGAGTCTAGTTGGAGACTAGACTCTAGACCCAAAGAGAAAGACAGCTACGGTGATTGCTGTCCGTGCTTTTCAACACACCTTCCTGCCTATGGTGCCTGAGCTCCCAGGAGGGGAACCGAGTGCTCCCTGGGAGTCAGGGCTGAAGGATTCTGACCCGAGCCTGCCTTCACCCTGCTCTGTGACCTTGGGCAAGTTGTCCTCGCGTGGCCTTGGTCTTCTCATCTTTAAATGAGGTCATTGGATTAGGTCGTTTCTAACGGTGCCATTCTATGCCCCTTAAATAGTTGGAGGGTGTGGGCAAGCAGGAGTGTGTACTTTCCTTTTTTAACCGTCTAATTGCGTCCGGCACTCTGGGACAGCTTCTGTGGGACCTGCTGGGAGGCAGGGATTTCTGTCCTGGGACTCCAAGATGACACCTTCTTTGATAAAGGAGCAGGGTCTAGGCTTAGAGCAAAGAGAGACTGAGAAGTGAAGAGCTTTTAGAAAGAGGCACTTGGTTTGTTTTTTTTCAAATACAATTTATTTCAAATTGATTTCCATACAACACCCAGTGCTCATCCCAACAAGCGCCCTTCTCCATGCCCATCCTCACTTCCCCCCTCCCCCACCCCCATCCACCCTCAGTTTGCTCTCAGTATTTAAGAGTCTCTTTATGGTAGAAAGAGGCATTTAGTAACGAGGACAAATTTGCTTGGCGTCGGAAAGGAATACTACCGGAAACAGTGTAACTCTAACCAGCTACATGCGGGAGGTAGCTCCGAACTCATGACGTACATCATTTCATTTAAACCTTTTAAAGCTCCGGGAGGTAAGGGTTTTTAATCCCCGTTTTACAGATGAGGAACTGGAAGTTCAAAGAGGGGACAAGAGCAGCTGTAGGGTGTTGTCCTAGGGAAAGGAAAGTGAGGTCATAGGCAAAATGCAAAGAAAAGCAAAATAAGCTAATTCTCGCCTTTTGAGTCTGAAGGCTGAGGTCAAGGTCTAATAAAGGCATTTTACGAGATTCCTTTAGAAGGAGAATTGTGACAATGAGAGCTTCTGGTCTTGCATGCCATGTCTGGAAGGAGACAGCTTGCCCTCACCCTCCTCAACTCCAGTGCGCTTTTCCCCGTGACGAACTTGCATCTTTTCCGGACCGCAGGACCCCGTGTGCACACGGGTGCTCCAGGATGAGCCAAATAAGGCCTCCACCCACAAAACCGTCGGTAAAACCTGGAGGTTTGGAGCCTCAGGTGCATTTAGCCGAGGAAAAAGTGCCAACCCTGCTGCCTGGCCTCCTCGGCAACCCCCACACTCTCGTTCCCCCAGATGTGGTGGACGGACCCTTCCCTGTGTTGGCAGCAGAGGACTATGGGAATGGCCCGGATGTGGGGAGGAACAGTGACTCTGGCCGGGCCTTGAGTTTGGAAATGGATGAAATCCGTCTTTGACATCATCTTCCTTGTAATTCAGTATCCTGTCTCCAGGTTCTCTAAGTCCTGAAAAATAAGCAGCACACATGCACATGATATTTCCTGTGTTCCACGCTCGGTTCCAAGCACGTACACACAACAACTAAGTTCGTGTTCGTGATACAACCTTATGGTCATCATCCCCGTTTTATAGATGAGGAAACTGAGGCCCAAAGAGGTCAAGATGCTTTCCCAGGGTTATGGCCGCTCAGTGATGAAAAGGGGATTTGAGTCTAGGCAGCGAGGTTGCAGATTCTGTGCTCTGAACGATGCTGCTACCCGGGGCCTCTGCGTGGGGGGCACTGGGGAGCCCGGGTAGCTCTGAGTGCTCCGTGCTCCTGAATTAACTGCCTCCTCCACCGCCCGGTCTGAACCCTGAGTCCCTCGTGGTAGCAGATGGCTAATTCATCACTAGCATGGGAATGCCTACAACACTTCCTCTGCACCGAAGGGCCTCTATTTGAAAAGAGGACGCTGGATGCCCAGGATATCGGTCGAATCCCAGGTCACGAGAGCGTGTGAAGGGACAGAGCTGCAGGGGTGGACTAATCCCATCTAGGAGGCTCTGCTAAGCTGGTCTTGCGCTGGGAGGCTTCGCGTCCACCCCTCGGTGTCCGCAGGCTCCGCGGCTCACCAGGGCCGGAGGAGCGAGGGGAGCAGAGCGCGTGGCGGAGGTTTTGCACGTGAAGGGTTAATAAGCTCGAGATGGCAGGCGCCTCCAGGAGCAGGGAGCACACGCCAGCTCTCCACCGAGCCCTCCAACGTGCCAGCCACCGTACATGCTTTCCCATTTTGTACGCCGCCGCCAGGAAGCACGATTTTCATCACCAACGTCCCGACGGGCAGGCGGCGGCACAGGGGCCTCGGGCGCCTGGTCCAAGGCCACGCGGTGCGTGCACAGCTCAACCCGAATGTGGACCCCGAGTCGCCTGGACCGCCTGCATTTGCGTTCTTAGCGGCTTTGTTGGCCTTTTCCGGGCCCGTCGACCACGGCCGAGCTGACGTCCTCGGGAGGACGGTCTGGGCTGGGTCAGAAGTCCAGTGTCGCGTCCTATTCTTTGCCTGCACACGACGGACGGCCCGCCTCGGCTTCCTCTCCGCTGCAGCCCCCGCGGCTGCTGCCCGGCCCGCATTCCGTCCCCGGTCCTCCTGCCGCCTGACCCCGGGGAAGGGCCGAGAGGTACCCGGCCCAGCCCGGCAGGCCAGGAACTGCCTGGGCGAGGACTCTGGCTTTGATTCTCTGGAAAAGCGGGGTTTTCTCAGGGAGGCTTCCCCCCAGAGGAAGGACAAAGACGGCCGTCGAGTTTCAGCTGACCTTCGAGCCCTGGGATCTGAGTCCCCGTCATTCGGCGGTTGGTGAATTACTCAGCTTCTCCACTGTGCAGCCGGAGAAACGTTCGCGCTGTGTCACCGTCGGCAGCCAGTGGGCAGCGCTGTCCCTGCTGAGCCGACTTTCCGCGGGTTGTGAGGTTCCCGGACCGGATTGGGTACCTGGGGGGGAAAGTTCAGGAAGTTTTCAGTCCCGCTTTTTTCAAGGGGCGCACCCTGCGTGGTTTGGGCAAGAAAGCAGGGACGGCCGGTGCCAGGGTGTGAGGCTAAGGAGGACTTCTGCCCCACAGAGGCTGAGGAAATCCGAGCTGGCCCTTCTGGGAAGAAGGAACCAGAGGGAGGGGACCCGGGCTTTCTCCTTGCTCAGGGTGCAGGTCCCAGTCAGGCAGGGGCGGGGGCTGTGACAAGGGGGACAGCAGACACCGCTTGGCCGGAGAAGGGGCTCAGCAGCGAGCATAGTGTGGGTCACGTTGGAAGGGACCTGCCACCTGATTTTTGGGAAGGGGAGGGCTGCTCAGAGCTGGGCTCTACCCTCCTTGCGCCTGGGGCTGTGGTGCTGGTGGTGCTGGTGATGGTGGTGGTGCAGACTTGAGGGAGGTCACAGGAAAGCAGCGGAGGACGGTCGGGTTGGAAGGTGCTGGCTGGGGGAGACAGGAAGGAGGGAGCCTAGTGAGCCCATGGGGCGCAGGGCCTGAGAGCCTGGTGAGGACGCGGGAAGGGAGGGAACAATGGCCGGTGGCTTAGGGACCCCCACAAAGCCAGGCTGTGGTGGCGGCTGGTGTGGGAGACAGGACTAGGGCACCTTCCCTGTGCTCCTTTGAAGTCATTGAAAGAAACCAGGTTTTGATTTAGAGGGAAATGGTAGGCTTTTCTTGTTTTAGTAAACTTTCCAACTCAAGTGTCACTTATATCCATGACAAGTGCACAAATGGTGAGGCTGCACCCTTGATGACTCCTTGCACGGTGAACACAGGCGTAACCAGCACCCACATGGGGAGACTGAGCCCAGCCAGCCCCCCGGACCCCTTCTCCCTGTGTCCCCTTTTCCCCTCTCCCCTTCTGCCAAGGATGCCGCCATTCTGACTTCCAAAACCTCGGATTACTTTTGTCTTCCATTCGCACACTGTGAAATCCATGCGAATCGTTGCCTACAGTTTGTGCGCCCGCATGTTGTGCTGTATAAATATGGAGCGGTCCCCTTGCTTCCTCTTTTCCTGGTAGACACTGCGTGGTTCCCGGTGCACACCCATTGGCATCAGGGCCTCCACGAGCAGCTTTGGCCACGTCTCTAAGGCCCACGCGAACACACCTGTCTTGGGGCTTGCACCCAGGACGGGATGCGCTCGTCCTTGAGCACGCCTCCGTCCTCATCCGGGAGCGCGCCTTCGTCCGGGAGCGCGCCTCCGTCCGCCTTCGTCCTGGAGCCCATTTGGGGCTGTCTTCCCAGCCAAGCACCGCCGGCACTCTCTTTAGGTTTCCCAGACTCTCTGCTGGGAGGATCCCTATGCCAGTTTTCTCTGCCCGTCCTCCCCCTCCCTTTCTGGAATATGTGCCAAAAGAAAAAAAATGTTTTAATTTTTGTGTTTTCCTGAAAAGTTGGACTCCCCCCTGGATTTATGACATGTGCTCCGTTGTACTAATCCGTTTCTCACAGCTCCTTCTCTCAAAGCAATTCACACAATTGCTGTCATTTTAACATTTTGGACAGCATGCTCTGGGGTAGGGACCCGGGGAGGTGGGGAGCTGATGGCCGGCAGTGCTCTTGCTCCGGGGGAGGAGGGATGAAGAGAGGGGCTGGGCAAGCACAAGGTCTGGAAAGAAGCAGGGTCCAGCAGGAGACGTCTTCTTTCTCCAGGGAGGGTTTTGCCGGCGGACCAAAAAAGGAATTCACAGAACTCCTTTGCATGTTAGAAAAAAGGATGGAGTTGCGTTCTGTACAACTAAATACTTATGTAGCCCAGATGTTAGCTGGGGGCCTCCCTACCCCACAAGAACTAAGCAAAATTAGCTCAAACCTTTACTGGTCCCACGGGCTGTGCAAGTCCAAATCCTTCCCTCAGGTTGCTCCTACCTCCCAAGGGCCCTTGAGAATTCCCAACGTACACCCTCAAGGCCATGTTGCTTCCGCAGTCTTGCTCTCCACAGTGGGTCACTGACATCACCCGGGAGCTTGCTAGAAATGTGGACTCTCAGTTCCTACCCTCAAGTCTAGACCGAAGAGTCAGAAAGCACAGTCCACAAGGTCCCCGGTGAGCTGCGTGCATGGTCCAGTCTGAGAAGCAGCGACAGGGGAAGAGAAGGGGTTCTAGAGTCTCATGGAGCTGGGTTCAAATCCTTCCTCTGCTGTTTACTAGCTGGTGACCTCCAGCCTCGGTTCCCTCCTCTGTACGATGATGGTCGCCGTCCCAACGCCACGGCACGTGTAAGCTCACAGATTGCCCACTGAGGTAACGTGCAAAGCCTGGTACTCGTGGATTCTCCAACAACACACATTGCCTTTCTTTCCAGACTCGGCCAGCCCCAGGAGCAGCGGGATGCATCCGCCCTCCCCTATGGCCAATCTTCTAGCACACGTGCTCTGGTATGTGATCTCGGAGATGCCCTCTTGCCTGACTTCAGCAGCGCATGCCTTCAGATCGTTCTGGAGATGGCCACGGACGTGCAGGGCTGCTCACACTCTCCTGCTTCCCCAGGTAGCTTGCCTGGGTATAGAAGGTTGGAGAAGGTAAGGCCTTAGAGAATGACTTTGATCTCTTGGCTCCCCCTCAGTAGAAACCTAGCTTGAGCTACTTTGTACAAAAGGGGGTTGGCTCATGGTTGAGAACGAGTTGAGCCAAAAAGCAGAAGGAATAGTAGCTTCTAGAATGATCAAATGTCGGAGCCTTGAATGCGTAGGGAGTGTGCTGTCCATTTTCCTGCCCTGTGTCCTTTGGTGTGTTGGCTTCTCTCTCACTGAGCGCCGGCTTTTCCCAAGAGGAGAGAAACATTACAACCACGTACAGTCCACGTGGTTGGAACACATATTCCAAAGCCGCGCATGAATAAATGAATACATATGTCTATATTTATATCGATAGCTATGTAGAGCAATGACAGTGTAAAAAGTTCCTTAAAAAGAGTGAACCGAGCCTGGCAGATCCGCAGTGCAGGGAATAGCCCTCTGTTTGTGTGAAATCAGTCTGCATTTCGTCTTTTCATCTGGGATTTGTTCCCAAGTGACCCGCGGCCCAGACACCTCTCTGCAGGCCATTGAGAAAGTAACCAAGCCCCATGAAAGGTGAAGCCTGTCTGTACATTTGGAGGTTGTGACCGCTCGGAATGGAGAAGGGCAATGACGCAGGGACAAGAAGCCCGCGGTGTGGGCTGGAGGGCGGAGGCTTGGGGCGTGGGCGGTAAGAACGGCGAGGATTTGGAGTGACCACATTAGATGCCGTGATCGCGTCTTCCTCAGTGGGAGGTGGGGTAGTTTGCGATCCTGGACCTCCAACGGGAATTCCTGCAGAAAAAGAGCTCGGCGGGGCTGAGGGTGCAGGGGGACCCTGCACCAAAGCCCTTCTGCTATCTGCACTTTCCTGAAATAAAATACTAAGTGCAGAGACGACCAGGAACACTTAGCCTATCTCATATCAGCGATGATAAGCATTACGTAAGTCATTCTTATTTATTATCCCTGACTTGGTAAAGGCTTTCCAGAATCTCTTTCCTTGGTTTGAACAACACGCTCATAAATCCATTGTGTTTTGCTGCTGAAAATACATATATCACACCACTGCCACTGGCGTGTGCCCAGACCCTGCATGTGACTGTCTGATGCCTCTGTTTTTCAGCTACGCGGCCGCCGAATTCTGTCTGCTGGCTCTCGCCGCGCTCTGAAGATCTTGCCGGGTCGCCTGTCCCGACAGGTGTGTTGTGAGTGCTCTGACACAGGGCTTCCCAAGCTCGTACTGTGTGCGTGAGGATCCTCGGATCTGGTCAAAGGGCACATTCCCGCCGGCAGGGGTGGGGTGGGGGGGTGTCAGGAGGCGCCAGGGCAGCCGGCCCAGGGGCCGTGCTCTGAGCAGCTGCATGAGCTCCCGAGTGACACCTTTCTTGTCTCCGTCTGCCTCACGTCTCCCAACCCTACGGGAGTCACATGCTCTTCTCTGCCGTCTGCCTCACCCCTGTCTCTGGCCTGCACGTGCTTGTCTTCCCGTTACCCCCACCGGGGCCGTCTGGCTCAGATCAGATTTCCCTCAGGTTGCCCTAAAGGGCATTCAGGAATTAGGTCTCTCCCAGAGGCATCTTGCTGGTGGATTTTAGGAGCAAGGAGGGAGAGGCTGGGGGTAACTGGACACGGAGCAGCGTTTGGAAATGGACGGTCAGCCAGAGATAGGAGTGACCCCAGGGCCAGCACTTCGCCCAGGTCCGGGCTGCTTGAGGACTGGACGGGCCTGGAAAATGAGTGGTGGTGTGATTGTGATGCAGCCCGCGGTGGGGACGTGTGCTCACCCATTTCCACTCTTTTCCTTCCTGGGCCACTTCCCTGGCCCCCTTCCCCCCCCCCCCCCCAGGTAGATGGAGCCCGGGGCCACGTCCTGGCCGGTGGTGTGTGAGCGGCAGTGGCGCGCATTCCTCCCTACAGCCGCACTGACTCCCTGACGGGGGACCCTCAGACCCTCTCTGTCCTGCCCCGTTGGCAAGAAGGCCTTGTGCTCCCGTGGCGCGGTGCGGAGCCATGTGTCCTTGTCAGCCTGTGTTGCTGGCTCCCACCGGCCAAGGGAGCGAGAGCCAGACTATTGCTTTTTATTGTCTTAAGACCAGGGAGATACTTGTTACCGCAGCAAAAACTGACTTACCCTGACTCACACCATTCCCAGCGAGAGAGGGAAGGGAGAGGGGCCAGGGGGACCCAGCCGGGCTGCACGGGGTCTCTCACTGGGCACAGATTTAGGTCGTATATAAAACGGTGGAAGGAGGGCCACACGCAGAGATGGAGTTGGGGAGGAGCGGGGGGTGGGAGCAAGGCCGAACTCATCAGAAGGGACTTCTAAGGCCTTGTGTGGGTGGAGAAGAGCAGGACAGGGAAGGCCCCTTGCTTGGAGGAAATGATGTAAGATTACCCGGCGACCAAGAGGAAGCAAAATTGCTCAACTCCTACTCTGATTCCATTTCCTACGACCAGGGGAATTACCTTTAATGTAAAAAGGATGGAGCAAATGGTGTGCAAAGGGGACTGACATTTAGGACGTTAGGCTGCAGGCTGGGTCCTGCCAGCGCGTCGCTAACGGCCCTGGCGCAGGGCTCCTCTCAGAACTGTTTGCTGAACGACTGAAGATGCGTGAGGGGGTAGAAGGAGACGGGGCAGCCACGTTAACTGGGTTCAAGTCTTTGGGTCCACGTGAATTAACTTGCAAAGGCCCGAGAGGAAGTGTAGCTGTGAAAGCAGAGCCGTGTCAGGAATATTCCATAAATGGAGGGCAGGGGCAGAGGGAGGGGTCATGTTAGAAATCAGAAACAGTCCGTGTTGTTCCGAGTCTTTTTTGCCAAGGGGAAGCGAAAGGGGAATCCAGAAACTCCCTGGCAGCGGGTTGATGTTAACTTCCTGCACGTTTCTGGAAGAGTCTATACAGTTGAGGGCCGAGGAACAGCTGGGAACCGAAACAGCTGTCACCGGGGGCTCCCTGTACTCAGAGATGAGAACAGCTCTTGTTTATCGTGGGCTCACCGTGTGCCGGGCCGGGCGCTCTGCGGATGGTCTCAGCCGACGCTCATCACCACCTGGCGAGGACAGCACCTTGGTGACAGGGAGTGGATCACAGACCCCTCCTGTTCACACGTCCACACTCACCTGATTTCCTTGGGGTCCCCGGTCTGCAGAGCGGCCGGGGGACGGGGAAGGGAGCCCCCCACCTCCCACACACATTGTGTGACCACGGGCCCCGCCGCACGCAGCCTGAGACCTGCCGAGTCAGAAAGGACTCAGTGCCCGGATCCAGCGCCGGATCCAGCGGCCGTCTTGGCCGGGAGGGGTGTCAGAGCCACTGGAGCAGGAGTGTGGAAGACCGTCCTCTCAGACTGCCGGCGGCCCCTGTGGGAGGGAGAAGGGGAGACGCGTTCACCTCGCGCGGAGGATTTCCCTCCTGCGGACTCTTGTGGGCTCTTCCTGCCCCGCAAGCTTTTTACCACGAAGGTAAGTCTTCCTAGGTTCTTTGCCCCCTGGCAGGAGAGGACAGACACCAGCCGCTCCTGGGGCCGGGAAGGAAGGGCAGGAAATCACTGTCCGGCAAAAATCAAGCGTGGAAAGCCCTTTGGTGTCAGAGGAGAGAAATATGGGCAAAACAGGATGATATTTGCGTTTTTGTCACGAACGCACCCAGTCCT
This sequence comes from Cryptoprocta ferox, assembly GCA_028646485.1. Lineage (NCBI taxonomy): Eukaryota > Metazoa > Chordata > Mammalia > Carnivora > Eupleridae > Cryptoprocta > Cryptoprocta ferox. The sequence goes on along the minus strand of CM053560.1, from coordinate 135,733,038 downwards.
TGAGGGCGGATGGCGGACGCAGAGGCGGGCCCGGGGTTTTGGGGATCCCAGGGCACGGGCCGTGTTTGCACGACCTGGAGAAATGCCAAGCCGTCGAGGGCCCACCAGGAACACACTAATCACATGCCAGCGTCGGGCGGTCCCGTACGTAAGCCGTACGGGACAGTGTTCCAGAGAGACGCCTTCGTGCGGTTCCGAGCTCTCAAAACCCCAGAAGCGCGAGTTAAACAAGCTTACAAGAGGTCATCTGAAAACGTCTTATTTCGGGGCGCCTGGGGGGTTCAGTCGGTCGAGCGTCTGACTTCAGCTCAGGTCATGATCTCGTGGTCCATGGGTTCAAGCCCTGCGTAGGGCTCTGTGCTGACGGCTCGGACCCTGGAGCTGCTTCAGATTCTGTGTCTCCCCTCTCTCTGCCCCTCCCCTGTTTGCACTCTGTCTCTCTCTCAAAAGTAAATAAACATTAAAAAAAAAAAAGATTGGTCCCTCTTGCAGATAGAAAGCATAGATCACAACAAAAGATTAAACAGTTATTGTTCCAAATTCACAAAACTAAACAGGTCTGAAAGAAACGTGAATAGTTAAAAATTCACACGATTCCTTGGATACGTTTGCAGCATTTACTGAACGCATCCCAGGAACACCACACAGCCCAGAGCACGGCCGTAGGAGCCTGGTGGTGCTGGGTGCTGGGTGCTTCCTGCTGGGCGTTGGGTGTGTGACAAGGGCTGTCCCTCAGCGTCTGCTCAGGGCTTGGACGTCACAGTTCTGTCATCAGGGCCCGGGCCTCATGCCTGTTTGGGCTTCTTGTTTCTTTGGCTTTCTTTGTTCTTCTTCTTTGTTTTATGAATTCTAGTTTGCTGTGTAGCATCTTGAGTGTTGGCGAGGCCACGAACCTGCTGGTGCTTTGCTTTTCTCTACCATGAAACTAAAATGTACCAAGAGTCGCGTGATGACCCCAGTCGCCCACCCGCACCTGTTTTCTGTCTTGTTTCTCTCTCTGTTTTATCTAAAATGGTTCAAAGCAAATCCTAACTGTGGGGATGAGCGAGGTTTTGTTGGTTTTAATAAGACATTTCACTGAGGAATTAGAATCAAATAGTGTTAGGGTGATGGGTGGGAGAGAGAGAGAGAGAGAGGGAGGGAGAGAGAGGGAGAGGGAGGGAGAGGGAGGGAGAGGGACAGGGGGGGAGGAAGACGGAAAGACAGAGACAGAGAGAGAGGAGAGAGCAAGCCGGCAGGGACCGATAGAGGAGCGCCCAGAATGAAGAGACCACAGGTACCCCCAGGGCCCCCTCCTGCCCTCCTTGCACGGTTTTCCCTCCCTCCCGCCTACTTGGCTCTTTGCTTGGAAACATCAGCAAGTGGGGTGAGCAGACGCTTCTCCCTGAGGCTTTTGTGCCAGATGGAAGCGGAGCGTCCGTCGCCCCGTCCGCCCCGGGCCTCCGTCGGGCCTGTGTCCCCTGCAGCTCTCCGACTCCGTCTCAGTCTCACGGCCAACCCTCGGAGGCCTGGGGGCCTTCCTTCCCCTTTCCTTGCACAGAAGGAGCATGGCTCTGAGCCCGGGGGTGCACCGCGTCCCCTCGGCCGGCACGGCTCGGGAGCAGGGATGGACGAAGGGGTCTGTTGCTCCTCGGGGACACCTTCCCCCCAGCGGCGCGTCCCCAAACTGTAGTTCTATGAATGTCTGGCGTCTGAGCCGTGAAATTAGGGTTTCCACAAATAACAGTCCTTAGATTTGTTTGGGGCATAATATTCACGCTGACAGAGCACATTAAAAACTCTGAGATGATTTACAATAACCACCATCCGACTGAACCTTTTTCCCAGACTGACTGTTGCTATCTCCCGGGACTCGTGTTTTACGGGACGTGGGGCGGGTTAGTGGGAGGAGGACGCACGGGGATCCCGGGGCCAGCGCGGCTACTGCTGAGCAGTCAGACGTCCCAGGGGCAGCTCCGAGCCCATCCGTGTAGGATCCTTGAGAGACCTGAGGGGGGCGCCAGGGAGCCGTGACCCCTGTGACTTCAGCGCAGGCCAGGTGGCCTGGGACGGGCCCTGGAGGCCGATGGCCAAAGAGAATGTACATCCTCGAAAAAAAAAATGCACAGACCAAGGGGTAAACGTGGGCCCAGGAGTTAGAAGAGCAAAAAGAAAAATAACCCAACATGCAAGTACATACATGGAAATGTACGTGCGCACACACACGTATGTGCACACGTGTATGCGCGCACTGCCTGCACACACGTGTTTATGCCTGTGCACACATGTGTACACACATGTACGTGCGTGTGCACACATGAACGTGCATGCGTGTGCCTATGTGTGCATGGATATGCACACGTGTGTGTGTGTTGTGATTGTTTTCACAGCATGGATCTCATCTTTAGAGAATTCTATTTTTACATTTGGAAAATCAAAATCAATCTCAAGACGACTCAACATTGAAATGATTTCACTGCTGACTTTTAGTATTTTAAACTATGTCTTCCCCATTCTTGAGATCCCTATTTTTAAAAAATTCTTTTTAATGTTTATTCTTGAGAGAGAGAGAGAGACAGAGCACAAGCAGGGGAGGGGCAGAGAGAGGGAGACACCGAATCGGAAGCAGCTCCAGGCTCTGAGCTGTCAGCACAGAGCCCAGCGTGGGGCTCGAACCCATGAACCGTGAGATCATGACCTGAGCCCAAGTCGGGTGCTTAACCGACTGAGCCCCCAGGTGCCCCTTGAGATCTCTATTTTGGTTCATCCTTAAAATTCTGTAGCGGCCGCCCTGTCGTCTGCTGGGCGCCTGGCTCTGTGACTTTCCTCGCTACAAAATGTGTTTCCTTCCCAAAGCCTAGATTCTTACAGAACATTTAAAGAAATGAAAGGCTGTTAAACGTTTTATTTTGAATGAATTATAAATTCACAGGGAGTTGCTACGGCTGTGCCTAAGGAGCTGTGTGTCCTTCGAGCAGCCCCCAGCGGTGACACCTCACGTAAGCGGAGCACAGCACCCAAATCGGGACGGGGACACTGGTCCTGTCAACTGGGCTGCAGACCTTATTCAGTTTTCCACCAGTCTTATATGCTGGGGTGTGTGTGTGTGTGTGTGTGTGTGTGCAGTCGGGGACTGAGTCCCAGCTTTCCCGACTCCCTCTTTCCTTGGAGCCCCTGCAGCCACCAGCGCGGTGCAGGTTTCGGTGTCCCTCTGTGAGACTCCAGTGACCCCGGCCGCAGAGGATGAGCCCGGGGGCACCGTCTGTCTTCACAGCTGTCAGGGGCCCCCCTAGGGGTCCGCAGATAAAATCTAACCCGGTTTCGCCCCGTGTCTTCCCCCTGGACCCCGCGTCTCTGTCTCAGCCCACACTCCCGCCTCGGGAGTTCCCCAGCGGCGTTCTCACGAGGACCGGGCCCTGCACCTGCCGCTCCCGCGTGGGCGTGCGTGCGGGGCGCCCCGACGGCCTCCGTCCGCTCAGACGCCCCCTGTCCCCGGGGCACGTCTGTCCTGTGCATCCACTTGTCTTCTCCCCTCTTATGTCAGCGCTTCGAGCATATCTGTGATTCCTCATGTAGGGATCTGTGGGGATGTAGTCACACAATAGAGCCCGGACTGCTGACGCCGTGGGGGCTGGGGCGCCGGGGGCGCTCAGGCGGTTGGGCGACCGACTCTTCGCTTCGGTTCAGGTCACAATCTCACCGTTCGTGGGTTCGAGCCCCGCATCCCCCTCTGCGCCAACAGCTCAGCGCCTGCTTGGGACTCTCTCTGTCTCCCTCTCTCTCTCAAATTAAATAAACTTGGAACTTGCGGGGCCGTTTTCCTCACGGTGAGAAGTGCCCAGTGCACGCACATGTCCTCGGGGACACAGGGACTCTCCCGGCCACTCCGCCATCGCAGGGTCGGCTTGTCACCCCTGACCGCAGGGTGGCTGCGGCGTCACGTCTGCATTCCAAGCGGAAAACAAAAAAAGTTGTGTCTGTATCTGTCCCTCTTCTCACGTAACAGCGAAAGCTTTTCCAGAACACCCTTCTGCAGACTTCTGTTTACGTTTCCCCGAACTGCACTGTGTCCAGAGCCTTTTCTAGCCAGAAAGGGGGGGGGGGCGACAGGGAAGCGCTTAGTTATCCAGCCCCTGGGATTCGGTGATCCGTGAGCCCACCTACGGCGCCAACTGCAAGCTGCGTCCCCTTACTCAGAGCCGAGTCCTCAAGACAGGAACAGTCGATGAACGTTTGTCCTGAATCCCTAGTGTCCAGAGCAGGATTTGGCCTGTCGCTGACCGTTAGCTGAAGCCGCACGCACGCGTGTGAACACGCGTGCGGGACGTACTGAGCATCAGGGAGCCTCAGGCCCGCTGCCTGCAGGCAGGTCGCTGTGTCCTCCAGGCCGAGGAGGCGGAGGCCAGAGCAGGGGACAAAGCCAGTCGTGTGCAGGGAAAGGAGGGGGTGGACTCGGGGGGTCAAGCCTAGGAATGGGGGTGCCGCCGGCCACCACCCGCTGAGGGCCTGTATCTATTTAGGAGAGACTATTTTCTTGGGGGCGGCGGGAGTGTTCCTATATCCTGAACCGTGGGAGTTTCTTCTACACGTTAGTTCCCGAAACTGCCCAGCGGCATGACTGTCACACAGTCAGCCTTCCGAGGCGGCGTTGTGGGGTCCCAGGCTAGGTCCCTGAGGGCCTCTGGGCTTCCCCACGTCGCCTTCCGGAGGCCGGCGTGGCAGGCACAACGCCGCATGGACCAGGGGGCACATTGGGTCAGGGCCGCAGCACCTGCTGGGTGCTGAGGTGCACCTGCCAGGAGGGTGACTCAGGCCCTGCCGTCCCCACATTCGCTGAGCAGGAGAGGGGGGCGTCCGGGATGGCAGGCATGGGGGGAGGGGCACGGAGCCCAGCCCTGCCACTTCCTCACCGGGACCGTCCCTTCTAAACCCTGAAGGACCTGCCACGGGTTACTGTGAAGGTGGGTGAGAAAGTGCTTGGGAAACACTTAGAACGTATTGTGTGCCTGGTTGTTATGACTACTGCCCTGGAAACACCTAGAAAACGCTACTCCTTATCCCTCCTTATAAACGGAGCCGAGAAAGTGTCAAGTTCGGTCCGGGGTTCAGCCGTAGATCGCCAGTGCGCGGCGCAGCTCCACGCTGGTCTTTATCACACTGCTCACACCTGACTTTTGTGCCCATTTGCAGCCCTGGGACCGTCGCCTGGAGGTCCCGGGCCGCCCCGGCCGCGGGCACGTGGCCCAGCGCACAGCGGGAAGGACGCGTCGCCCAGCTGCTGCCTCTGCGCTGCCTCCCTGACTGCCGGTCCCCCCGCCCGCCAGCCTCCTGCTGGCCCGCGGGGTGTCCCCGAGCCCTGAGCTGGCGATTTCACTGAACAAGACTCAGGACAGCCACCCTCTCCCTTCCTGCACGTTCTCGGGCACGCCAGAAACCCTCGCTCACAACAGGAAACCAATAGCTTTGTGCTATCAGAAGACATTTCCTCCACAGCACAAGAACGTCTGAGTAATAATTTCGAGCCGGCTTCACCCATTTCCGGTGGAAGGAGGCAAAGGCGCCCATCCCTGCCTCCGCACGGCCCTGTGGGAGCCCTGCCGTGGAGCGGCCCCCGGCTGGGAAGACGGGCCTCTCTCCGCTTCGCTGTCCCGGGTCCGGCACCCCGTACAGCAGACTCACTCGGGGCTGCCTCCCGGCGTTTATGCAGAACACAGTCACTGCGACTAGCTTGTATCCTCATCTGCATACATTTCACAGGTGGCTTTGACCATGAAAACTCATGTAAAGAAAAGTCACCCCTATTTTGAAAGTCGAGTCCCAGATATCGGGGCCGTGGGAAGTCTATGGGTCTGAGTCCCACACTGACTCGGTCTGCAGGGAAAGATGGCCTTGAGGTTGCAGGGGAGAAGAGACCTTTGCCTGACCCCGTGGCCCACCCCACTGTCTCAGGGCAGACGGGAGGGCCCCCGGGACAGACGCCGCCAGGAAGTCTGAGAATCCTAAAAGAAGATTCCAGCCCTCCTTAGGAATCACGGCCCATGTCTTAGGAATAAGTCTGGGAGTGTTAAGAGACATCCTTGTCCGATCGCCCCCATCTTACAAATGGGAACACTGAGGCCTGAAAAGGTAAATAACGTCTCAAACGCTGCAGAGCCGGGTTAGAATTCAGGTTTCCTCATTTTCAGGACTCTGTTCTTCCAAAAGACGAACATTTTGAATCCCTTTCTTCGAGTACTGCCTTGCAAGCCTCTTCTGTGGATTTTGGGGCTCGTCTGTGAGGCCGCAGAGCTCCCAGCGTCCAGAGAGAGTTTAGAGCAACCTCCTTCGGGCGTCGAAGCAGAGCATGGCCCTGGGCTTCTTTGGAAGGAGCTGGAGCAGCTGGAGGTATTTAGCCATGTGACCTAGGACGTGCCGATGCGCGGGGGCGCCTGTCAGCGAGCTCACCCAGCGGGGAGGCCACCTGGTCGGCAGGCCGGGAAAGTGCCCATCCTGTCCTTACAGCAGTGATCCGGCTTCCCCGATGGGGCTCAGGCTGGAGAGACCGAACAGGGCATCCAACAGGGGAAAGCGGCATGGACGCGGAGCCGGTGGAGATCGGTGGAGTTAGGGAAGCGTGTTGAGCTGTGCAAACATCAGGGCGAGAAGCCCGTGTAAGTCCCCTGCAGCAAAAACTGTCCTACGGACTCTTCCAGAATCAATCCTCCCCTCCCTGCTGGCAGGCCCACCTGTCCCCTGGCGGGAGAGGCCCCGGCGGGTGGGCGGATGCGGCAGGCGCTTACGTTTCTACAGCTTCAGTTCATAGGATGTGCTACATTTTCAACACATGCTTTTCCCCTTGACGTAACGTCAGAGATAAACGTGCTGGATAAAAACTTCACGGCGCGGCAGCCCAAGAAGGAACAAAGGCGGCGCGCTCAGGTGTGGATAGCTTGACGAGGATTTCATAAAGGGGGTGATTACAGAGGGGCGGAGGGCAGGGGAGCCGTCCAGGGATCTGGGACTCGTACGGCCCAAGGCCACGGGGGCGGGGACCGGTTCTGGGCTTCTGGGAGGAGAGTCACTCGAGGGAAGCAGTGACCTTGATCAAGATGCAGGCAGCCGCTGGCACGTGCACGGGGCCAGCCTGGAGAGCAGAGCCCCTGCCCTCCTGTCTCCCTTGTGCTGGGCCTCCCATTGGCCACCCCCAACTGGAAAGGCCAGGGGCACGGGGGAGGGTGGGGGAGGGCGGAGGGGAGATCCGAGGGTCAGCAGGGGGCGTTGGCACATTTGCTTGGACGGGGCAGTCTCTGGGTGACACTGGCTGTTAGCTGTCCCGTCCACTGTGCCTACCAGCCTCCTAGGGCAAAGGTGACAGGGCCAGGCCTGTTTCCTTTATTTTCAGTGAAGATCTTGGGCCCAGACGTCGGCCCTGCTGGGCTGCCCAGGCCCACATGGCAGCCACAGGACTCCCCCCGCTCCTCCCGTCGAAGCCAGAACGAAACGAAGGCTGAGCAGCCTCCTTGGCCCCTTTCCCCGAGGCCCGCACTGTCTCTTGGCCCTTGACACCCGACGTTGAGAAGAGGCAAGGCGGGACACGCGGGGCAATCTCGTGAACGGGAAGAGAGCGTTTCATTTCTTCCTAAGGCTCGGAGCCGCTGGCCTGAGCCACACGGCCACCGTCCCCGGGGCGGGGACGTCCCAGGTGGGAGAGCAGCCCCCGGCCAGCAGTCCCATTCCAGATGCACCGCAGTCCGTGTCTCCGGCGTGGAAAGCCCCGGAGGAAGGCCGTGTCGGTACAGACAGTTCACAAGACCGAGCTGCTTCGATAAATCATAAAAGTAATACGCGCTCGTGGCTAACGTTTCAAACATTAAAACTGCAGAATGGCTTACAACAAAAAGTGAAATACTTTGGTCTCCCTGCCCCCTCTGTCCTGGGGACCCACTCACCCATCTCCTGTCTTTTTTTTTTTTTTTTAAGTTTTTTTAAATGTTTATTTATTTTGAGACAGAGACACAGAGAGAGAGAGAGAGAGAGAGAGGACAGGGAGGGTGAGCAGGGGAGGCACAGAGAGAGAGGGAGACACAGAATCTGAAGCAGCTCCAGGCTCCAAGCTGTCAGCACAGAGCCCGACGCGGGGCTCGAACCCACGAACCACGAGATCATGACCTGAGCCAAAGTCGGACGCTCAACCGACTGAGCCCCCAGGTGCCCCTGTTGTCTGTCTTTCTGACTTTAGTGGGTCTGTTACTGCGGTTTTGGCTCTCATGTCCCCGATGACTAATGATGCCGAACATCTTTTCACGGGCTTATTTGCGATTTGCATACCTCCTTTGGAGAAATGTCTGTTCAGATCATTTGCTTAGTTTTTAAACGGGTTGTCATTTTATTATGGGGCTTAAGAGTTCTTCATATATTCTGGACACCAGCCCCTTATCAGATCTCTGGTTTACACCCGCACGCACGGGTCCCTCGCTGAGCAGACTGGAGTCCACTCGGGAAGTTAGCTGCTGACACTGCGGGCAGAGACTGTCTCTCTCTTTCCTGCCACCCGCACGCTGCCTCCACGTTCACCTCAAGCACGGACTCAACCAGAGCCCCTCGCACTCATCCTTCGTAGCTACGAGGCGAAAGCCACCTACAGCTGGACAGAACGGGGCCAGCACGGAAAGAGGAGCCAAGGAGAGTCGTGGCAAACTGGTCGGGGCTGCGCCGCGGTAAACTCCGGTTTCCAGCCAGACCGAAAGTAGAGATACATCTGGACTTTTCAGATACGCGACTCAATAAAAAAGAAACTCCTTGTGTGTTTGCTGAGTTGGGTTTTATCTCTTCTCTGGAAAATGTGAGCACGTCTGTCCTACTAAGGGCCAGTTTTGTTTTAAAATGCAAGGCCGCCTATTAGAATTTGTGAAGGACCTACTGAGATATTCTTACGCTTTCTCTCCTTTGATCTGTCGGTGTCATGTATTAGTAGATTTCCTAATATCGAGCCATGTTTTTATTCTAAGGATGGGGCCCCCTTGGTCATTAAGAAAACATATTTGCTGATTTTTAAAAAAGATTTTGGGCCAATATTTGTAAGTACGGGGTCAACGGGGAGGGTCTGAAGCCACTGGGTCATGATCGGCGTCGAGGCAGCTGACAAAGTTTGTTTGGCCCGTCGACGTTTCAGAACTGAGAGGTCAAACATACAATTCCGCTTCTCTCTCTCTCTCTCTTTTTAGTTTATTTATTTATTTTCAAGGAAGGGGAGGGACAGAGAGAGAAGGAGAGAGAGGCAGAGAGAGCATCCCAAGCAGGCTCTGCGCTGTCAGCACAGAGCCCAACGCAGTGCTTGAACCCACGAACCGTGAGATCAAGACCCGAGCCAAGATCACCAGTCGGCCGCTAAACTGACTGAACCCCCCAGGCGTCCCCACTTGGGCTTTTCTTGAAAAGCCTGTTGTCTCACTGGAGCTGAGTGTCCCCGTGGCAGACAGCCAGGGGTGGATGGTGGTCGCCTTGCACCAGCCTCACCTGAAACCCCCTTGGGACCAGCACCCGCAAGCGTGCATTCCGTCATCTTGGTTGGTCAGCGTCACACATTTTGGTCACCTGTCCAGCCTGTGAGGTCATTCGTAGCTGTGATGCCTCTAATTTTCCCTTCTGGTGCCTTGTTTTCGGGTATCCGGGGCTCCGGCACCGAATGACGCGCTCTCTGGATGGCTGGAGGAAGTCACCCGTGAAAACCCCGGCCTTGACGCTTGCTTGTGGTAGCTCTTCCAGTGTCCCCCCAGACTTGCTTCCCTTCCCAGCTCGTCTGAGCCTGTTGGCCTCCCGTCCTAGCTGCAGTCTGAGAGAGAACAGCCCCAGTGTCCCCTGGCCTTCCTGTGGCCTGAGCACACCGCGTGGGGAGGGGACACATCAGAGAGCGCGTGGGCAGCCTTGCCTTTGATCTGAAACAGTTTCCCGGACCGCTGCAGGGCTCACTTCCCAAGCAGGGGCTGTGCATCTGCCGCCTGGGAGGCAGGAGACCCGTGTCTGACCTCCAGTCCTCCCCCCTGCTCCGCTCAGGGCCCTGGACTCGGATCTGACGGCCCTTAGACGTCCTCCCCTTTCCACTGGCTGCCCAGCCAGCGAGGGCTTTCTCGGCGCACTTGCCCCCGCCGTGCAGTGACCCGCTGGGGTCAAGGTCCCTCCAGACTCTGAGGCTCCTCCCCATCTCCCTCAGCTTCCTCTCTCTCTCACCAGCCTGGAGGGCGGGGGCGCGGAGCCGGAGTTCCCGCCTCCCTGCTCCTCTGTCCGCCACGGTTTCTCTTTGTCGTCATTCTGGGAAGGTTGTGGAAGCCGGTGGGAAAGCAACGAAGGATCATAAATGCTTTTCGCGGCGGGAAGGCTGCCTCCATTGGTCAGGAACCAGGGAAGGGGCGTGAACGTGTTGTGTCATCTGCAATATGACTTCTAGTTGTCCTACAACTAACACTTGGTGCAGATAAATACTCAGCACTCTAGACAAATAACTTTGTGAAACACGATTCCGTTGCGTTGAGAACGGACACCTCGTTGAGAAAGGACGGGTGCGTGTCTGAGGGCGGGACAGGGACAGCGGGACCTTGGATGTTTACAAGATCGAATCAGATCTCCTGCTTCTGTGTCCATTACAGCCACTGGTTTGCACGGAAGATGTTAGAGCAGGTTCTCTGTTACAATTTCAGCCTGACTCCTCGTGCTTTTGTGAGCGAGGTTTTTATTTGATATTTTTGCATCAAACAAGGGTTATGAACCCTTGAGAGAACGCTTGAGAGAACAAGCGATCAGAAGACGGAAGGATTCTTGCTGACTCCCGTGGACGTGACGTGGTGGTGAGGTCAGGGGCCGTGACCACGGAGAGCCTCGGGGGAACCAGTGTCCGTCTTCTGAGCATCAGGGATGACACCCTGAATTTCTGCCAATGGATTTCAGACCCTCCCCCGGGCGACCGCCTACCTGCCCTGGTTTTTCAGGAAAAGAAGGGGTTACGGAGAGGTGGGCTTTTCGGCGCTGAAACCAGAAAGCCCAGGCGAATTTCGACCAGCTGTCTCTGGTTTGTTGCTTTTGTGACAAATCCTCAGGGTTCAAGACTCAGTTAGGCTCTGTGATTGGAGGTTTGTCATCCTAGGTGTGCTGAGTTTTTGTTTTCTTTTTCTGACCCAGCAGTAGGTAACAAGGGAGTTTAAAATGCGTGACGAGACTCCGGAACCCAGGATCAAACGCTCACAATGCAGGCGGGTGACCAGAAGGTCATCAGGCAGGTGGGAGATGCAAAGCCTTCGAGATGGGATCTTGTTCTGGAAGATAGCAGCACGGGCGACAGGAGGGCAGGGGACCCCTGGACCTGGGGACGCCGAGGAGGCAGCGCAGGCCCAGGAGCAGAGAGGCCGATGGTCGGTTGGGTGGCTGGCGGGGGGCGGGGGGCTCCAGGGAGGAAGCCTCCATGGGAGGGCCCCCAGGCTGTGCCTGTGAACTTGAACAGCTTAGAGAGGTCCATTGCGTGCCGTCTCGAATCTGCCCAGAAGGGGGCGCCTTTACCATGTTAGAGTTTAGCAAGGAAGCGCTTGGGGCCCCCACTCCCTGGACCTTGTTTCCTTGTTTTCCTCTGACGCACAGGGGGCCTTGGGGTTCTGGAAATTGTTAAGCTCGTGTTTCTCCCCCTTCAGCTGGGTTTTAGACTTCATAAAAGTGTAGGGTAGAGAGCGAAGGGGAGAAACGTCGGTCAGGATGCGCGTGATCTAATCAATGACTTTCCGGGTTATTAAATGCACGTATATTTTGACGACCGGGACTACACTGTTTTCTTTTGCAGCCTGATTTCTCCCGTATCTCGCTCCGCATTTCTCCGTGCGCCATTCGTACGTGTCGTTATTATAGCTTCCGGAATACACCTTTGGCGGCTACATGAGCGTGCAAAACCACCTGCTGCAGCATCTCTCTGGGGGGAATTAGCCCTTTCTGGTTTGTGATATTAAATGTTCCATGGCAGCAAGAATGGAACAAGGTGCTGTGTATCCTTGAGTGAGTCTTCACTTCCCTATTATTTCCTTAGGCTAGATTTCTAGAGGTACCTCAAGGACACACAGACTTAGGGGTCTTATTACACACCGACAGGCCGTTTTCCGGAAAGATTCACCCAGCTTATGCTCTTGCCCTGAGCGAATGATAATTTCCCTTGTCCCTTGACTGATTAAACCCTCCAACTCTGGCCAGAGCGGAGGGGGGAAAGGGGGGGATGGGCATGGAGGAGGGCACTTGCTGGGGTGAGCGCTGGGTGTTGCATGTGAGCCAATTTGACAATAAATTATATTAAAAAAAGCAAATATTTGCCAGTTTGATGGATTAACAAAAGATATTTTAATTGGCATTTGTTGGATTAGTAGGGGGGGATTTTAAATGTATTTATTCTTATTCTTTTGTGAAAATTCTGATTATTGTCCATTGGTTTTTTTCCTGAATAGACTTGATTTTTTTCTTAATTAACTCTTTATGAATTATGAATATTAATCCTTTGCCGTTTTATTGTAAGTTTGCAATTGGCTGTTTTCTAATTAAATTCAGAATTTTTTTTGTTCTACTCTCAAACTGTTTAAAAACATTTATTTATTTATTTTTTAACATTTATTTATTTTTGAGAGACAGAGAGATAGAGCGTGAGCAGGGGAGGGGCAGAGAGAGGGAGACGCAGAATCCAAAGCAGGCTTCAGGCTCTGAGCTGTCAGCGCAGAGCCCAACACGGGGCTCAAACCCACGGACGGCGAGATCATGACCTGAGCCGAAGTCAGACGCTTAACCGACCGAGCCCCCCAGGCGTCCCTACACTCAAACTGTTTTAAAGTCAAAATTGATCTTTTTCGGTGATTTTGTTTCATTGCATTTATTCTTAGGAAGCTCTTATATTGATTAAATTTTATGGCATTTTGATTATTTCATGATTTCATTTTTTTAAACATTTTTGATTCTGAAAAACATATTTTTGTAATTTTGAAAACAAAATTAAAAACAGAAAAAGTGCAGAGACTTACTTAACAAATACTCGTTTAACCTGCTACTGGAATTTAACAGATGTTACCATTGTGGCACATTTTCTTTTGAGTTTTCCGATGTCAGAAATCAAGGTCCCTGAAATTCCCTTTCTGTTCTTCCCTGGCCCCCAGTCCGCCCTTAGCCTCCTGAGAACAAACCCCATCGTGAAATCTGTGGATGCTCCCCCAGCCCGTGTTTCCATACTTTTATTTTATTTTATATCCTAAAAACAGTACAGAGTATTATTTCATGTATTAAGAAGGAAAGATGAAGATGGGCCTCTGGGCGGCTCAGTCGGTTGAGCGTCCGACTTCGGCTCAGGTCATGATCTCACGGTTGGTGAGTTCGAGCCCCACGTGCTCTGTGCTGACAGCTTGGAGCCTGGAGCTGCTCCGGATTCTGAGTCTCTCTCTCTCTGCTCCTCCCCTGCTCTCTCTCTGTCTCTCTCTCTCTCTCTCTCTCTCTCAAAAATAGATAAAAATGTTTAAAAAAATTCAAAAAGAAAAAGAAAAGATGAAGACATCCTATCATAGCGATACATTCCGCACCTTTTTTTTTTTGTAACCCAAGATCCTGTTTTTGGGATTTAGCCACTGGGATACTTAGCTCTAGTTTATGGGACGCGGCGTGCTGGGCCGGCACGTGGTCCACCCCGTCCTCTACTCTGTGCCCAGGGGAGCACCTGGGCGCCTCCTGCCCACGCCACGCACCGTGGGGCCTCCGAGGGGGTGTCTTCCAAGGTGGGGTCTCTGAGAAGGAGACCAGTGGGCAGGAGGGGACGGGGGGGGGTGTGGATGGACGCTGGTGGAAGAGAAGGGAAGGAAGCCAGTGGACAGAGGGCTCAGTCTCAGGAAGACCCCGCCAGCCCCACGGAGGCGTCCAAGGCGAAGAGGACCCTCCCGACGTGCTGTGAGTTGGCACGGGCTTCAGAGCCTCCCCGCACGCCCTTGAAAAGCTTTTCAAGGGAAAAGGGACCTTGAAAAGGTTTTATGATAAAGTGACATTTAAGCAGAGACTGGAAAGAAATGGAGTGGTTAAGTATAAGTGTTTGGGATAAGAGTGTTCTAGAAGCTGTGTGAGGGGCGGACGTTTGAGGGACAAGAATGGAAGCAGGAGAATTCCTGCAGGCGTCGGGGAAGACAGGGCTCCGCCTGGGAGGACGGACGCGCCGTACCCAGAACCCCTAGGATGGGACAAGGTCCACTAGCGAGTGAGCATCGATGGGGAAGAAGCCCCAGGACGGAGTCCCACGGCCCTCCAGCCGGTGGGGGTCGGAGAGAGGGTGAGGCAGGCTGGGAGCCAGCGGACTGGCCCGGAGCTGCCTGCGGAAGGCGGTGGAGACCGCGTGCCAACGCCCCGGCGTGAGCAGCGGGGTGGACGCAGCTAAGAGCCCACCCGTCGGCCCAACGCGAAGGCGGGGGTTGGGCCGTCCCTGCTGGCATCGGGGAGGCAGGGAGGTTAACACAGAACCTCAAGTCTCGGTCGATTGTGATGAACGGAATTACTTGCCTGGAAGAAAAGAGGCCTCCTCTCTGCCGACCCCGGAGGACCCTTCTCCCGAGGGGGGCGCCACGGCCGCTCCCTCGGACAGCGATGCCCGGCGGCGGGCCGAGCGCCGCTCCGTCCTCTCGCTCACCGACGGCTGCTTTCCACCGCCGGGCGCGACTCTGCTCTGTTACTGTGTGTCTTCTTCCCTTGCTCCTGGCTGCGCCCCAGCTTCCTGCGCCCTGTGGATTCTCTATGTGAAACGTAACATGTCCTTTCCCTGAACATAACCTTGGACTCTTTTAAAACTCTGTCTAATCCGGGTTTTGGCGGAGGACGCTCCGGGCTGTATAGACTGGCAATACTATTATCTACGTAAGCGAAGAGGAAAGACACCAGAGCTGTTTAATGAGGTCCAAAGCCAAGGCAGCCCCTGGGGTTCTCTTTGGTCTGTGCGTTTTCGAGTTTGAACGGAAACTCTTTACTGTGGATAAGACAGGAGGCGGGGATGCCTTGGAAGGAAAGCTTGGCCACCTTCTGTCCCCAGCGCTGGGATTTGGGGACCCCTGCTCTCGTCAGGTGTGGAGCTGACCCCTGGGGCATCTGGAGAGGTTTGTTTCCCGTTGTCTGGCTGACATATGCAGCCTCTGGGCCACGAGTCACGGGTCCCAGACCCTCCCCCAAGCCTTCTTGGCAGAGCGGGTACCCTAGGGTTCCGTTCATTCTGGCGGGTCAGACTTCACGGAACCCCGGGTACCACACAGTGACTAGCGGCACCAGGGCCCGGGAAAGTTACGCCGTCAGACTCTGGGACAGTGACAGAAAGCCTCTCTCTACACACGCACCCCTTCCCATGTTGGTAAAGCTCAGCATCGTGCTCCCCTCTCCTCCCCTCTGTTTGCTGGGGCTGCCCAAATCCCAGGTAGATTAGGAAATCTCCGTTTCCATTTAAGACAAAAACCGTCTGCTTTCACGCTTGTCTTCTTGGAGACGGACGTGTGTCATGAGAGGTGGTCATTTCTTGTTGGGGAGCACCTTGGTGAGGTGAGGTCGAGAGAGGCAAAGCCGCCCGACCACGGCCTGGCTGGCGGGTGAGCTCAAGGACCCCCGAATGGCTCTACGTGACCCTGTGGGAGAAATGTAAGGTGGCCCCAGAAAGAGAGGAGGCCAAGGGGCCTTGCGAACGCCTCGGGTCCCTTCGTTTATCTCGTTCTCTGCCGGCAGAGCCCCGGGCGCATAATAGGTGCTCAGTAGAATGTTTGTAGGATCATCGCAGGAGAAGGGGGAGATGAGGAGCCGCCGGTGGCGGGGGGCAGGGGGGGCGGCTGGGAGCTCCCGCCATTCAACTTGGACTTCGGAGGAACACGGGACGCAGGAAGATTGGGGTTGGAGACCTCAGGCTTCCACCCATTTCACTGACGGGAAAGCGGAGCCCAGCGGTGTTAACTGTCTAAAGCTAAGTTTGAGTGGCAGCGTTAGTTGTCCTGAGCTGAGATGTGTCTTGGTGATGCGTCACATGGCGGTCGCCTCTGCCCCTCCCTGTCGCCACTTACTCTGTGCCAGCAGCCCTTCAACTGGAAGGAGGATGTCAGTTTCCTGCTCTTTCAGGCTCCCCGCTCACCGTGAACGGGCGTCTGGGGCCGCCCAGGACAGGCGGGAAGCCCCCAGAACCCAGACAGTTCGGTGGCTTCTGATTCCAATGACGCTTCAGTTTCCTCCTGTGTCCCCTGTGACTGTCTGCTTAACAGACAGACGGGGAGGGGGGTGGAGAGAGGGTCGGGGCTCCGCTTCCTCTTAATCACCGCTGCAGGGGAGACCGTGAGTACTTGGAAGGCAGCGGCAGCAGCGTAATTTCTCGGGTGCAGCAAGAGCCCCGCGCAACGGCCTCCTGCAATTAAGGTAATTAAAACTTCCCACTCTAGCAACCCAAGGTCTGCGTTCATTGAGCTGGTGCGCGGAGGGCGCACGGAGCTCGGGGCCTCCCCGCATGGACCCCCCCCAGGCCCTGGGAGGGGCCCTGCAGATGTGTTCCCATGGCCATCGGCATCTTTACACTTTGAACAAACAAGATATTTTTAACCACGTTTGGTTAAGACCACGGTGTCTTTCCACTTGGACTTCCCCTCTGCTCATTTCCGTTTGTGTCAGTTGGTCTAGGAGTGGCTGCAGGTGTATTTGGGTCTGGGATAGACGGAGAGATACACCTATTTTGCGTTTGGTGGGATATATTTATGCGATTCACAATCAGTTCCCCGAACGGCGACATTGTCCCTCCCCATATCCGTACAGCAGTGGCCTTCAGGGACGCTCACTGACTTGTCGGTGCTATGCTATCACCAAGTGCAGGGCCACAGGCTGTACCTTAAGGAGCACGTCCCGCCGCGGCCAGCACAGGAAGCGGTGGGCGTAGGTAGAGAAACAGAGTCTGAAATGTATTCAGACGCAGCCTAGACTGTCCTGTTATCCAACTGTCACACAAGGAAAATCCCACGGCGTCTACCCCGATTAGGGAAACCAGTTCTGGTTGCGGTTCATGAGAGGGGCAGCCGGGAGGCGCAGTGAGCTGAGCATCTGGCTCCTGATGTCGGCTCAGGTCACGATCCCAGGGTCGTGGGGCGGAGCCCCGTGTCAGGCTCTGCGCTGAGTGAGGAGCCTGCTGGGGGTTCTCCCTCTCCCTCTGCCCGTCCCCTGCTCGTGTGCACACACCCACGCTCTCTCTCTAATAATATTAACTAATACAAAGACAAATCAATCAATCAATCCATCAATTTATGATAACAGCAGCATCAACTTAGGAAGATGAATTGCTTTTGTACACAAAAGACACCTGGCGGAGGTGTTCCCCAGCTTTGAAACAACGGCAACGCCATGTGATCCTGCTAATGACGGGTGGCGAAACTGGAAGGACATTTTACAATCCGCTAACAGTAAAGAACAATTTTGAGCGGCCGTGACAGAGAGACTGAGTTGAATTTCTCTTCTAGCTGAACATTGCCATCCCGTGAGCAGGAGATCAGAGCGTACGGAACCGGACACGTAGGCAAAAGGATTACAGAGGGAGGGGTGTCCGTTAATCAGTGGAAGTTATCTTTTCAATTTTGTGAATTTGTGGCATTGATATCTTTTAAACATTTGTGATTTGAATTTTTTCCCTCCTCATTTGAAAAAGTCACTTTCACGTTTAGTTTGGGTTTGGTGACTTCATATTTCTTTCTTAAAAAAATTTTTTTTTTAATATTTATTTTTGAGAGAGAGACAGAGCACGAGCAGGGCCTCAGAGAGAAGGAGACACAGAATCGGAAGCAGCTCCAGGCTCCGAGCTGTCAGCACGGAGCCCGACGCGGGGCTCGAACCCACGAACCATGAGATCATGACCTGAGCCAGAGTCGGACGCTCAGCCGACCGAGCCCCCCAGGCGCCCCCATATTCCTTTCCCTTGAACACGGCTCCTTAATTTGTTGAAGCTTTGGTGTCACAAGCCTGGGTCGTCTGCCGTTGGCTCCTGCAAGACCTTGCTGGCGGTGCTGCGCCCGATCCTCGCGGCTTTACGGCCTCGTTGAAACCAGAGTGCTCGGGGTCTGACGAACGTTCTAGTGCCCTGGCGTCTGTCCTCGCTGTGCGGGAGGGTGTCACCCCTGGACTGTGTCGCGTTGGACTCTTTCGACGATATGCATCAAGAGCCATCTTGATCCCAACTCAGGAATTTATCCCGATGAACGGATTCCTGGGAAGAGAGGGCCGGCCCTTCCCCACGGCTTTTCCCTGCAGGGTCGGTGAGGCGCTCGGACGGCCGGGCCTCGGGGACCCCCGCAGAGCGTGCCGTGCGCCGTCTTCGGCGCTCGGAGCGCCGTGCTGAGTCGTCGCCAATGACAAGGCGACACCAACACGCGGACACGGCTGCCTTTGGGCAACGCCCGGAAGGCGGGGGAGGGTTGCCACCTCCGAGCCGAGGGAACCCGGAGGCTCGCGCTCTCTTCGGGCTTCTCCTCGGCGCTCCCTCGGGTGAAAGGCTGCGCTCGACTCTCCCCGCTTGCGTGCACGCACCTCCTGGCACCTCCGTTCTCCCCAGACGCTGGCGTCTCTAGCGTTTATGGCAGAGCGAGGGGCCGGCCGGAGCCGCCCTGCCAAGCTGGGGCTTGTGGCCGGAGCCCAAGCGTGTCCTCCTGGGCGTCGCCAGGCCTCCGCAGGATGATGAGTGCGGTGCCGCCTTCCTCCCCGGCTCCTCTGGAGGCCTCTGCCTCATCACCCGCCTGGCGTCCGCATACACAGAGCTGCCTTCGCCTATCTCTAACGTTCCGGAAGGTTCCATTCCGCGCTGCAGGTTAACTGGAGAGGTACCCAGCATCACAGTGTTTTACTAACCGTGGCGGCCCAGTGGCTGGAGTAAAATCCACCAGCAGCATATCCTGGTGCTTGCTTGCTGGGCGCCCCGGGCAAATCACTACCCCTCAGTCTTTTTCCTTCACAGTCTGGAAAGAGTCGAGCCAGAGGATTTGTAAGATCCCTTCAG
>CM053560.1:135511676-135713550 GCA_028646485.1 Cryptoprocta ferox | reverse complement strand
GGCGGGCTCCCAGCGCACCACCGACTGGGCGTTCTCGCCGAGTTACTGTCTATCGACCTTCCCTGGGGAGGAAAACCCGAAGGACCGGGCACGCGCAGCGAGGAGAGAGCCGTTCAGGTTGGCTGCGGGGTGAGGTCATTACCAGAGAAGTTGAAGGCTGCAGGGTTTGTTCTGGAAGGATGGCATCAAGGGGCCCTCGGAGTGCAGGTGCCGCTTGGGACAGGGGGCCAGCGTGAAGGGATGACCTGACAACCGGAACACGGACCCCGGCGGCCCCTTTTCCACATCGTGGTCTCCGGGGGTGGTCCTTTCCGCTCAGCCCAGCGAGAAGGGGCTCGGACGGGACAGATGCAGCTGGAACGGGCCAGGGAAGGGCCCACTTCAAACGGGGAAGTTAAGAGCCAGAAGACCAGTCGGAGCTGTGGTTGCCGGGGCCGCAGCCGGGGGACTGACTGCAAGAGCAGCGCGGGGAGTTCCCTATCCTGACGGGGGAGGGGCGCGCCTTCCAGAATTCATCAGGGGGTGCACGTAAGCTACGTGTGTTTCACTGAGTGAAGTTTTAAATAGATATTAAAAAATATAGAAACGGTGAGGAGGATTATTTAGAAATATTCCTGCGTGCGGGCACCTGAGTGGCTCAGTCGGGTAAGCATCCGACCCCCGGTTTCAGCTCAGGGCTTGATCTCAGTGTTCGTGAGTTCGAGCCCCGCAATGGGCTCTGCGCTGACCGCGCGGAACCTGCTTGGGATTCTCGCTCTCTCTCGCTTTCTCTCTGTTCCTCCCTGTCACTCTCTCTGTCTCTGTCTCTCTCTCTCTCAAAGTAAATAAACATTTAAAAAAAAAGAAAAAGAAATACTCCTGCATGGTCCATATGTCAAAAAGGGAAGAGTCTATCCTCAGGTTACAACGCTAACCTGGAGAGGGGACCTGACAGGTAACACGCAGCCCAAGGTGCCGGGAGACCCAGATTCCGGAGCTGGGTGTGCAGGCCAGTCCGTTATCAACCACTGGCTCTCGCTGTCTGTACGTCTGGCCCCGTCTGTAGTCTAAGGGAGTTTTACAAGGAGATGGATATGCTCTGCCCGTCGGGGACTCGCTGTCCCCACTCTCCGGGACAGAGGCTGAGCCGGATGAACCCTGGGTGTGGTCCGATCTGGGGATTCTCAGGATCTGAATCTCTTCCCCATGTGCTGTCAGCCCGGCGCGGGGAGGGGAGAGGGCGGGCGAGCCGAAACCTCCGGGAAGTTCAGCTCCGCTGCTGCTAAAATTAGAAGCGGCTGCAGCTTACATCAAGGTCATTCCTCGCTGGCCCCTCCGTGAGCTAACGTCTCCCTCTCCCCAGCGCCCTGCCAACGCTCAAGATGACGTGGCCGGTGTCACGTGAGCGCCGGATGACCCTGGGCCGGGGACCGAAGGCAGAAGGCAGCGGTGGCAGGGGAGGGGGGTCTGGTCTTGCGGGGACCCTTTCAGATAAGGAGACGGAGAGCAGGTGAAAGGAGCAAGAAGGAAACAAAATAGGGCACAGAAGGGGACAGAACGCAGCCCTGGGCCTGGAAGGGGGCAGGAGCGGGCGGCAGAGGTCTACGGGGTCTGTCGTCAGCCCTGTGCTGCTGTCCCCTGAAGACAGCAGTCCATTCCGCTTCTGGACGACACTCCCAGAGAGGGAAGTGTGCTCTTTGCCAAGACTGCGTGCCCGCCGGGAGCAGAGCCGGGATCCTAACTCTGTCACCGAGTGACCAGGACCCTGAGGGACTCACCTGAGGGCCGGTACCTCATTTCCCCAAAAGCAAAACAGTGAGATAACTTTTGGGGGAGGGGTGCACGCGTGAGGGCCCCTCGGAGGAGCCCAGACAGGCTGCCTGACCCAGTCTCATTGGACACGTGTGGACGCCTTCAGGATCCGCTGGTGTCTGTGGGGTCAGCCTCAGGGGTCAGCCTCAGGGGTCAGCCTCAGGGATCTTGCCCCACTGCGTCCCCCCCGCCCCTGGTTCTGAAGCTGCCGCGGGGGTCGTTTCTTCCTCCCGGGTCTCCCCAGCCGGCCTCCGGGTGGATGCGTGGAGGGGGCGTCCTTCCTTCCTTTCTGGCCCCCCACGGAGAGGTGACATCTCCCTGGGAGCTGCCCTGCCTCGGTCTCCCCTGTCATAGCTGTGTCTTCCACCGCGAGGGCTGGACCTGCCTGAGCGCCATGACCCCGCGCCGCCGGGAAGGCACAGCGCCCGCCGCCGGGACGGCCACACGGGAGGCGCTTAAGACAGTCCTTGTGCAGAAGGGTGGGTGGCGAGGAATTTCTAAAAGGTCATTCGGTCGGTCAGTTCGTAGATTTGAGGCCCTGGGCTTTCTGGCTGAATGAAAACGCGGGTTCAGGGCCAGCCGCCCTCCCCGCAAGGGCACTCTGGTCGTCGCTGCTGTCAGTGGTAGCGATGATGGCGGCAGGGACGGGAAAGAGAAGCCGAGGTGCGCGTGGGGCCCTCATGTCATGTCCTACGAGACAGCACCCGGTTATCAACCGGATCCTGTTGAGCAAGATTCAGGGAACGTGATTCATGTTCCCTGCATCACGTCCACACCGGGGGCGCCCAGGATGGAGCCACAGCCTGCGCACGGGGAGGGGATACACAAGTACGGTTCCCTGTGGCCATCCCGGCGGTCCCTCCTCCCACCTGACCTCTCCCTTCCCGTGCCACCCAGTGCGGAGAACAACGGGACGTCTCTCTTTGCCAATCTTGTCGTTATATGTGCAGGCCTGGGGTGAGCGGGGGCGGGGGGGACTCCATTCTCAGGTCTCACCGGAGCCCCTCTTCTCAGCCTGGAGAGAAGGGGACGGGCTTCTGGATCGTGCGAGTGGCAGGGGCGAGCTGGCATTTCAGGAGCTGCTGTAGTAGCGGAAGACCCAAAAAGGAAAGAGAGAAAAAGAAAGACAGTTCCTTCTAGACATTAGAATCTGAGGCTGAAAACCCTGGAGGGAACTCAGCGATTGACTCGGTGGGGGGGGGCATGGCTGTTCCTGGGGCCCGTTTGAGACCCCACAGGGGTCTCTTCTGTGGAGACAAAGTGGCCCACCTGGATCTCATCGGTGGTGGGCACAGACGTGAGCACTTGGACTTGGGTTTCCATTCCTGGGCCTCCGTGCTTCCCAGTGTGGGTAAGGAGGTCGGTTGAGATGGTCAGTGGCCACCTCTCTTTCCTGCCTCTGGAGCTCACAGATGGATACCCCAAGGCTCCCACATTCCGGTTCAGCACCCCCCGAGGTAGGACAGAGACATCTCTGTCTGCCATCTTGGTGGTCCTAGCACTCGGTCGTTACCCAGACCCGGGGCCTGGTGTTTCTCTCATGAACTGTCTCTCCGCAAGTCTTTTTCATTGCCCCTCGTGACATCCGTGAGGCTGCCACACATCTGAGTCTCCTCGCAGGCTGACCAGGCCTGGCTCATGACCAACGGGTCCCTTGACATCATCCAGTATGGGGTTCCATGGGGGACAGACACTGGTCGTCCTTGGACACAGAGCCCTGCTTACCTCAGCGGGTAGCAGCCCCTCTCTAGTCTGCCCCTTGAAGGGTGGCCCTTGTCCCTAGGGCACCCCTTACTATGGCAAGCCGGCCACCACATCTCCGGGATGAATCTGGATGTGGCCTTTGGGATCTGACGTTAAACAGACTCACACCACCGCTTCTTTTTCTTAGGCTCTCAAGGTTTCTACAGCCGTGGAGAAAGCCCTGGAAATGGGCCATGTGGTCTCATTTCCTCGCAGAAATCCCTGGGCTCTGAGCTGCGGTCGAACCCAAGAATTGCCCGTCTGAAGACATCTGGGTCCTTTTGCAAAAAGCTCGTCGGAGATGCTGGTGACATACTGTCTGTTACATAAGGGCTCGCTTGATAAATTTCTCCTTGAACGCGGTGCCAGGAAAAATTTCTCTTTCCAGTCTGATTCCAAAGTTATTGTACAATGAGCCAGCCTGCTTCCCCTTCATCCGGGAAACTCAGAGATAAATCCAGCGTCCGGCTGTCGCAAAGAGCTCATCCCAGGTGGCTCGAGACATATGCTTTCTCTTTTACCCTCACTTGTCCTTCTGCGAGTTTTGTTCAGTTTGTCACATTTCCTTAGAGTCTTTCTGGGAAAGAGTGAGATGCAAGTTCCCCCCAGATGAACTCGTGCACACATAGGCGTCCCCACTTCTTATCATCACCCCAACCACGGCCCCGGTCCAGGCTGCCTCAGGTGGTGACCGTGCCCTGAGTGGCTTGCGGCTGGACTATGGGGCAGATAAGTAGACGTAGAATGAACCCGAGCGTGAGGCAGAGAGCAGGGTCAGCGCCGAAACCCAGCGACGGGGGAGAGGCTGGCGGAGTTCAGAAGCAGAGGTGAGGCGTCAGAACGGGGACGGCTTCCTGGAAGAAAGGGAGTCTCTCGGGGAAAGATGGAACAGATTTCGAAGGCAGAGAGGGAGGAGGAAGAACACTTCTGACAGAGGGAACAGTTTGCACAAAGTCTTGGGAAGGGAAAAATACGCTGCCCTCCGCGTTTGGCAAAAACATTCGGAATCTACTTCAGTTGGCAGGTCAGACACGTGGAGGAGGCGTTGGGAGCTACGGATAATGTTCTTTTACTCTGCAATCTGGAAACAGAATTGGGCCCAATATATCCTCTCGTCCAGCTGCCCTACGAAGCAGGCAGAGAAAAAAATGATTATTCCGTCATTTGGGTCAGGGGCTGGGGCTACAGACGGGGTAAGTCACTCGTTCTCAGAGGCACAGCGCAAGCGTGAAAACCAGGTCCCCCCACCCAAACCTGGCTCTGGCTTCCCTGCGCTGTTGTCCCGTCTCTGGAAATACAGGAGGAAGTGGTTCGAGGGGTCGGGCTGGTGACACTCACCTCCGGGATGAGGTTCAGAGTTTTGTGTTGCGTTTCCTTAAGGGGTGGGCGGGGTGCTGGTGAGGAGCAAAGGGAGAGGCCCCCCCACCTACCGGGACGATCGACAGCCCGGTTCCTCTAACAACGCCCTGCTTGGGTGAATTTCCACGCAGCCAGCTTCTCTGTTCCTTTTCCGCTGCTGAAGGGCAACGAGGGAGTGAGGAATAAGCAGTGATGTTTATCTTTCCAGCTCCGAACTTGCAAATGCTGGAATCCCCCGGGCTGGGAAGAGTGGGTGTGGTCACTTCCCACCATTGCCAAGGCGGACCCGCGGCAGCCCCGCTGGGGAAGAGGGGTGTGATTTCCTCCCAAATAGGAAATTTATCTCCCTAATGGGAGTCTGCAGAGAGTCATCAAGGACTTATCTCCAGAAGCAGATGACCAGAGAGGGGCCCTGCCCAGTCCTTTACCCCGGAGGGAGTGAGTTCGCCCGGGGAGGGGGAGTGAGGTCAGGAGCTGAGGACCAGCGAGGAGATTCTGCTCTCCTTTTCTGCCAGACTCTCCCGGGGTCCGGGGACCCTCCCGGGGATCCCAGCAGCCCCTCCCAGACCCCCATCGTGCTCCAGCTGGAGGAGCCAAGTTCATTTCTGTCATTGCGAGTAAAGGGGAATTTGGGTCCTTTCTTCCGACTCGGACCTGAATTCCTGGGTGATCATCTCAGCTGTTGGAAAACCAGGCTCTGGAGATGCCGAAAGCTCCCCCGATCGCCCCAACCCGAGGGCTGTTTGTTGAGAGGAAAGCCTCATCTCTGCACAGTGAGAACATGGCGGCAGGAAGCACCCCCTCCCCCATTTACAGATATGGGAGTTGAAGACGGAGAGACGAAATAGATACTCAATCAAGCTTATCCATGATGTCATTTCAATGTTTCTAAATCTGTATTTCAAAAGCATCCACTTTATTCCCCTGTCTTGCCAGCCTCCTCCTTGGCCTGTCGTATTTCTGAAGGGGTTTTCCTTTCATTGCCCAAGTAACTGATTCCTCTGCGGGCATTTTGTCATTTAGGAAGTGGGGGTGATCTTGGCCGCATACATGTGTGGGATTCAAGTGCCTACCGCAGTGGGCGTACAGCGTGGAAAGCAGTTTGCAAACATTCGAGAGACGTTATCGTGAGGGAGAAAAAATCTCCAATTTTAGCGTCTTCCACCTCAGCCTGCCTTCCAGGGTTTTGGTATAGTCTGGGATTTTTTGACAAGGTTTAATACTGCTCATTATTAATAAGTCCCTTTTTCTTCAGGAGTTATTAAAGTGCATGAGTTTGTCACGGCATGTCCCTGTGATTATTTCGTCTGAGTTCTACGTCTAAAGTATTCCCACGCTTCTGTAATATACATCTTTGCAGCCTTTATATAGAACAAGTCCTTCCATAATTCAGTCTCCCTGTTACTGAGCTCTTTACCTGGATTTACAGCCCAGTTGTCTAATATTGTCAAGGAAAGTTACCTAAGAGACATGTTCTGCGCTGATACACGCCTTCGAATGTCTTTCCACTGCTTCAGTCACGAACACCAACTTGCTGGGCTTTGAAATCTCGCTTTGCAGACCTCCCCCCTCAGAGTTTCACTGGGGCTGGTTTCATGTCTTTTCCTTCACCCCTGATGTTTTATATGCCTCGATGGGGGTAGGCATCTCCCTTTATTCTAGAGATTAAATTGTCTCCACTTTTTATCTCTTAAAAGTTCTCACTCTTAACAAAAAGAGGTTTGACTTGGCCAGGCAATTCTTCCCCAAGCATTCACCTGCCATCTCCTTGGGAGATCGGATGCGGGTAACGCCTTCTTCCCCTCCCCCGTGGTTGAGGTCTGACCGATGAAGTCTGTGCTCGTAGCTCAGGGATTTGGCCACCGTCTTGGTTGGATTGAGGAAGGAGTTTAGGAAATCCCTAGATCTGTGTCTTTTGTTTTTCATAATATGCTACTTGACCGGGGCAAACTTTCCATGATCAAATTTCTGATCCAGTTAGCCTTCCTCTTGTGAATGGGTCCAGCCAAGGCTGGAAGCCACGACATTTAACCACCTGTCCCAGCCAATCAGAAAGGAGCAGAGGTCGTTATGGGGGCAGAGGTCTAGGGACCCCCTCTTGTGACAAATATTTGTCATTAGTTGTTGAGTAACGGGGGTGGTGGAGGGGTGATGCTGGGTGACCTGAGAGGGAGAGACTGGGGAAGCCATCATAGCACAGGGACACTGAGGCAGTTTTGGGACCACAGTGTTTGTAACCGGTGTGGAAGCAGATGGTTCACTAAAATCAGAATAGCCACGCCAGGGCATGTCCATCCTCCAGCGTCAAGGACCATTTGTCTGGTCTTTTGCCCCACGTTCTCCATCAGTGAGTCTGCCTGTTCGTGGTTCAACTGGCAAGGATGTTTTGCAAGGCCACTTGAACACCAGTGGCATCCTTCAAAGCCAGAGGAAGGACAGACCACGATGGCACATTTTCTCCCCACTCTGCTGCACGTGGCACCCTCCTCTCCCCTCCACGGGGAGAGGTATAGCTCTGGGGATACTTTGGGGGATGCTAAGCACCATCCAGATATGGAACCGAGATTGGCATTTAATTGCTACTGAATCTCGCCATCCCCTAGAACCGAGCCAAAGAGCGGCTCTATCACACCGCAGCCAAACTGTTAGGAGAACGGAGCCAAGGAGTACAGATCTATCGGCACAAACAGCCATGGCACTCGGAGTGTTCTCGCGTGGGGAGGGGCTCAGGAAAACAGCGGCCGTGATCATGGCACCTGAGCCGTGGGGTGAGACTGGGTCTGAAAGGGGCTAGGGCTAGGCCATGGCCAGGTTCTCTAGGCCAGCTCCTGGGCAAGGCCTCCTTCAGGGAACCTGGGAGGGGATGCTCTCGGGAGTGCAATATGGAATTGGCTCACAACAATTATGTAGACATTTGGATTGCTCCTGGAGAGAGCGACTGGTGTGCTTGGCAAGCAAACCCACAGTAAGGCCGGCTTCGCTTGCAGATAACCTCGAGCCCCAAGGCTGATGGGCCAGGGCAGGTGACGGGACAAGAAACATAGTTGGTGTTGGGTCCTTGCACTGGGTATTAATTTAGAAGGGAAGAATTCAATCGAGGGGATTGACCGAAAGAGGTTCATGCTACGGGCATGGGCATCCCAGGGGGTGAGAATAAAGGAGGGTATTGAGGGTGAGCCAGACAGACCCTTAGGGAGGTGCCTGGGCTGCAAGGCTAAGTATTGCAGGCCACTGCAGGACCAGTAACTGCAGGAAGGAAGGAAGGAGGAAGTGTGTCACGATGATGGTGATGATGATGATGGTGATGATGATGACAGGCCACATCTGTTGAGCACTTAGTGCGAGGAGCCTGACGCCATTAAAATGCACGCACTCACATACTTGCTGCAGTAAGGGAACAAAGCTGGTAGCATCACCACCCCCATTTTATAGATGAGAAAAGAGAGGCACAGAGAAGAGCAAAAACCTGTTCAAAACACACAGCTAACGAGTGGTGGAGTCAGGTTCTTTTCACTGGTAGAAGTCGAGTAAACAGACTCCCAATCAAGTCATAAAAGAAATCGTCCACGACACAGGGAAAATAGCAGTAGATTTCAGCACGGGGAACAGAAATTGGCTCGGTCGAATGCTGCCAGGAGGCGCCCACAGACAGGAGATTTTAGCCAACTCCCTCCCCCAGTTTTTTGTTTTCCACGAATGCAAAGGAGCTGGGTGGGATCCGGAAAAAGCACGGCAGCAGCAGGGGTCAGCGGAGGCTGCCCCGAGACCCAGGCAAGGCTTGCTGGCTGACGCAGAGGCAACGGACGAGGTGGGCGGAAGTGCTGGCCACTGCCTGAGAGACAGTGGGGACCCGGAACTGCCCGGTGGAGGAGAGGAGGTAGGTTGAGATGAAGTTCAAGATCTTGCCACAGTGAGTGTGGGGAGAGGGACACGACAAGGCAAGCTGGAATCCCTCCTAGGAGAACCCGTCCTCGGGGTAGATCAGTCGTGTCTTCTAGAAAAGCGTCTCAGATCGCTGGCTCTGGCTGGCTGGAGTCACACCCCATTAGGTCCAGCCCTGTGCAGCTGGTCTAGGTTCCTCCCAGAGAGCAGCTGTCCTGAACACCGGGGCCCTTTCCACTGGGGTTGGCAAGGCCACGGGCCAAGGCCCAAGAACAGAAGGGACAGAGACACTTGCCAGGCAGAGTTGGGTGGTAGGTCATTTCCACCTTATTCTGTGAGAGGTGATCGGCCCATGATCCTGGATAGAACTTACGGGAAGACGCACGTTGGTGAACCTGGGATTTCGGGACCAGGA
This sequence comes from Cryptoprocta ferox, assembly GCA_028646485.1. Lineage (NCBI taxonomy): Eukaryota > Metazoa > Chordata > Mammalia > Carnivora > Eupleridae > Cryptoprocta > Cryptoprocta ferox. The sequence goes on along the minus strand of CM053560.1, from coordinate 135,704,360 downwards.
GTCAGAGGCAAACAGTGGGCGTGGTTGTATAGGGTCTGGTAGGAGCAGCTGAGTCCATATTTTGCTGGAAATTCAGACATACCGTTGCCAACAGGCTGGGGCGTTGAGTTCGACCCTGTTCCCCACTCCTGCTTCATGCGCCAACCAGTTCTTGAGGTCAGATAGGGGCCGAGGACAATGGGAACTGGCTGTCTGTCCCCCGTGGGGGTGGGGTGAGGAAATGAGGCTAGATAGCGCTCATCGGAACAGGACACGCGCAAAGAGGAGCTAGGAGCCCCAGGGGAGGTGTTCTCTCCCACGAGTGGGCCTTACACTGTGCCAAAGGGGTGCAGAACCCATGAGTTACAAGGCACGAGTCTAACCTTCTGTGGAATGTTCTAGAATGATTGCCTTTGGAGCTCATGCACTGAGGAACCATCTAAAAGAATTCTTTCCAAATGTCTTTCTCCCTAAATCTTAACACTCTTCCAATCTGGAAGTTTGGCAAAGTCTAAACCTACTGAGAGGATTCACTAAGAGCTATAGAGTTCTCTGTGTCCCCAAGTCACGAGGAGTCGGGGGTTCTTAGTGTCAGGTGTAAGGATGGGGTGTCATTAGCTGCTGAGTTCCAAGGTGGTTTGGGTCTGTGGACCGGGCTGGACGGCCGCTCACCACGAATGAAGCGCTGGCCCCCCGGCTGTCCCTCAGCCTACCTGCGGGTCCAGGAGTGTTGTCGGTCGGGATGGAGGTGGGTGGGTGACAGGAGGTCTGAGCAAGGAGGCGATGGCCTGTGCTGACGCCACCTGCTTCTTCTCTTGGCATCTGAGCATCATCATTAAAGTCACTAAACTCACAAGTCAGAATTACTGTTTATGGTCTGATCCCTCTAAGAACTCTAAACGAATAATGTGTCTTTAAGTATTCCTTTACGGAACTTTATTATCTGCCCATGACCGTGGCAAAGTCTTCTCTGTACTTACTTATTGGGCTGCTATTTCATCCTTAGGAGACAGATAAACATCTCCTCTTAATTTTACAGAGGTGGTTACTGAGGCTTTGAGAGTGAAGTGGCTTAAAATGGCAGTGCGCTTGGATTGGAGCCCAGGTCCCTCTACCCGCAGAGCCCTTCGGCTCAGCCGGTGACCTGCTGCTCTGTCTTCGGCAGGAGGCTTTGTTAGCTTGAAGAATATGGATAGAATGAACTGTAGGATTTCTTTCCTGCAACCGAGAGTCACCAGGTTACCTTCACACCTTCCTGCCACACTCTGGACACACAGGTTGTCATGGACCGAGCGGCTACGTCCCCTCCAGATTCATATGCTGAAGCCCTAACCCCAGGGTGATGGTGCTTGGAGGTGGGGTCTTGGGGAGACAGTTGGCTCTGCATGAGGCACGAGGGTGGCCACGATAGGGTCAGGGTTCTTAGAAGAAGAGACACAAGCGTTTCCCCTCCCTGCCATGTGAGGACATAGCAAGGGGACGGCTCTCTCCAAGTTGGGAGGAGGGCTCTCGCCAGGAACCAAACCTGTCTGCATCTTTGTTTTAAAAATTGTTTTTAAACATTTATTCATTATTGAAAAACAGAGAGAGACAGAGCGGGAGCAGGGGAGGGGCAGAGAGTGGGGGAGACACAGAATCGGAAGCAGCTCCAGGCTCTGAGCTGTCAGCACAGAGCCCAACGCGGGGCTCGAACCCACAGACCATGAGATCATGACCTGAGCCGAAGTCAGACGCTCAACCGACTGAGCCACCCAGGCGCCCCCAAACCTGTCTGCATCTTGAACTTGAACTTCCCAGGCTCAAGAACTACGAGAAATTTATTTCAGTTGCTCGAACGACGCCATTTGGTGACAGCAGCCCAAGCTAATAGATACGTTTCTCTATTTGTCTTATGAACACAGCCTTATTGTTTTGGAAAGAGAAGGGTTGCAAAAAATTTAAGCAGCACGAAACAAAGGCGATAAGGAAAACTCATTCCAGATTCCCCTACTCGGAGATTGTCACCAAGATCGATTTGCCACACACTCTTCCAGGCACCCCGCTGGGCTTCCATATGGGGGCACCGATTTGTATAGCATTTTAGATAAATCACAGCCTTGTGGAATAAAGTACCGCCAACCAGGGAGCGACGAGAGGAGAGTGTTCTCACACGGGCCGAGGCCGCAAGTCTCAGAGCAAGGTGTTGAGGGCTGGTTCTTCCTGGAGGCTCTGAGGGGGGCTGTCTCATTCCTCTCCGCCAGCTTCTAGTGGTTTCTGACAACCCTCCGTGTCCCTACACGGAGAACTCTGTCTCCGCCTCATGCGATGTTTTCCCTGTGTGTTCGTAACTGAATTTCCCTTTTCTTCTAGGGACACAAGTCATTGGATTAGGACCCTCCCTAATCTTGTGACCTCACTGTAACTTGATCACAGCTCCAGAGAGCCTATTTGTAAACAATGTCACACTCATAAGGACCAGGTAAACCAGGTGAATTTTTTTTGAGGGGGGGATGACTTTCAACCCAGTACCCCCGGGCGTCTCTTTATGTAAATAAATGTAGACACCCAATTTATTAAAGGGCGGGATAATATTTCAGTGGGGATCTGTATTATAATCTCTATGGATTTATGTCTAGGTTATTTTATTTTATTTTGGGGCTATTTTTAGCATCTGCTTGCCATACACCCTTGTACTTAGACTTTATGCTCGTGTATTCTTCTTGGAGAAAAGCTGTCAGTAGGGCTGGTGATCCAAAGGGCATGGACTTTTATGATCTTGACGTCTGTGGGCCCTCACGGAGGATGCCCCAGCAATGGACCAGAGGGGCCAGAGTCCGCCGGGATCTCCTCCGTTACACACTGACTGCCATGGTTTTCCGAGGACTTCCAGAGCCTGCCTCACTGGGAAGCCCATTTCCAGGCCACCAGAGACTTCTGTGTCCGACACCTAGCAGGCATTGAAAGTCTTTATCAGGTGACTATGGGGGTTTATGAAAAATGGCATTTTCCCAGGGAAAACAAATAGGTTATTTGAGTGCCACACGGAGCAGAGAGAGATTTCCGCATGTGTCCCAGTGATATTTCGCTGGATGCCCAGTGCTTGGGGGCGGGCGTGGGAGAACAGATGCTGGGGGTCTGTTCTGGCACCTGGTGACGGGGCCCGGGACCACCATCTGTGGGGACGCTTGGCAAAGGGAACAGCTCCTGTAATAAGTGTGCCGTGACTCTGGTTCCCAAGGCTGGGGTGGGCCCAGGACGGCAGCGGCCAGCACCCACCGAGGGCTCTGCATGGCTTTCACACCGGATTGGGTCACAGTCCCCGCATTTGCTCAGCCTGCCCCGAGGCACCCACCCACGCCGGTTACTGGAACAGAGGAATCGTGTATCAGACAAAACCTGGTCACCTTCTGCTCCCAGACTCAGGGGGCGGAGGGGGAGGAAGTGTGCCTCGGTTTGCGGGCGCGGGCAGAGGGTGCGCATGAGCCCGGAGGGACATCGCGGATATTCAGAAAGCAAGAAAGGAGCCGCGCGCGTAAGATGGTCACTCCAGAAGCTTGCGGACAGGAGCGAGAGAACGGCAGTTCTCCTGGGACGAGCCGGAGAGGCTTTCCTGCCTGCCCCCGGGCTCCGAGCACGAGAGGAAGAAGACGGCATCCTGCCAACAAGGGCACGGTGCGGGGAAACTGAGGCTTGCCTAATCTGAAGCTTACTTCAGGGTCCACGTGAGAGCTGAGTGGACAGGTATTTAAAGGCACATAACTGGGGCAAGATGCTTTTAAGTGCTGGGCCACGTCTGGTCCCAGGAGAACTGGAAAGGATTATTACTGGGCCGTTCACCGATGCCACGTGCGTCCTGAGCAAGCACCTGCTCCGTCAGGCACTGCGCTGGCGCTAAGGCTACTGCGCCGAGACGAAGACCCGTGTCCCCACGGGGCTCACCCTGGCCGAGGCCGCTCATCACTAAGGACAGTGGCGTGTCATAATGACCGTAGAGAAAATACAAAGTTCCATGGGAGCCCAAGGTGGGGAGCTGGCTTAATGCCGTTGGGGGAGTTGATGGGGAGGTGGCCTTTGGGTCAGTCTTGATGAGTGGGTACATACTGCAGGGAAGAAGCGTCTTGAGTAAGGACATCCAAGTAGAGGAAACATCCAGGCCAATAAGAGTGTGGTGCTGGGGGCCTCAAATATTCAGACACTCTTGGAATCTAGTGTGAAACGGTGTTACTACAGTGGAGGAAGTCAAGACCGTTAAGCGGATAATGGTTCACCAGGCTTTTGCCGTGTGGCTGGCTCCCAACCTCAGTGTTCATCATTTGGAGGGAAGATGCATTACAATTTCCAGAAGCCCTACTCAACATCTGCCTTTGGGAACATTTGTAAACTGGGGTCTCCTGTGGCGAGCCCATAGACCATCTCAGCCTGGTGTCAATGGTACAGACAGAAAGCTGTGCCCAAGGCCTGCCACACGAGGGCACAATTGCCCAATGATGGACTCAAAGAACGGTCAGGAAAGACCTTGTCGCAGAAGCTCCTCTTCCAGAGGACAGTGACCAAGGAGTGCACGAAACCGTCCAACGTGATTACGTGAAGGCCACAGACATCGGCTGAGCGAGGTGCTTGGAGGAATTTGGGCAGAAAACTGGCTCCCATTCTTGGTCCTAATTTCTCCAACATTTTATCTAGGAGTCCTGCCGCTGGGATACAAATCAGAGCTTCAGTTTAGGTAGGTGTGGAATGCCACCAGGCCAGTGCTCTCAGAATATTTTCTTTGTTTATGATTACAACAAAATGCAGGCTCATCCAGAAAGCTCGATGTCCCCTCCCCACCAGCTACATGGATAAAGATCATAAATGTGTATAGATAATATATTATAGATTATACATGCATATGATTACATATAATATTTGATATTATATATAACACACATGCATATTACACATCTAAATGGACCCACACATGATACACATACATTGATAAACTATATAGTTTTTTTCCCTATGATACACATTTTTACAAAATAGGCATCTTACATTATAAACTATTTTGCAATCTCATTTTCAACTAAAATATTGTGAAAATTCCCAAGATCATTAAATAACGTTCTTAAGTCATGATTTTTAGTAGCTGCATGACTTTCTAAAACACAAATACTGTGTAATTTACTGAAACGACCCATTATTATTGGATATTCGGGTTGTGGGTTTTTTGCAATTTTTCTTTCCTATTCAAGTACACATCTCCTTGGTTTCGTATCCTTGAAGTGGACTTGAGAGATCTAGACACTTAATTTTCAGGCGTTTGATGTCATAATGCAAAACTGGCTTCTGGAATCATTACCGTGGTTTCCTGTCTCAGCAGCAGTGGATAAAAGGGCTTCCCAGATATTCTCAGGGTATTTGTCAGATTCTGATAAACAGAAGACCCCTGCCTGGGCTGAGGCCACAGGGTAGTGGCACTCCCGGGAGTCCCTGGGTGGGTATTTGAAGGTGAGCCTCAATAACTCGAGGAGGTCCGTGCCTGTAATTTCACTCCCCATTTCCCAGGAACTGTAACAGTTGTATGATTCAGGGAGCCCTGGATTTGGGGTCCGAGTGTCCGGGGCTCGAGCCATGCCCATAGCCTGGCACTGGCTTTATGTTTTGGATCGTAAAGTCACCCCACTGGGCTGCAGATGTCACCCCAAGGGCCAGGAGCATGTCACCTTTGTAGAGAGTGAATCCCCCTGGGATTTTCCCTTCGTGCTGCATAGAGCCCTCGTCCTCAGCGTCGCTGCCGTTATCATTTGTGAATTTTGTATCGAGGACACGCTTCATTTTCCAGCGTCTTACCTGGAACCGTATCGTCTAATGGAAGAAATTACGAGTCCTGGGTTTTGGCTCCTGCTCTGGCAGTGCTAGCTGTCTGACCTTAGACACTTCTCTCCCCTTGGCTGGGTCTCTGTTTTCCCCGGAGCCAAATGAAGTTTCCCTTGAACTTGAAACTTGCAAGCCTCGCAAACAGAAAACTGCTTGGTCGAGCCCCTCTAGAAGGCAATGTTTTCAGAACGGTAAGCAGCAGTATCTACCAAGTCCCTCCTCCGCCCTCGGCCCCAAGCCAAGGGCGCTACCCGCATCATCTTAGGCATCACCAGAATTATGCGAGATGGGCATTATGATTTCCTCATTTTACGGGTGGGGAAACTGAGTCACAGACAGGTTGTGACTTTGTCCCACAGTCACACAGCCTGTGAGGGGTTGGTTCTGGGATTTGAACCGGGAACATCTGACTCCTGTGTTTGAAAGCGCAGAGCGAGCCACAGAACCTAGAACTAGCTTCCAAGCCCTTGTAAGGGCAAAGCCGAATGAAATGATGCGTGTAGAAGCGGTCTAGGACCTGCGGTGGCTGTGAGCAGATGCTCGGGCCATACTTTCCGTCTTCTCTCCCGTCCCCCCTCCGCCTCTCTCCCTGCTTTCTGTGGTGGGTTTCAGTTCTGGCTCTGACGCTAACTTGGGAATTTCCCACAACCTCTCTGCACTTCTGTTTCCTTGTTTGTGAAATGACACCCTGTTTCTCCCCATCAAATGAAAGGAGATGGAAATGCTGATGGTCTGGGGAAAATGTGCATGTGTCCCCTCTGTGCACATTTACCCAGTATCTGGGAGGATTTCCTGGAATGAGGTCATCTTCTGTGCCCAAAGTGTTCGAATGATTGCAATGGTTTCAGAATGACTAGCTTTCAGCTTGTAAAGGTCCCCTCTTTCGACAGGGAAGGCAAGCCGACGGGCAGGGGTGAAGGGGTGGGTGGTCCTGGGCAGCAGAGGTCCTGGGCTGAGCAGAACGCACGAGGCATGGATTTGACGCCCTGTTCTCGACTCTGTGGTCGAGTCGTGCTCTTCAAGCCTCAACTGCCTCACCTATAAAATTCGGGGATAACCCGGGTCCGTGGTGTTAAAACTACGTTCTGCAGACTCTTAGGCCCCCCAGTGGGGCCACGTGGGAGTCGGGGGCTCACCATTTGAGTCAACTGTAAGACTGCCCCTTTTTATCCATTTTGTGGAACCGAGTTCTGTCTTGCCTTTGTTGGACAAGAGGGCTCCCTGCTTTCAAAAGGGGGTCGGAGGGGGCACTTGGGTGGCTCAGTTGGTTGAGTGTCTGACTTCAGCTCAGGTCATGATCTCGCCGTTTGTGAGTTCAAGCCCCACATGGGGGCTCGCTACCATCAGCAAGGAGCCTGCTTCAGATCCTCTGTCCATGCCCCCCCCCCCCGTGTCCTCTCTGTCTCTGAAATAAACATTTTTTTAAAAAAGGAATAAAATTTGACATAAATTTCTGGTGACTTTAAAAGAGAGGGATCCTCTTGTAACCTAAATATCAGAGGCATCCCTGCTCTTTGAGATGTGGAAGTGGTGGCTTGACACACTCCCTTCATGTCCCTGAGAAGCCCGAAGTCCTCCCTGGATTTCATGGGTCTGAGGGGGCTTCTTTTCTCCTGGTCACCCCTGTCTCTGGTGCAGGCTGCTTTTCCAGAATGCTCCACCCCGTTGGGGAAACTTGTTTTCTTCCTGTTCTTCTAGGCAGGACCATTTGGCTCCTGGTCTGTCCTGCTGTCACACCCAGCCCTGGGTCCACCATGGCATCTCCAAGCCCAGCAGCGTGCTGCACAGAACAGAAAGGTTTCCTCCTAACAGGGCCCGTCCTCTACAGAAGTCAGGATTGTGGGGCTGAGTCTGGGGGGCTCAGTCGGTTGAGCGTCCGACTTCGGCTCAGGTCATGATCTCACAGTTCGTGGTTCGAGCCCTGCGTCGGGCTCTGTGTTGACAGCTCAGAGCCTGGAGCCTGCTTTGGATTCTGTGTCTCCCTCTCTCTCTGCCCCTCCCCTGCTCATGCTCCGTTTCTCTCTGTCTCAATAATAAATAAACATAAAAAAATTTAAAAAAAGAAGTCAGGATTGTACGTGGAAGGACATTTCTTTTGCTGTCGGGACTTCAGACTACGTGCAAGCCTATCACCCGAGAGGTCAGCTGGAATGGAAGGGCATTGACCGTTGGCACAGGGGTGGTAAGGAGAAGATGAGAAAAAGAAGTCCCGGGGGTCTGTCCTTGTGCCAAACACTGGGCTCTGGGCTCGCGTCTAGCTGGGGAGAATCGGAGGTCTTTTCCCCCAGGGGTCTGGTTCAGCCAGGAGGAAAGCAGATGGAGACAAAAGACCCGAAGACTCTTCTGGTCAGACACAACCTTATGCTCTTGGGACAGGATTGGAGTGGACACGCCTGATTAGATGAGGCACTAAAAATGACAGTGTGGTCTAGTGGCCCTGCCTACCTCATGGAAGGATGGTTATTTCTCGGGAAAACACCTGCCGATACCCTTTTGGAGGAGTCTGGTCTTACGGGGCCTTCGGCCGCGTGCCTCACACACGTGTCCACTTCTTCAGAGTCGCCTCCTCCTTCTGACTCTCCACGAAACAGGGACTCTCCGTACCCTGTCTCCCTAGTGCTGAGCGTAGTGCTCGGCACACGGTGCATCCCAGTTAAATGAACTGAATGGATTCCCCAACGCGCAGTCCTTTTCCGAGAGGTGATGATATCCACGTGAGCTCTTTCCTCATTCAGTTCTGCCTGTCCCCGCGGTCGCCACCATACTTATGCACGCGCATCACGAAGCTGTCTCCTAGCTCGGGGTCCTGCCCGCTGCCTGGCCTGTCGGCCTGAAGTCCATGCAACAGCCTGTGCCCCCACCCCAACAGGCACACCTTGCTTTATTGCACTTTGCAGGTCTTGCATTTTTACATACTGAAGCTTTGCGCTCACCCTGCATCGAGCAAGTCCTTGGGCTCCATTTTTCCAACAGCGTTTGCTCACTTTGTGTCTCTGTTTCATTTTGATAATTCTCGCGATATTTCCAACTTTCTTGTTGTCATTATTATATTGGTTATGGTGATCTGCGCTCAGTAATTATGACTCACTGAAAGCTCAGATGATGGTGAGCATTTTTTAGCAATAAAGTATTTTTACATTAAGGTCGGTGCATTGTTTTTTTTAGACATCATGCTATTGTATACCTAATAGACTACAGTGTGGTGTAAACGTGACTTTTATATGCCCTGGGAAACCAAAAAATTCATGTGACTCACTTTGTTGCAACATTCGCTTTATTGCAGCCTTCTGGAAGGGACTCCGCACGTCTCCGAGGTGTTCCTGGGCTCTGCCGGTGGTCGGTTGTCTTCAGGACCCTGCAGTGGCTCTCCGCTACTTACAGAAGAAAGTCCCTGTCCCCCACGGTGGTGCTATGGGCCCCTCACCATCTCCCTTCGTTCTCCTTCATTGCCCCGTGGTTCTGTCTGGCCCTTGAGATGTTCCCTGAGTCTCTGTTTCTATGCCGGCTTCATCTTGCTGCCCCTCCCCCATCACGGTCTAGAAAGTGCTTTCCTTGGTTCTTTCATACACATGGCCAAATCCTACCTGTTTTTCATATTATTATGTCATTTGAGCCTCATAAAATCTCTGAGTCAGTCTTAAAGTGTTGGTCTTACAAGATGATTCGTTTAAAAAGGCTTCATGTTTGTGGAGTGCCTGGGTGGCTCCATCGGTTGAGCGTCCGACTTGGGTCAGGTCATGATCTCGCAATTCGTAAGTTTGAGCCCCATGGTGAGCTCTGTGCTGACAGCTCAGAGCCTGGAGCTGCTTCGGATTCTGTGTCTCCCTCTCTCTTTGCCCCTCCCCTGCTTGTGCTCTGTGTCTCAAAAATAAACATTAAAAAAGTAAAAAAAAAAAGTCTTCCGTGTTGAAATCAGCTGGGGCAATGCCGTGCGTCATCATCCCTTTGTGGGTTTATGGTGATGCCATGATTCCTGAGGTTCCAAGGCGGGCTACAAGGACACCTGTCTGACCCATGTTTCCTAAATATATTGACAACAGAACTCGTCCCCACTCTGTATCTATTAACACACCGCAGAGGATCTGGGAAATGCTTTCTGGAGAGTTATCAGGGAAGTAATCCTTAACCTGTTTTACTTGGTGAAGAAACCAAGGCTCAGAGACAAAAATGCTCACACGAGCTGAGTGAAAGGGGCATCAATCCCATTATTTTCTTTACTGTGCTCGATGGCTTACAATATTTGTCATCCAGGGAGGACTCTAAAGCTCATTCTTGAGACCCCAGAACTTACTGGCTTCTAAGACTATAATTCAATTCTCTTTCCTAATATCTGAACTTTGTCCTACTTCTGTTTTCTAGAAATGATCGTGTCCAAGTATTCCTTTGGTTTTTCTTTTCCTGCCAGATGTTTCACAAGTAAGTAACAAAAGGTTCCAATTAAATTTTTCCATAAAATTTTTTCTCATAAAATCATGAAAAGAAATAGCAGATATGTTTTCTAGTATATACCTGGTCTACGTCAAAATCACAGTAACTGGAAAGGGGAAGGCATGATGGCCTGATTTCAAGGAGATTTTTATGGCTAAATAAGAACTGGGGAAATTTTATAGAGGCCAGAAAAGCATAAGTGTATGTCTGTTTTAACCTGAGCTTTGAGGGTTTTTGAGGGTTAGAAATTAAAAATGTCAAATAATTATGTAGAAAATAAACATTTTATAACTTTTCAAAAATGAAAGTAACAATTTGGAAAACTAAAAAAAAAAACTTCTTGCGTGCTTGTTTAACACTTTGTTATTAATATTATTTAATGTTTATTTATTTTTGAGAGAGAGAGACAGAGTGTGAGCAGGGGAGGGGCAGAGAGAGAGAGAAAGAGATGCAGGATCTGAAGCAGGCTCCAGGCTCTGAGCTGTCAGCACTGAGCCCGATGCGGGGCTCGAACTCATAAACCATGAGATCATGACCTGAGCTGACGTCGGACGTTTACCTGACTGAGCCCCTCAGGCTCCTAAGCATTTTGTTATTATTATCTGACTTTAAATCCATCTGTGTTGTAAATTGTGAGATGCTCCATCATGGCACTTTGTTTATCATATTAAGAGTCACTTGGGGAGGGGTCAGTGCATTCTATGCACGCTCAAGGCTGTAGCTCTGAACAGTGACACCAGAGGGCTGCACACACCACTGGGGAGGACAGGTCTCCCTGAGCCAGTCCAGCCAAGGTCACCAAGCAGATATGCAAGCAAACAAGCCAAAAACAACAGGCACCAGGGGTGGAGAATCATATACAGAATTGCTATACTACATTCCCGAAAATGTCTAGATTTCAACCAAAGATTATGACACTGCTAACAAACAGGAAAATGTGAGTCATACTCGGGGGGAAAGACAGGCGTGAGAGGGTCCAGATGTTGGACTTAGCAGGAAAACTCTCCAAAGCAATTAAGAATATGTTCAAAGTACTAAGGAAAACCATATTATAGAATTTAAGGAAGGCATGACATCAATATCTCATCAAACCTGTACCATCGATAAAGAAATGATAGAAAAGAACCAGGTAGAAATTTTGGAGCTGAAAAGTATTATGACCAAAATGAATTCACTAGACAGGTGAAACAGCAGATCTGAGCTGGGGTAAGAAAAATTAAGCAGAGGGAGCCTGGGTGGCTCAGTAGCTTGAGAGTCCGACTTTAGCTCAGGTCTTGATCTCATGGTTCACAGGTTCAAGCCCTGCGTTGGGCTCTGAGCTGACAGCTCGGAGCCAGGAGCCAGCTTCAGATTCTGTGTCTTCTCCGTTTCTTTCTGCCCCTCTCCCGTTCTCACTCTGTCTCTCTCTCTCTCAAAAATAAATTAAAAAAAAAGAGAGAAAAAGCAAGCCGACTTGGAGATAAAGCAATAGAAAATTATGCAATCTGAAGACCAGAGGGGAAGGAGAAGGAAGAACAGTGAATGTGGCCGTAGAGAAATGCAGGACTCACGAAGGGCACCCCCAGTGCATAATCGGAGTCCCAGAAGAAGAGGAGAGATAAGAAGGAGCAGAGATTCAAAGAAATAATGGCAAATCTCACAGTTGATTAAAAAAGAAACCCATCTACACACTCGGGCAGCTCAGCGGGTTCCAAGTGGGATGACTGTGAAGAGATACCCCCAGGCCACCGTCAGTGATGAAATCAATGACACAGAGAGCATCTGGAAAGCGCAGGAGCCCACACGGCAGCTTAGCGGCCGCACACAGAACCCTGAAGATTAACAGCTGACTTCCCATTAAAACAGTGGAGCTGGGCAGGCCGTGAATGAAAGACAAAAGTGTACCCGAGAATCTCACATCCTGTCAGCTCTCTTACGACACGGAAGGCAAACCAAGCAGGTGAGTAGAAGCTGAGAGAACATGCGGCCAGACCCGCCTTCCAAGAAATACGGAGGACGATCGTGTCGCAGGCAGTGATCTGAACCCCCGTGCAACAGCACAGGGCACCCGCAAGGAGTACGTCTATCATCACACAGTTGTGTAGTTGCTTGTGTTTGCTCCTGGCTCATTTGAAAGGCAGTGTCACAAACAGTACGTATGTAACGTGTTGCGGGGCCCATCACGCACAGCAATGCGGCGTACTTGACGTGAGCGGCGCAGCGGAGGCAGGTAGGAGCGGAGATGCCTGGGGTGAGTTCTTACCAAAGAACCGACTCATCACAGCTCTACCGAACTGTACGGAATCCAACACTGCCTTATCGCATTCCCGCTCTTACGGGGGATATGGAAACACTTAGAGGAAGTGGGAACTCGGGAGGCTGGCGAGCGGGTTGAGTCCTTGTCTTGAGCAACGCTTAGCACGTGGAACTTGGAGAAGCTGCCACCTTCTTTGAGCCTCAGCGTCTTCATTTATAAATGCAGTTAGTGGGATCATATGTGGCTGACCTTCTTTGTCCCACTGGGCCTTCTGGAGGATCCCAGGAGGGGGGACGTGCTGGCAGAACCAGGGGACTCAGAGGCGTGAGAGAGCGTCCTATCCCTACCCCACGCCGCAATTCTACGTGTGCGGATCTTCCGAGGGTGATTTGTTCCCACGAATCATCTTCTCTTTTGGATGGGGTTTGCTGGAGGGAGGTAAGGATGTGCCTTCATATCTGGGCTGTGTTAGTAGGTGCTAAGTAAGCTGAATTACCAAATGCGTTCCATCGGCATCCAGCTCCAGGGAGCCTAAAGCAACAGCCTGCCCCCCCCCCACCCCAAATATTGCTTTGAAAACGTTGGCTCCAGCATGTTCTAGCTTTATCAAGAATTCTCGCAAACCACAGGCCTGTCCTGTCAGTGGAGCCTGGGGGAGGGGGGCAGGAACACTGTGAAGTCCATAGAGGGATGTTCTGTCTCAGAACCGTGTATACAGGGATATGCTAACATGATCTATTTCATACCTTTGAGGCCGTGGCATTGTGAGTAATTCTCCCTTTTCCTCTTCCTTCGATGTTATTTTGGTTCCAAATTTCTTCATGGAGGATGCATCGCTTTGCGGTCAAGGTCACATGGCTGCTGCGGCTGCTTAGAAAAGATAGAGGGCAGGCGGCAGGCAAGGCGAGGTTCCATGTAAAAGCTCCTCTTTGCTGTTGTAACGAGGGATGCTTTACTTGTACCGCGTTTTTCACTGGGATTCTGAAATTTTAAAAAAGGAAGAGGAAAAGGATGTGGAAAATGTTGGGGTTTGGAGCCAATGGCCAAGAAAGAATCCGTGAGAAGTCTTTGGTGCAAAAAGGTGGTTTTATTAAAGCACGGGGACAGGACGGGGGGCGGGGGGAGGGCAGGAAGAGCTGCACTGGGGTTGGGCAGACTGGCTCCTTACATACTAAGGAGTTGGGGACGTCAGGTCAAAAGGGAGGCCTCCAGAGGGACTTTGGTGTGCAAAAGAGGACTCGACTCCTAAGATCCCGGAGCCCTCGCTGTTGACAGGCTAAGGTTGGTCTCCATCTAGTAAGGCATTAACATAGGACGGAAGGGGCTTCTGGGAGAAATGTCATATTCTGGATTTGCCTCAAGTGCTTGTCAACGGGCTGCAGGTTATAAGGAGATTTAGTTTTACCTGCCTTTCCCTTCCGGCCGGTGTCCCCACATCACTACGGAGGGGAGGGGGGTGGTGGGGCTCCCGGAAACTGAGTCTGCAAGTTTCTGGAGATGAGGCTATGGAGAAGACGGTCTTTTTCTAGTAATTTACTGAGACATTTGTAAACTGATGGAGACTCGGGTTCGGGTTCGGCAGGACTGTGATCTTTATCAGTTAACCATTGTCCCCCCCCACTTTCCTTTGTCCTGGGGTAGCCGGAGGGTCACACCCCCCACCTGGGGGGCTGGGGGGTGTCAGCTTGCCTTCTGCTCCCTCATGGCAGGGACGGGACCAGGGGCCGCAAAGGGCTGCCCCAGGACCCTGGGGAGAGACTGATTGGATACTTGGGGGTTGGGGGAGGTAAAGACAGGCTGATGTGTCCAGAATGACTTTCACATGCTAAGGAGTCACAGGATCCTGGAGACCTGGCGATCTTGGGGCTAAGGCCGCTTTCCCCTCTAGCTAAGCATTAACATTAGGACCGCAGGGCGTTCTGGGAGGATGTTCTACTCTGCCCCCTCAAGCATTTGTCAGTGGGCTGCAGGTGATAAGGAAACGTAGTTGAGTCTACATTTCCTTCTGCCTTTGTTCCCCGGATCAGAAAATGTTTTATTTATTTTTATTTATTTATTTTTAAGGTTTTGTTTTATCTCTACATCCAAGGTGGGGCTGGAACTCACAACCCTGAGATCAAGCGCCCCACGCTGCTGCCCGGACTCAGTCATCAGGAGCCACAAAAGGAAAAAAAAAAACGTTTACATTTTTAGCCCTGTGAGGCCTGCGCTCTGGTTTCTCCTCCCCCCTGCTTTGCAGTCAAGCTAAGGGACATGTCCCCCATGCGGGCGGCAGACGAAGCGGGTGGGGAGGGGGACCCGGGAGGGGGACCCCCCACCCCAGCCCCCACCCCCTCCCACCCTCACCCTTCCCAAACCCTGCCCTCTACCCCCAACCCCTAGCCCCGAGGGCCCCGGGCTCCAGTGCGGTCACTGATTGGGCAGCAGGCCCCGGGCCTGGCCAATCACCGTGGGCCGGTTGTCATGGCGACGAGGCACGCTAACGCGGCAGGGGTCCCCGCCCGCCTGCCGGCAGAGGAGGAGGACACGATGGCGCAGAACCTGTACGGTCCTCGAGTGCGGATGGGCAACTGGAACGAGGACGTCTACCTGGAGGAGGTGCGCCCCGGGGACCCCCACCCCGCCCCGAGTCCCGCGTCCCCAGGCTCCTTCCTCGCCGGGCAGGCACCCAACACCCCTCACCCCGCGCGTCTCTGACCGTCCGGGAAGTTCACCTGCGGCCCAGTAACCCGGTCCCAGGTCCGGAACGCGGTGCCTCCCCCTTAGCCCAGAGCCGACCACACTCCCTCCGTCCTTACAGATTCAGGGGGTCCAGAGGCCGCCGTCCAGGTGGGGAGGGGGCTCGCCCTGCACGCACTGCCCCCTGGCACTCCCCCGCCTGTCACACACTGCCTCCTAGGTGTCCCTGTGGTGTCCCTGTCACTCACACTGGCTCAGACAAGGCCCTGGGCCATCTAGCTGGGGGTGTGGGGGGTGGAGGTGGGCCTTCAGCGACAATCACCGTTGGATGGGGAGGGGCACAGGGCCTCCCAAAGTTACTCAGCATTGCCTCTGGCTGGAGTCCTCCAAGGTGATGTTGCCTTTTCTTTTCTTTCTTTTATTTTGTGCTTTTCTCATTTTTCCAAACATCCTACAATGAAGCAAACATATTACAATAGTGCCAAGAGAATTTCCACCATTCCCCATTGTGCTCACATTTCTTTTTCTCAAACTTTGCTTTTTCAACTTGATGTGCTTCTGACCTACCTGCTGCCAGGGTCGGTGCTGTCCAGGACTGTGCTCCTTCCGGGTTACTTTCATCTCCCTCTTTCACCAGGAGCTCATGAAGGACTTCTTGGAGAAGAGGGATAAAGGACAGCTTCTCATACAGAGAAACAGAAGGCTCAAGGAGAATCTTTTGAGACCGGTAATTTTATTTTATTTTATTAACTTTTTTTAATATAATCTATTGTCCCGTTGGCTAACACACAGCGTATACGGTGTGCTCTCGGCCTCGGGAGTAGATTCTCGTGGTTCATCGCTTACATACAACACCCAGCGCTCATCCCAACAAGTGCCCTCCTCCATGCCCGTCTCCCATTTTCCCTGCCCGCCCCCAGTCAACCCTCAGTTTGTTCTCTGTATTTAAGAGTCTCTTATTGGGACCAGTAATTTTAAACTCAAGCACTGTTTTCAAAATTCTACTGAATTAAGTGTGAGTCAAGCAAGCAAACGTTCCATAAATGAATTATCATTTGGAAAATGCCAGGTTGTTTTTTTTCCCTTTAGATCCGAAAACCACAATGTTTAAAATTTCCTAAGATTTTAGAAACCTAGGAGAAATCTGATCTTAATTATGTTTACCCTCATTTTCCAAATGAAGAAATGAACGCATCAGTGCAACAATATGCAAAACACCCTTTGTTTGGTGCTGAAGACATTTCCAGTGAGTTTCAATCAACTAACGGTGGAGTCAGCCCTTGTGATTTTTCATCGGCCTTTTTACCTCATTTGGGATTTTGGGGGGACTTTTGGCGACGTGGGAGGTGGTTGGCGGCGGCAGGAAACGGAAGGACATGAAACACTTGGGGAGTGGGAGTGGTTATTATCCAAGTAGTCTGAGCGATATCACCGCCATTGGAATGGGTCCTAGACAGTGAAGGAAAGAAGGTGCACGTGGCAGTTGAAGTGAGTTTGAAAAACTCCTATTCACATTGTAGATGCAGCTTTCCGTTTCTGAGGATGGGTACGTTCACTGTGGCGACAAGGTGATGCTCGTGAACCCCGCCCCTGCGAAGACGGAAGCCCACGTGTTTCTGGGCGGGGACCTGAGCCTGTGCATGACTCCCGATGAAATTAAAGCCCATCTGAGCGACGAGTTAGAGGTGCCGTGTGGCCTGAGCGCCGCGCAAACCAAGATCCCAGTTGGCAGAAACACTTTCATCATCTTAAGGTAGAGATGCTTTCATTGTCCGTGCATTTTTATCATAAACACGTTCTCGCTGAGAGCTGCAGGAGGCCCGGGACTGCAGCCCGCTGACCGGAGGTGAAGGTGATGGGGGCCTTCTCCGGGATTCTGCCTTTCCGTCTCCCCCTGACGATACAGCTAGGCGCCTTTAGACGCCCTTCACCTTAAACATCAGGGCAGCTGCTAATTTGTGTTCCATTGTAAATGCTTACTTCAAAGGTATTGGATCTGGGGAACTAACTTCATACTCAACCTAGACTGGGTTTTCCTGACAACTTCTCGGGATCCTTGGAGCTCCTCTGAGGGCTTCTGTTGCTTTTAATGTCACTATGTTACTTTTAGAGCCAAACAGATAGTTCGGTGCAAGGTGGCACTACATGGGATTTGCTATTGTATAATTAATTGTTTACGAAAAGCGTGCTTGAGATTTTGGAAATGAGCAATTACGTCCTTAGAGAACAGATCCATAATTACTGTAGAAAAGTATTGCTTTCACTCTGCTAATGAAATAATGATAGCGAAGTTTGTATTACAAGAATCTAGCCCGTCCTCTTAGTCTTTAGATTTCTGTTGAAGACTGATAGTTTATGTTAAGACAACTAAAGCCGACCACAACTTCCGCGTCCCAGCGGATTGAGGGAGGGACTGTATTAGGTGTGTACAAATGTGTTACCCTGGCTCGTTCTAAAGTCGTCCGTGCACGTGACCAGAATTCCTCAGTGCGGGGTAGCGTGACGTGCTCATGCTGCTCTGGGCCCACAGAGAGGTGCGCTCTGTGTTCTGGCTGTGGTGGGACACAGGGACAGGGTGTCAGCTGGGTCTGAAGGCCAAAAGAAACGGCCATCTCGAAAATGTGTAGTTACGTCGTCAGTTATGCAGTGAGAATATGCATCAGCAAGAACATTGGTTATGAACAAAGTTGCACAGGCAAGAAGTAGAACGTGGAAGGATTGTATGACGGGGACCTGACGTGCTGCTTCTTCACCGACAGCGCAGACGGAAATGCCATGGGCCAAGTCCTCAGGTACGGACAGAACTTCTGCCTCGCCATAACAGGAGGATTTGAAGACAAAATGGTGAGTCGCGGCCGCCTGCTGAAGGGGACAGAGGACTCTGCAGGCGTGTGCCCCGTCTCTGGCTTCATCCCGGTGTCACCCTGAAGTTTTGCACACGCAGTGTTGGGCCACTTCTTGCCTTCTGACTTTTCGAATGACAAAAGTCATACCCTCAGATGCTAAGGAGTAAGGGAGAAAACCCTTTTTTGCCAAAATTGATGCCACCTCCACCTACAAGTTAATGATTGGGTTCATTAATAATCATCTGACCCCTGTCAATGTCACCAATGCCAGCAAGGTATATTCTCTGATAACTTTTTTTTTTAAAACTTGATTTATCTCTTTCCCTTGGGGATTAGAACCAGATACATTTGGGGTTAACTCTAGCTGAGAAGTTGATCTGTGGGCGGGACTGGATCATGGGGATTTTCGTGCCTTGCTACATGCTTAAATGCCTCACGTATATGAACTCACTTAGATGTCCAAGCAAGTCTATGAGCTAGGGACTATTTTATGCCAACTTTACTGGTGGGGAAACTGAGGCACAAGGTCAGGTGATTCTGCTCCAGGTCGCTCAGCGGACCCGGTGCTACATGCCATTTCTCACCGAATCACAGCTTCCGTCACTGTATGATGTAACATTATTGCTTCTTGTGCTACCAAGAAAAATCAGCAGCTGGATCCCTCCACACTGTAGACGGTCAGCTGCAGTCTGATTTTAAACGTAGAAATTAGAGAAAATACCAAATCGTTGAAAGGGGGGAGTAAATCACAGTTGTCTTATCCAGAGATTAACATTCCTAACGTTTTGGCTTAGTCCGTTCTCTCTCTCCCTCCCTCTCTCCTTTTTTTCCCACCTCTCTCTCCCCCACACTCTCTACTTAACTCACCCAACTTGTCTCCTACAAATTATCTCTTCTCCGACCGTGCACTGATTTGCGTGTATTACCTGCTTTTCCACAGGCGATAACATTTTGACGTTTTGTTGGTAATGTTTCCTCCCATTTGCTACTTTTTATTTTTAAAATTATTTTATTTGTTTTTTATATATATTTTTGGCCACTTGGCTTTGAAATGGTAGTTGTTCCAACTTTGAGTAAATGTATCAGGGTTTTCCTTTGTAATTCCTCCCACCTCAGAGCCCTGTCAAGTCAGCTCCAGACATACTATAGAAAGGAAAACTTGTATCGACTTCTTGATGTCTAAAGTTGACCTTGTGCTGGGCTCTGTTCTTGTTTTTCCTTTGTTTTTTTAATGTTTATTTTTTTATTTTAAAAAAATTTTTTACATTTATTTATTATTGAGAGAGACAGAGCACGAACAGGGGAGGGGCAGAGAGAGAAGGAGACACAGAATCTGAAGCAGGATCCAGGCTCCGAGCTGTCATCACAGAGCCTGATGCGGGGCTTGAACCTGTAAACCATGAGGTCATGACCTGAGCCGAAGTCGGATGCTCAACCGACTGAGCCACCCCCAGGTGTCCCTTAATGTTTATTTTTGAGAGAGAGAGCGCCTGCGCGTGCAGGAGCACAAGTAGGGGAGGGGCAGAGAGAGAGGAGAGCATAGGGTCCGAAGCAGGCTCTGAGCTGTCAGCGCAGAGCCCGACGTGGGGCTCAAACTCCCGAACCGTGAGATCGTGACCTGAACTGAAGTCTGATGTTCAACTGACTGAGCCCCCAGGCGCGCCTGGAGTGTGTTCCTTATCCGCTTGGGATTTATTCTGATACAGGGCTCTGTGCAGACGTGTGATTTCTCCCAAATGACTAATGAGCCGCGCTTGTGTTATTTCTTGAATAATTACTTACTCCTTTCTCACCAACACACGTGCCTTGCGTAACATCCATTAAACCACCGTGCATCCACGCTCTCTCCCAGCTTCCTATGCGAATGCCTTGAGCTCAAGTTGTCTGTTTTTATTCGCGGAATATACTTTATCTTTGGACAGCTTGTAGGGCTGTTTCTCGCTCATCACACCTCTTCGTCTGCATTATATTAGGAATGAAGCTCTCACTTAAATGCAAGTATTTCTGCAAGTCCCCCTGCCTCTGTGGGAAGAAAAATGACGTGGCGTTTTGACGGGCGTGGTAAAATTGCACAAATTCGCGGATTTAGTAGCTTTATGACACTAACTGTTCTGAGATGCCCCCCCCCCGAGTATTCGTTTATTCTTCCGATCTCTCAGTAAAGTTTTGTGGTTCTCCTCATGCGGACTGGACGCCTCTCCCGTTAAGGTTGTCTCTTGGGATCTCCTACGGGATGTTAACGATAGTTGCAACAAAAATATAAGAAAGCCGTTGATGTTCATCCTTGCCTTTCATGAAATCACGGGCTCCTCTTGTTTCCCGTTGGTTCTCCCATGATTTCTGGGTGAACAGTCATTTCTCTCTCCAGGGATGACAACTCCCTCTCTTCCCAAATTCTCATATTTCTGTTTCTTGTCTTTGAATTAGCAAGTGCTTCCGAGGCCGTCATAAAAAAATCTGGTAACTGCAACTTTTTTGATTCGCTCCTGAGCCATTATTATCTCTGTTTAACAAAGCAGAGTCTGTGGTCTGACGCACACACTGTTTGCCTTTGACGTCCGGTTTTCCTGTTGCTCCGGACGACGCGACATCGCCCCGATCACCGACGGCCAAGCCCCAGCGTGTCCTGGGCCCGGCGGGCTTCCTGCCCACATCTAGTTTGTGGTCAAGCCCACGGTGCTCCTGGCCCTGTCTTTTCATCCCCAATGCTGGGACCTCAATCCAGGCCCCTGTGGCTTGACCCCCTCTAGTCTGTCCTGACTTCAGATCACAGGGATGAGAGATTGATCCTGTAGGGGCTCAGGTTTGGTAAATGCTGACATTTAAGGCCCTCTGTGACATGTCCCCACCCTCCCTGACCGCATGCGGTCAGCCTTGCCCACGGGCTCCCAGCCTCCTCCTCAGAGCTCCCGTGAGCCCCTGGGAGAGCGTGGGTCCCCACCTGTGCCCGCCTACAGCTCTGCACGTCTCTGCCGGCCAGCCACGCCTCACAGGTCCTCATTCTCCTCCTCTGTCCGCTCTCCTGACACAGGAAACACCTCGACGATGGCAGCCCATCTCTGCCTTCCCCATGGCGCCTCACGGCACAGCTTCGCACGTGAAAACTGCCCAAGTGTGCAGGGACGGACTCCAGGTTCAGGGTGAAGGGCAATCAGTAAAGGACTAACAAACAACTAATATTTTGGAATTTTCTGCAGGATGGGGGTGCTTCTTGAGCCAGTTACAGGTGGCCAGACAGCTGCCCAAATAAACCCCAAGTTTCTAAGAAGTAAAATAGTGGTCCAGGCGTAGGTGCTGAGAGCAAGGACGGGGAAGAGGCGCAGGATGAGGAGGAGGCAGTGGATGTGGAATTCAGAGGAAGAAAAAGCCGGGCGCCTGGGGGCTCAGTCAGTTGAGCATCCAACTTCGGCTCAGGTCATGATCTCGCCGTTCTTGAGTTCGAGCCCCGTGTCGGGCTCTGTGCTGACGGCTCAGAGCCTGGAGCTGCTTCGGATTCTGTGTCTCCCTCTCTCTCTGCCCCTCCTCTGCTCACGCTCTGTCTCTGTCTCTCTCTCAAAAATAAATAAACATTAAAAAAATTCAGAGGAAGGAAAGGCAGCAGAGGTGGTGTGGGCAGTGGGCGGCCTCAGCATTCTGAGGTGGCATCTCTAAGGTGGAGGAAAACAGAGGGTTCTCAAAAGTCGGCAAGAACGGGCTTTTCCAAAGCTGCCTTCTATTGCCCTTGACATCAGCCAGTTAGACGTTTGTTTCCCCAGCTTTTCGAGCAGTGTGACGTGGCTCATCTGGGCACTGTCGTTTCCAGCTGTATTTATCTAGTGACCACAGGACCCTCCTCAAGTCATCGAAGAGGTCTTTGCTCCAGGAGGTGTACCTGACAGACGAGGTCTCCTACCTGAACTGCTGGCAGGCCATCTTCCTGGACCCGCAGCTGCGCCTGGAACACGAAGGCGTCCCCGTCCCGGTGAGCTCAGCCTGGGGGAGACGTGGGTGCTGTTCCGGAGACACTATTTTCTCCCGTCTGTAACCCGGAGTCCCAGCGCGCCAGGGACTGATGTGACTTGCGTGCTCTCTCTCTCCCCAACGCCGCCAGCTCGGAAGGCAGTGTCGTGCCCCGTGACTGCGTCCTGCGCTGCTTTTTCTCAGCATCACCCCCCGCCCCCAGGAGCTCTGTACACCTGCAGGCCGGGCCCCCGCCCCGAGGTCAGGCTGAGAGCCCGCCCCCCGGGACTGTGAGGCTCACGGCCTGCTTTCTTCCCGGAAGCTCGTTTCTGCAGGGGGGGTCCTGCGGGCAGCTCCCTTCCTGTTTGCATTGCTGACGTTTCTCCAAGCCTGGGCCCTGCAGGACTGGGGCCCGATGCCCGGGCCCGATGGGAAGGTGGGTCGGTGGGCCACTGCTGCTGGTTCCCGGTGCTTTCCGCAGATGCCGACTGGGGGGTCGCTGGAAGTCCCTGGGAGCGTGCAGAATCCCAGCAGGCAAGGACTGGAAGGGATGGCCCGCAGGGTGGCCTCGCAGAAAGGGGCCCCCAGGCACAGGCCACCTGCACCCGCCCGGCACCGTGCGCCCCTCTGCCAGGCTCTGCAGGTGGACCCGGGCTTGCGAGGGTCTCTTCTTCCGCGCGGAGAAGGCACGCAGCATCCGTGGGGATGCGCCCCACACGTTGGCTCTCTCCGGCTGGCGTTTGCCCGGCTTTGCTCTCCTGGAAATCGCTTCCCATGTCTGTGATTTCAACTGTCAGTGTCTCATTTCCCTTATCCGAGGAACGGGGGTGATGTGGTGTCTGCCTGTTGAGGTGTGGTGAGGGTTAGGTGGTGGTGCCTCCCCTGCGCTCACTAGAACAGTGCCTGGCTCCCAGCGGCCCCCACGGGACCATCTCACGGCTCTGGCTGCGCTTGTGGGAAACCCGGTTCGTCGGGTTCAGACAAGAGCACGGGGTGTCTCGTTTCTGCCTTGCCCGTCTGTGGCTGCAGGCCGGCCTGGTCTGAGGCGGGCGCCCTGCGGCCGCCGACGTCCGGCGGTGGGTGCCAGGCCCGTCCCCGGAGGCCAGGGGCCGCCTGGGTCTCCCTCGCACAGCCTTTAGCTTACGGCGGCCAGGAGTTTGAAGTGATAACGTATTTTTCTTTCTGATTCTAGACATGATATGTGCTCCCTGAAGGAAAAGTCAGGAAAGCGCAACAAATAATAGGAGAATAACCAGGGAAATTCCATCTTCCAGAGAAAGCCACTGCCATTTATGATTTCTGCCTTTTTCCATGCCTGGGTTTTACTTTGATTTTTCTCACAAAACAGGACCTCAGGAATATCCTTATCCACTTAAAAACACCACTGATCATACCTCACACTGGGGAAGGCCTTCTCCAATGTGGCTCTGAATGTCCTACGATGTTTTATTGCGTGTGCAATGACGTATGCAGTCAGTCCAGTCCGGTTTGGCTTCTAGGTCATTCCATCCCAATCCCTCTTTTCTTTTTTTTCATGAAATTTAAATGAATGTATAATGTATTTCCAAATTTTTGCCTTTCAGGAATCGGAGGCCTTGATTCATAATGCAAATAACACTGTCTCTTCTTCTTTAAAGGCAAATACAAAAATTCTCATCAGTCACTGCCACACGAATCGGGGGCTGGCAGCCCACAGGCATCTCTTCTTGAGGTACCGAGGGTACTTGGCTGCGGGGTTCACAAAATGCCACGGTAGGGGCGGAGGCTGTGCCTCTAACCAAGGCAGCTCGACTTAACGAGGGCGGTTCCCCACACAAGAGGTCCTTGGATGATGAAATATTGTCACAAAGGACTTACTTGATGGTGTGACAAATCCTACTGGAGCCTCCTTGTGTCCCACAAGTTTTTCCCTGACAAGAAGATTTTTTTAGGTTTATTTATTTATTTTGAGAGAGACAGAGACAGCGCAAGCAGGGGAGGGGCAGAGAGAGAGGGAGGCAGAGAATCCCAAGCAGGCTCCGTGCTGTCAGCACAGAGCCCGATGTGGGGCTCGAACCCACGAGCCGAAACCAAGAGTGGGACGCTGAGCCATCGGTGCTTGATGGGACCCCGAGCAACAGCAAACACGTGTCGTAGAGACAGCCCCAAGCAGAGTCTGTTGACTCAGGGGCTCGGAAGATGACAGGGACCGCTTACCAAGAGCCATTACCCCGTTTCCAACCAGCGTCCCTCCTCTCTTGCCCCAGTACCTATTTCGGGAAGGAAGCCGAGGTGGCCGGCCACACACATCTGGATTCACACAGAGTTGAAAAGCCGATGAATCACTGGATGTTGGTAACCGGGACTCCCAGGAAAGACTCACCCACCATGTTGGACCTGCCCACGCCGCCGGCCAAGGACCCCCGAGCCCTGGAGCAGACCGCCCACCCCGGGGCGCAGTGACTCCAGGCGTGCGCTCTCCACACATGTAGCTTGGCTAGAAATCCGTGATCTCGGCCATGCCCTGGGCTATTTTTAAGTAACGCATAGAAGTTCGTGAACACTCTATTAAAACAAAGGCTATATGAAGACTCTTGAGTTGGCGGTGGGGGCGGCGGTGGGGGTGTCAGGGCCTCTACCTGACTGGCCACACTATCTGTAGTGATTTTCAAACTGCGGAACCTCTTTACTCTTTGAAACGAGCACATAAGTCATGGCACCCGTGTGATCAGAAGGTTCCTGATGAAATAAATAGGTTTCCTTCCACGTGTTTTGCTCACCTGCTCGTCCTTCGTGGAGTCGCTGGGGTGCCCGGATGTGTAAGGTTTCACACTGGGGTGAAGACTCCCCCAGGCTGTGGGTGAAGATGAGCCCGGAGGCTGCCTCACACGTAAATATTCCAAGAGGCAGAAAGTAAGTCACAGTTGGTGTAGACGAGTTTTAAATTGCTGCTGCTTCAAGCAGTGTGGATTGACCCGCTTTAAGGAGGCATTTGCCAGCAAGTGCTTTAGGGGTTAGGGTGGTGATTCCCGTCCGTGGCTGTGGGAGGATGTACCTGGACGACTCTAGCAATTACCGATGGCTGCCCCCCCCCCCAGAAGGTCTGATTAATGCAGCCAAGGTGGAGACCCACTTGTGTGAGGAGGAGGGGGGAGCAGGGCATCTTTTCCGGCTGCTTCTCAGCCTGGCTGCAGTTCTGACTCACCGGAAGAACAAGGAGGAAGCCCAGTGCCCAGCTGCGTGCTGGACCGTTAAATCACAACTTCTGGGGTACGGCTTTAGAAAACACAGATGCTTGGGCCCACCTCCAGAGGTCTTTATTTAAGTGATTTGGAGCAGAGGCAACAATGCTTTTATTTTTTTATTATTTTATTTAATTTTATTTTTAAACATTTTTAATGTTTATTTACTTTTGAGAGAGAGAGAGACAGAGTACGAGTGGGGGAGATTCAGAGAAAGAGGGAGACACAGAATTCTAAGTGGGCTCCAGTCTCCAACTGTCAGCACAGAGCCCGACGCGGGCTTGAACCCTGAACTGGGGGATCATGACCTGAGCTGAAGTCAGATGCTTAACCGACTGAGCCACCCAGGTGCCCCTAATGTTCATATTTTTGAGAGACAGAGTGAGCAGGGGAGGGGCAGAGAGAGAGGGAGACACAGAATCCGAAGCAGCTCCAGGCTCTGAGCTGTCAGCACAGAGCCCGACGCGGGGCTTGAACCCATGAACTGCGAGATCAGGACCCGAGCTGAAGTCGGACGCTAACCGACAGAGTCACCCGGCCGCCCCAATTATTTATTTATTTTAAAGTAATTTTATTTTATTTTATTTAAGTTTATTTTGAGAGAGAGAGAAAGCGCATGAGTGGGGTAGGGGCTGAGAGAGAGGGAGAGAGAATCCCAAGCCGGCTTTGAGCTGACACAGCGCAGAGCCCTACGCGGGGCTTGAACTCACGAACTGTGAGATCATGACCTGAGCTGAAATCAAGTGTCCGACACTTAACCGACTGAGCCCCCTGGAAGCCCCCTTTTATTTTAATGTGCAGCCCGGGCTGAGAGCCACTGACTCAGGGGAGCAGACAGAGGTTTGCCTGTGTGTCTCCTAAGGGCGAAACCAGGACTGGGGGTGGGGGGACTGGGGCTCCATCTGGGGAAGGACGTTCTCCGTCCTTGCAGCCGCCTGCCAGCGCGCAGACCGGTTCTGGCGTGTTCGAGCTCCTACGGTGCAGGGTGCACGGCAAGGTCCCCGACGACACCGGGACTCACAGTCGCACCCCGAGTCCTGCTCCCGCGATGCCCTGAGAACCGCCAGCGGGTTGTAGCCCCAGTTTGCACCACGCGGTTAGTGACCACAACGGCCGCCTGCCACCTGGCTGACCGCGACTGCAAGGCGCACACATTGTAGTTTTTAAATTGACTTGTTTTTTAAAAATTTTATTGAAATCCAAGATAGTTAGCATACGGTGTAATTAAGGTTTCAGGAGTAGAATTTAGTGATTCATCCTTTCATACAACACGCGGTGCTCATCCCAGCAAGCGCCCTCCTCAGTGCCCATCCCCCGTCTAGCTCCTCCTCCACCTCCCCAGCAACCCTCAGTTTGTTCTCTGTATTTAAGAGCCTCTTACGGTTTGCCTCCCTCCCTCTTTTTATCTTATTTTTCCTTCCCTTCCCCTATGTTCATCTGTTGTGTTTCTCAAATTCCACATACGAGTGAAGTCGTGATATTTATCTTTCTCTGACTTATTTTGCTTCGCGTAATACCCTCTAGTTCCATCTACGTTGTTGTAAGTGACAAGAGTTCATTCTTTTTCATAGCCGAGTAATACTCCGTTGTATAGATACCACATCTTCTTTATCCATTTACCAGTCGATGGACATTCGGGTTCTTTCCATACTTTGGCTATTGCTGATAGTGCTGCTGTAAACATTGGGGTGCGTGTGCCCCTGTGCATCAGCACTCCTGCGTCCTTTGGATAAACACCTACCAGCGCAATTGCTGTGTCGTAGGGTGGTTCTCTTTTAATTTTTTGAGGAACCTCCACACTGTTTTCCAGAGCGGCTGCACCAGTTTGCATTCCCGCCAGCAGTGCAAGAGGGTGCCCCTTTCTCCGCATCCTCGCCAACATCTGTGATTGCCTCACATTCTGACGGGTGTGAGGTGGTGTCTCATTGTGGTTTTGAGTTGTATTTCCCCGATGATGAGTGATGTTGAGCATCTTTTCATGTATC
This sequence comes from Cryptoprocta ferox, assembly GCA_028646485.1. NCBI lineage: Eukaryota > Metazoa > Chordata > Mammalia > Carnivora > Eupleridae > Cryptoprocta > Cryptoprocta ferox. The sequence continues at coordinate 135,677,212 of CM053560.1, read as the reverse complement.
TGGTAGCCATCTGGATGCCTTCTTTGGAAAAGTGTCTATTCACGTCTTTTGCCCATTTCTTTGCTGGATTATTTGTTTTTTGGGTGTTTGATAAGTTCTTTATAGATTTTGGATACTAACCTTTTCCCTGATATGTCATTTGCAAATATCTTCTCCCATTCCGTAGGCTGCCTTTTAGTTCAAAGCATACTATTTTTTTATTAAAAAAATTTTTTTTAATGTTTATTTATTTTTGAGAGAGAGAGAGCAGGGGAGGGGCAGAGAGAGAGGGAGACACAGAATCCGAAGCAGCTCCAGACTCTGAGCTGTCAGCACAGAGCCCGACGTGGGGTTCAAACTCACGAGCCCTGAGATCATGACCTGAGCCGAAGTCAGACGCTCAACCGACTGAGCCCCCCAGGTGCCCCCTAGCACACTCACTTTAATTCAAAGATGTTAAACTATAAAAAAAAGGAACCTCTGGGTGTCTTAGCATAGAAGAAACGCAACGAGCACCCGGGAAGTTGGGACTATTGAACTCAGGCCCGTTCTTACCTCGTGCCATCACATCAGACTGCTTCCTCGGGTCTGTTGTCACAAAATTACAAATTCCGTTACTGAATCTCACTACTCTCTGGGGTTAGGCCGGATTTGTTCCCTGCTTGTATCCCCATTTCTTGACAGACACCTGCTGTGTGGCTAAAGGAATGAACGAACGGGTGAACAACCCCATACCTACTACAGAGGTTGCAGGAGGCTTGTGGAAGTGACGTGATCAGCTCAGGATGGCACAGCCCCCGCGTCGCTGTGGGGCAGGAGCGGGCCAGGTCTTTGAGGCCTCCCTCTGCATCGAAGGAGAGGACCTGGAACTCTCAGGCTTTCAGTCCAGATAATTCTTTGCTGTGGGGGACTGTCCTGTGCATCATAAGACGTTTGGCACCTTCCTGCCGGGGGGGATGACAGTGGCACCCCTCCACTGTGACAACTGAAAACATCTCCAGACATTGCTGAACGTCCCCTGGGGGCACACGAGCCGTTGGGTGTTTATTTGCCACTGACGGAGGGTGCTGTTAGGGGTCTCTCCCCCATTTGTATTTTTTCTTTTTTCTTTTTTACACAGTTTTTAATGGTTATTCATTTTTTGAGAAAGAGAGAGAGACAGAGTGTGAGCAGGGGAGGGACAGAGAGAGAGGGAGACGCAGAACGTGCCTCGGGCTCACTACTGCTTAGCTTTGCCCCGAGCCTTGGACCACAGGCTCCCCCGGCCCCACGGCTCTCTGGCTCAGTGGGGTGAGTGGACACAGTGAAAGCAGGACAGGACCCTGCAGTGACGGAGGGCAGGAGACCAGCTTCTGTGCAGGGCCGTGCCGGAGCAGGGAGATCACTGGCGCCCAGGGACCAGATGACACACACTTGAGCTGGAAAGGACGCAGAAGGGAGCATTCCGGGCACGGGGGGCCCATTCCGTGTCCCTGGGCTGTGGCTTTCATGGCTTTGCCGAGAAGCAGGGATTTAGCAAGGGACCCTGGCGTCTCCCTGGGGGGTCCTGCACGTCACCAACCAAAGGGCTCTCGTCCGGCCCAGCAAGGGGCCTTCAGGACACTGTGGCTGGAGTCGTTGTTTGCTCGGAGCCCAGTGATTTTTGGGAAAAACGGGGCAGGTTGTTAACTATTTGGAACATCGCTGGTGGCTGTGCGTGTCAAATTGTTGAAGTCGAATTTTAGCTCGAAGGTGACAGTCAGCCTTTGAAAGAGTTTTGGGGAGAAAGTGGCTTGATTTTGCTTTGAAAGAATATTATGGGAGCAGCAGGGAGGCAGAGGGGGCCTGGGGGGAGGTGAGGCTCTGAACTAAGGCAGGTGTCAGGAGGCCTGGGGTGGGAGGATGGGTGAGAGAGATGTCGAGGGTGGAGGGGGGAGGGAGAGGGAGAGAGAGAGGGAGAAGGGCAGAGAGAGAGAGAGAGGGAGAGAGAGATGACTCCATACTTGGGTGGATTAAGGCCAAGAGAGGACAAGAAGGCGGAGCCCAGGTAAGGAGAGGGGGCCCATCACCGAGATTCGGAACACAGGAGGGGGAGCGGCTGTGCGGGGCAGCTGGAGAGGTGCTGGGTGTGTGGCCCGGAGTGGATGTGGGTGTAGACGGATCCCAGCCTCGGTGCTGTCCTCTGCTGGGTGGTCGGACCCACTGTAACTGAGCTTAGAAACAGGTAGAAAATACAACTCTAGAACTGTGTAGCACCTTAACTTCCTGGTAGGGGGAGCATGGAGGAGTCCAGCAAGCCCGCTGGCCACGACCGGCCACTTGCTGGCTGTGGGAAAGCCGCCTTTCGGAGAGTCGGTGTATTGGCTGTGACATGGGGATGGTGACAGCAGCTCTGGACAAGCCCGGTGACGTGAGCCCCGGTGCTCTGCGTGCGCGTGCCTCCCCGCCTCCCCTCTGCCTTCCTGTGGGACTTAAGGTGCGTCCACGCCAGGAAGAGATTTCGTCCCCGTCACCACGCTCGGTTTCACCCCTGGGCTGGACCCCCTTCTTTCCCGCCCACAGCAGACCTCCGTGCCCTCGGCCGACTCCCACAGACCCTACTGACTAGTCCACAACAGGTGCCGAGCTGCCCCCTGGGGGTCCAGGGCGGAAGAAACGTGTCCCCGCCCGCGGGTCCTTGCCTGGGGAGACGACGCCGGCTGGGCCAAGAGCGCTTTCTCCTGTCCTCAGGGACGGCCCAGCCTCAGCCAAAGCTCCCGACCTGGGGAAACGAGGCTGTGCTTGGCACGCTGGCGTGCCGCCAGAGAGGGGCGCGGGGCCCTAAGACAGGGAACGCGAAAGGCAGGGCGTGCCAGTTTGCATGTCCGTCGGCGGGCGGTGAGGGGTCGCCGTGTGGCTCTGAGCAGGAGCGGGAAGGGGCGGGAAAGGAAGGTTCGCCCAGGGGGAGAGGTTGTATTCAGTCTGTAATCACAGCCCGCGCGAGTCTCCAAAGGCCTGAGCCTGGGCAGGGGGTAGGGGGTGGAGGGCAGAGCCGGTTTTCTAGTGGGTTTTAGCAGACGAATTAATATTTTTCTGCTATCCCTTCACCAAAGGCAAAAAAAAAATAGCAGAAACCGTTGTTTTCTCCATTAGTAACTTCACACAACATCCCGCCTGGGGCTTTTTAAAAAGGGACATGGCTGCTTTGTAAGAATAAGCGTTGAGAGCCATTTATAGATTTGGCAATAATTCAACACTAATTCAAGTATCGTGAGGAGAGCCCGGCTGCATTATGGGGTTTGGCTCCCGTGCGGCCGGGAAGGCGCCCTTCCAGGTGAGACGGGGACGCGCAGTCCCCGGTCAGGAAAACCAGGCGGTTCTGAAAGAAACCATTCGAGGGCCCGCTGAGCATCGCAGAGTGTGTTCGCGTGGAGAACGGGCGCCTCCGGCTGGAAGGCGGTGAGTGACAGCGGCCCCGCCTGGTCCTCTTTCAGGTGACGGAGGAGACAGACCCTGGGCCGAGAAGGGACGCGCCTGAGGCCACAGGGCGGACGAGGCAGGGGCGGCCGAGGGATGGATGCTGTGATCGAGGGCAGGTCTGGGCTGGTCAGTCTCACCCCGCCCCTGCCCAGGGTGGGGAGGTCGGTTTCCTGGAAAAGACCGTGTCCCCGCCTGTACTTCCGTCCTGCAGTTTCCCGGAGTGGCCACCAGGTGTCAATGTGAAAACCATGAACAAGTCAAGGCAGGGCCCTTGCTCAACCGTTGATTCTCATTTCAAAGCACTAGGGAGTTTCCAGTTTTAAATCGTACGTTTTAAGAGAGGAAAACTGTAAGCGCGCGTGGCCATGGCCGTGGCTGTGGCCGTGGCATCCGTTCATCTCCTCCCCAGCGGGGTCCCGGGCACCTGCATCCTGAGGGGCCCGGGACTCCGGGCGGACATTCCCTCTGAAGTCTGGCGTTCTGTCCAGGACTTCAGACCCTGAACCCAGGCCCGCGGACTCCGGGCCCCGAAACGGCCCTGAGTGATGGCGGGACGACGTGTGAGCGGACCGAAGGCCTCACCGCTGCTTCCCCGCCTCGCCGAGTTCCCAGGCCTCGGCCTCCCCCACTGCGCCCTGGACTCCCTCTCAGAGCCGCTCGGAAGTTTCCGTGCAGCGAGGGAATGCGCGTGAGAAAGGCGGAGGGGATAGTGGTTACGGGCCCGGCTCCGGGGCTGGCGCTCCACGTGGGCCCTGGTCACCGCCCGCCCGTGCGACCTTGGAAGTCAGCATCCACACCTCTCTTCGAGCCTCCGTCCCCTCCTGGGGTAAAGAAGGGCCCCCACACCACCCGTCCCCCGGGCTTGCCGGGCATGTCAGGTGAGACTGTGCGTGCCACGCGCTCAGGCTCCGGCCACGCTCTGTCCATGACACCAACACCAACCACTGCACCCGGGGCCTCTCATGGGCATCTCTGCCGCCCCCTGCGCTGCCTGGCATTGCTGCTCGCATCTGTGTCTTCCCCGCGGCTGTGAGCTCCTCAGACAGAAGCCACGTGTCCGCAGGCGTCATCCTGTAAAAAGTTTGTTTATTTTGAGGGACAGAGAGCAGGGCAGGGGCAGAGAGAGAGAACCCCACGCAGGTTCTGCACGGTCTGCGCAGAGCCCGATGCGGGCGGGACTTGAACCCACGAACCGTGAGATCATGACCTGAGCTGAAATCAAGAGTGAGACGCTCAGCTGGCTGAGGCCCCCGGGGGCCCCTCCGTGTGTGGCGTTTTAATCCCAGTCTCCTCGGTGTTAGCAGCTGCCTCCCCCTCACTTCACTGGCAAACCAAGGAAAGCCCAGAGAGGTGGAGTGCATTGCCCAGCGCTGCACGGACTCGCCCCGTCTGTGGCACGGCTCCGGCGCCTCCCTGTGCGCCCGGCTCGACGGCACGCTCCCCAAGCGCAGGACCTCTTATTCTGAGTGTGTCCCCGGCAGCGGCACCTTGGCAGCAGCACACAGGTGCTGTTTGTGGGGCCCGAACACCCCCTCCAAGCACGTGTCCCGTGTCAGCCCCTCGGCTTCCCACACGCAGCCTGCGAGCCGGCCCGTCACGGGCATTTGACAGACGAGGAACCGAGACACGGAACGGTTAACTTAACGTCCAGCAGCGGAGCAGGGAGCCCAGACCCGGGACCCGGCCCGGAATCAGGAAGCGGTGCTGCGCCCCAGGCAGGAAGCCCTCCGTGCGTTTCGTTGGATCGAAGCAAACCCGTGAGGCTGGAAATCGATCTGTACAGACCACGGTGCGTGGGGAGCGACACGGCTGTGCGTTCAGGTTCTACGTTCAGACCCGTTTCAGCCGTGCGGTGGGCGAGGGGGCAGGAGGACCGTGCCGGCGGGGCGCCCCAGAACGAGGAGCGGGGAGGCCGTGAGGGGAGCCTCTCAGCTCCGGAGCTGTCCAGTCCTGGCGGCGGGGAGCAGGGGCAGGGGCCTCGGGAAGGACTGAAAGGTGCGGGAGCCCGTGGTGGGACCGCAGGCAGCCGTCCCCCGAGAAGGCTCAGCTCCCCGAGCACCTGCAAGCCCAGATGGGTGCTGGGTGGGCTTCATCTTGGGCACCAGCTCTGCTGATGGGCGGGGGGCTTTCTGGAGCTCTGTGCCCAGCAAGACTGCGGGTGTGTCCAGGCCAGGGGAGGGGGCCTCAGAGATGCCCCCTTGTATCCATGGCGGGCCGGTCACTTGGGTCCCAGGAACTGTCTGAAAAGACCCCAATTCCTGCAGCCGCTCCAGGCCCCGTAGGGCGGCCGGGCGGCCGGGCACTGGGGCTGTGGGCTCCGTCTGGGAGCCGAGAGCAGCAGACTGGCCCAGCCAGGGCTCCAGCCCGGGACGCTGGCCCCGCGCTCCCCGCTCTAGCTCACGGCGGGCAAGTCGCACAGGGACACCACCCAGTCCCCCAGAGGGAGTGGGCACGCAGTGTCCTACGGCTGTCCCCAGCTGCTGGGCAAGAGCCTCCTCCCTGCCTCCCTCCCTGCAACGCCTCTGGGCTGTTATTGTTGGCTGACGTGAGCAAGGTTGAGCACGGGCCAAACATCTGCTCATGTCTCCTGAATGTGCTCCCAGGCAGACGGGCAGGAAGCGGCACCGCCCTGGAGCGGCAGCGCCAGGGCCTGCGAGCAGCCACACCAGGGCACTGCTGGCTGGCTGGGGGGCTGGGGGGCTCCCCTGAGCTGTGACCTCGTCTCCTCGAGGGACGGGGGACGCTGGGAGGGAGGTGGGACAATCTTCTTCGTTTCCGTCCTTCCCCTCTTCCCCAGAAGGGACATGGTTATGTGTCAGGGACACTCAACAGAGGCCAGGCCCCTCGGCGGTGGCTGGGGTGGGAGGGAGGGGCCTCAGAGCACCCCCCTCCTCGGACAGGCGTGGGCGCGGGGCGTGCCTGAGTCTGGGCTCCTCCGGAAGCAGAGCCGGCGACAAAGATGTGAGCGCAAGCAGTTTATCTGAAGTGGCTGGGAAGGGGGGAAAGAGGAAAGTCAGTCAAGTGCCTGAGTAAGCAGGTGATGGACGGGGGGGGGTCGACCGGGACTTCCTCCCACTGAGGGGCGTGGAAGACAGGGGGAGACTCAGGGACCAGCTTCAGGGGCGAGCGCGGTCCCTCACCCCCACCTGCCACCCACTGAGGGCAGCTCTGGGCACCGGCTTCCCAGCTTTCCTGGCCCCCGCGTGGAGCGGGAGGGGAGGAAACTTAGGGTGCTTGTGGTAGGGACACACAGGGCCCGTGGGCAGGACGGGACAGCCCGTGCCACATGGGGAAAGGCCCATCAGAGGATAGTTGGGGTGTTGACCTGTGATCGGATCCCCCCCATTCACGGTCTCTTGACCCCCTTCCCCCATAGGATGTAAGCTCATGTCTTAAGCTTACGTCTGGCTTTGCCTCTGTTACCCTCTCTCTTCTGCCCCCTGCGCCTGCCTCTCCTCTGGCTTCACACATGGCCCAAGCCCCGGGATGGAGTCACAAGGGACCTTGGTTCCCTCTCCCTTCACTCCCTCCTGCGGGCTACCTCCCTCCCGTCCCCTGGGTGACGGGTCCGCTACTCCCTTCGACGGGAAAGTGGCCTCCGACCGCTCAACGTCACTGGATGCTCGAACGCAGACTCAGCTCGGCAGGGACAATGTTACGTCCCCATGTCATACCAAGTCCTTGCCCGGCTCTCTGCTGGCGGGATGCCCTGGTGGCTCCTCTCCTCCTTCTTACCAAGGGCGACTTCCAACCTTTGGGGCTGGAGCTTAGGGGGGTCGGGACAGTCCCTTCCTGAGCGCCAGTCCCTGGGTTCTCCGCCTTGGATCTGCCAACATGCCTGTCTGCCTTGGGGGCCCTGTTGAGGCCGTTGGGGACCCCCGCTCCCAGGGGCTCAGCTGGACGCTGTTGCTGAAGGAAAGGTGCCCCCCTTCCGCCCGAGGCTCACTCTCAGCCCCTGATCACCCCTCCTTTCTTCTGGGCTCTTCCTGAGAAGGTCTGGGTGCTCTTCTGTGTCACCATCTGAAGTGACCCACAGCCCGCTTCATGGGTGCTTTCCATCTGGCCCTCAGGGTGGCGTGGTCCCGTTGGTCCCTCAAACTCTGAGGTGCAGACCCCCCCCCCCCCCCACAGCCATCTCTCATTTAGCCTCAAAGCAGGCGGGTGCTTTCTCCTCAGGGTCCCCTCCCCTGCCTAGCACCCCAATCCAGGACTCCAGGGTAATTCTTTGGACTGGCAAGAGGGCACCATGAGCCGATCACGGCGGTGCCCCTGGCAAGCATCCCCCTGCCTGGTATTTAGCTGATGATCAGCATGTGTTTGTTGAGTGGCTGAATGAGCCCTTGGGGTTTGGCCAGGCACCAGCCTGGGCCAGGAGGGCTCTCCGGGACGTGCTGACCGAACAGGACACTTGCACAACGACCTCGGAGGAATCTTTTATCGACGCTGGTGTTTAGGGCCAGGGCCAGCCCCCCACCACCTCTGTGGTGTTTGATGGATGATCGGACTTTTGGGAAAGGGGAGCTCGGGGCTGGGCCGGTAGCCTTGAGTCTGGGACGATGGGGCCGTGAACGGCCTCTTTGGCCTCTTTCCACTTTGTTTCGAAAAAGCCATTGAGAGAGCTTGAAGAGCTGACCTCGGGAGCTGAGCCTCGGATATGTGTTTGTGCTGGGGACGTGTGCGCCGGGGCCTGGGTTGTGGGTTCCGGTCCTCCTTGCTCGGGGAGCGTGGGGCTCCTGCACCTGGAGGCGTCTGCATTTCAGAGAGTAGACGTTTCTTCCCATCACACCCTCTTTACCTCCTCTTTAATGCCGATTCTTCCTCAATTCCCCAAGCCTTCTGGTTCCCAGGGTACCGGTTTCCAAGGAAGTGGATTTTCAAGGAAAACCTTTGGATGGATGGGTGTGGTTTGGTCAGAGGCCCCACAACCACCACTTCTACTGTGTCCACTTCTGCAGGAGTCAGCGTGGCCCGGGCTTGACGCTTTAACATGAAGTGGGGCGCCTGGGGGGCTCAGTCGGTTAAGTGTCCGACGTCGGCTCAGGTCATGATCTCACACTCTGTGAGTTCAAGCCCAGCGTCGGGCTCTGTGCTGACAGTTCGGAGCCTGGAGCTGCTTTAGATTCTGTGTCTCCCTCTCTCTCTGACCCTCCCCTGCGCATGCTCTGTCTGTCTCTCTGAAAAATAAATAAAACATTAAAATGAAGAGTGACGGGAAGCTGACTAGTGGACGTCTGTGTTTAAAAAGCTGGGGACAGGGGCGCCTGGGTGGTGGTCAGCGTCTGACTTGATTTCGGCTCAGGTCACGATCTCACGGTTCATTAGTTCAAGCCCCACGTCGGGCTCTGCACTGACATTGTACAGCCTGCTGGGATCCTCTGTCTCTTTCTGTGTCTCTCTCTGTCTCTCTGACCCTCTCCTTGCACTTTCTCTCAAAATAAGTAAATATTTAAAAAAGAAAAGAAAAGTTGGGGACAAAACAACTGTTTCGATAAAATGGTTCCATTTTGAGGCTTGCTCACTGACTCACTCATTCGTACATCGGGGCCCTCACGGTGGCCCAGGTGTCGGGGACACAGTCAGATGGAACTTGGCCAACGTGTTCCTTTCAGACTCAGGCGGTGCTGCCACACGCACGTGCCGTACAGAACAGGGAGCTCTCGTCCCCGCAAGTGACTCCGCCCGCAGCCCCTCGCTCCACGCCTTCTGGCCACCGACCGCGTGGCTTGCTGTTACCACGTGCACTGCTGCGAGGCCTCCCTTTGACGTGGGCTCCCATCCACGGGGCTTCAAACTGTGCTGCCTTCTTGCCCCTCACCAGGCTCCCCCTGCGCTCACAGTGACACAGGACCCTTGAAGGGGAGACTTCACAACTTTGGGAAAGTTATAAATAAACGTGGCAAACGTGGCAGGGTTGGAACGTTGCCTTAGGGGCACAGCTTGAGGACTTGGCAGCGGCTCTGATCTCTTCACAAAGTCCTGCCTTCCCGTGGAGGCCGCCAAGGAGGGGCTCAGACAGAATCCAGACCTGGACTCTTATTCCAATGCAAGGATTCAAATAGTCCCTTTAGGGAAAATTGTTGGTCTCTGAAGTTTGCCCCACTGTCTTTCCCTAACCCCACAAAGGCATCCGGGGTGCCCAGGGGCTTGCCAGCTGTGCCGGGCACAGGTCCTTGCATCGGTGAGCTGCCCTGATACCTCCCCGCCGAGCCCCGCCCCGGGACCTGCCCCTGGGCTGGCGCTCCCCTGACACCCCGTGGATACGGGCAATGGAGCTTGAGGCTGCAGTGATGGATGATCTGGTCTCTCTGCTGGCCTGGTCAGGAGGCCATGGTCCTTGCTGGCTGGCCCGGCGATGGCTCAGACCTCAACAGCACTGTGGCTGTCCTGGGGTTTCCAGGTACAGGCTACCAGCCAACTTCCGCTTGTCCTTTTCAAGACGTTGGAATGTCTTCATCGTGTAGCAAAGGAATGGGAAACAGCTCATTGCCTCTAGGTCGAGGACCACGTCCCTAGTCCAGGGGAGATCCTGTTCACGCTGATGCTGTCCCCTCTGGGCTGTGCGGAGTGCGACTTCCCGATGGCCAGACCTGGGAGGAGGCCGGCATGAACTGGGCAAGAGCACTTTCCTCACCTTCCCTAAAACCTCAGGACCAACCTATCAGCCCCCTTCCCCTTTCCTTGCCCATCTCCCCTCATGTCCATTGTCCTCTGGGACCAGAAGTGTGGACTCCAGTTTCCCCACTTGCCTATGTCCCACCCTCTCCCTGGGAGTGGGGGCAGCATCCTGGGCCATGGTCTTTCCTCTGTGGCCAGAGGTCTGTTCTCTACTTTACGGAATAAACTCAGAAATTTTGCATCTGAATGTGTTTGCTGAAAAGCCAGGGAGGAATGGGGCTGGAAAACCAATTGCGAAATCCTTTCCTTGTAGCAAATCTAGCTTATGGGACTGCCGTGTGACAGGAGACGCCAGGGTCCATGTGACACATCAAAGGCTGGCTGGCTTGCTTTGACAAGTGTTAGTGGCCTCTGTCCCTTTGCCTTCCCCCTTGTCCCCAGACAGGTGTACGCCTCAGGCTGGAACAGAATGACAATAAAAATCCAAAAGAGGAAAACACATGAGTGTATTTTGGGGAACATTCCTACCGTATCCAAACGCCGCCATGATATAAACAGCACAATCGAAGAACGGAGGAGGAAGGGCCTCTACAGTGTGTGGAATCTTAAAATAGATTCTTGGAAGGCCCATTCTACAGAGAATACAGATTTCCAAGGATGAAGTCAGTTGACTTCTTAAGAACCATATCCCCCAAGCAACTGAACCGTCCGTTGATATAAGTAGTTGTTGTTTTCTTCTGATTACAAAATAATAAATACTCAATGTGGAAGATTGAGGAAAACAAAATACGTATTGTTAATTTTCAGTGTGTTTCCTTAACATATATTTTATATACCACGGAATGCTGCCTGGACTCCCATCAGACTAGACGTGAGCAAGCAGGTGACTTGTGGAGTTAAATTACCGGATTGGGGGGTTAACTGTGGCTGGAATACCCTAGCTCCTTCTGACCGAGTTGGAAATTGGTAGCAGGGGGCGCCTGGGTGGCTCAGTCAGTTAAGCATCTGACTTCAGCTAAGGTCATGATCTCACGGTTCGTGAGTTCGAGCCCCGTGTGGGGCTCTGTGTGCACAGCTCAGAGGCTGGAGCCTGCTTCAGATTCTGTGTCTCCCTCTCTCTGCCCCTCCCCTGCTTGCACTCCCTCTGTCTCTCTGTCTCAAAAATAAATAAACATTAAAAAAAATAAAGAAAGAAATCAGTAGCAGAAGTAAGATGCTGTTGTAGCAGAATCCAGAAATACCGCTCCACCCGTGAGGAGACCGGCAGCCCCCGGCACTCGGTGGTCAGATCCTGGTGAGGCTGGTCACCCGTCGTAACCTTGAAGGCACCTTGTTCCTGATGGGCTTGCAGATTCTGGGGAGGAGGCTGGGACAGAGTCCGCTAGTATGAGCTGGCTGTCGCTGGCCATAAGGTGCGACAAGCGAGAGGTGAGCCTCCGGAAGTGACTCGTTTCCAACAGAAATAAAAGGGAATGAAGACAATCAGAAATGCTAACTGCTAGATGATAGAGTAAGAAACTGGATTAAGAAAGACCTTGAGTGGCCAAAGGGAAATGTCAGCTTGAGGGTGTGGTGCTCCTCGTGGTGCCCAGTTGGAACCAGGCGGAACTCAGATGGAGGGTGTGGCTCTAACACCTACTGAAACTCTCCCTCCGGCTATAACGTCTCAGAGCAAATATTAGAGGAAGACCGTAAACTTCACACCTACTGCGCAGGTTGCCTTCAGGTAGCCCCTCTCGCATGGCGGGAAGAGGTGTAGGGGCAGGGAATGAGGAAATAAAGCAGATCTGGGAACGAAGTCTTGAAAGAACATGGGTGTGGTTTCTGGACATGAGACTGACGGCTGAGTTTCAGAGTTGTACTGCCAAAAAAAAAAAAAAAAAAGATCCTTCCTTAAAAAGCCTGTGATTATTTGAGGCCATTAACTCTCTAGCTGCCCTGAGACTCCAACCATCCACAGGCAGTGCACGGGCTGAGGCATCTTTCCGGCCCCCTTGGAGGACATTCTTTCCAAAGCCCACCTGAGATGAGGCCAAGGAAGCAAAGGAAAAGGAAGAACTTCCCAGAATGTGTCCTTGGAGAGCAATGAATAAGGCAGCGTCCTTCCAAAAGCAGAGCCCAGGGCTAATCCGGGAACATTCCCCATCTCAGGTTGGAGGTCTTCACGATGGCTGCCCAGTAGGATTTCAGAATTTCTACGGGCCAGTGATTGTTGGGTGTCTCCCATTTTTCTCTGCTCCGAGTGGGGCTCTTTCTGGAGATTGCTGTGTCCCTGCAGCATCACCTAGTACCAGGTGCGTCCAGAGTGGCTAATGTGAGCTTTCAGACCAGTAGCAGGCAAACCACTGCCCACTGGCCAAATGCAGCCTGCTGCCTGTCTGTATCAATGAAGTCCAACTGGAGAAGCCAGGCTCATCTGCTGATGATTTGTTCTAGAAAGATAGGCCTCTGGACCAGGAGGAGCCACGGCCGACCTGATGCATCTGCTGGAGATTCTGACCTTCCAAGCTGGGCGCTGAGGTTGTATGGGACTGTGGGTTGTCGTCCCCGGGGTGGGAATGTTTTGTCTGTGGGGAAAGGAGGGAAGAAAGGGGTGTCGGGGACCCGACTCGGGGACACTGAGCGCTCACTGAATTTCCATGTGCTCTTTCCAGCTGCCTTGAAGTTGTGCCCGGTCAGAAGGTGTGTTGTAGACCATAGGTCATGAGTAGAAATGACATGCATCATTTCAACCCGAGACACTGAAAGGCCCTGTCTGGTCCTCCATGCTGTCTCGTCTCCATCATGAGGTCTGGAGACGTCACGTCGTGATGGTGGGGGCCCAAGAAAGGGACAGTCTGGTGCCCTACCTTGGCTGCCTTGAAGAGGAGCCTGACAGGCATCAAACTTTCTGGGGATGAGAAAGAAACTTTTTTGGGTTAAACACTGAGATTTGAGGATTAATTTCGTTATTCCCTCCAAAACTGCTATTCTGACCAATAGAGAATACATCAATCAGTCCCACATCATAATTCAAATAAAATTGAGTTTATACTTTTATGCAGTTGGTATTCAGTTATACAGTTTTATATCTGTGTAGCTCCCGTCCTGTGTAAAAGAGTCTTTGAAAATGTGACTGACTTTTAATCGCTTCCTTATATTTCCCTGAATTATTTCATTGACCGTGTACAATGCTTGGGAAGGTCTGGGAAGAAAGACAAGTTCATTCAGTGCCAGTAAAGGAGTAATTTAACGTAGTTTTTCTTTCTTTTTTTTTTTTTAATTTTTGAGAGAGAGAGAAAGCACGAGCAGGAGAGGGCTAGAAAGAGGGAATCAGAGGATCTGAGGCAGGCTCCACGCAGTGAGCACAGAGCCGGACACGGGGCTCAAACTCATGAACCATGAGATCATGACCTGAGCCGAAATCAAGAGTTGGCAGCTTCACCGACTGAGCCACCCAGGTGCCCTGACGTAGTTTTCCTGCTCTGCGATTTAACAACACGTGTTTCCCCTTCGATCCAGCAATTCTATTTCTGGAAACTCACCCCAAGGAAACAGGAGCTGTGAGCAAAACTGTATGGGTGAAGGGTTTTGTTTTAGCTTTATTTATAATATCAGAACAGGGAGGGATCTAAAACAGTAACCAAATAGTTACATAAGGGAGAGCGTGTCTCCGGCCACTGCCTGCTTGTTGATGTGGTTTGTTCAGACCAGACTCCTGCAGCCGAGACACGGAACGTGGATCCGATCTAACAACTGGCAGATTGGATGTCTCTGCTTCCGCACCGTGCGGACGCATCCCCTGTGGCCGCCCTCGATCGCGGACGGGGCAGGCCAAGCTTCGTCTCCATCTCATTCCTTGGCAACGCGTGCGTCCTGGCTGTAAAGATGCTCCACATGGTCTCTTGGACATCACACAGTGACAGCCCGACATTTGGTTACATAAAGTGCAAGTGAATCATGAACACGTGGATTGTATTTCCGGTCAAACACACGGGGATTTCAGTTTATGGGAAACGGACTGTGGGCCGTACGAGTTAGCGCTAGGTTTTAGGAAATCGCGCGAATGGCTGACCAGATCTTCAGTTCATTTGTGTCCATCTGCCGTCCCCCCAGGTCACCTCCTTAGCACCCTAGAAATGACAGCTGTTCAATTCCAGGGGCCTCCGGGAAAAACGGGAGGCCAAGTGGACTTGCCAAAGGTTCCTGGGGTTTATTTGTTCTGTCCCAGAGCCAGTGTAGACTAAGAGGCAGAATGGACCCTCCCTTCCCCTTGGCTTCTGTGCTGGAACTTCTAAAATTTTTTTATCTCTTTCTTCAGCTCTTTCCTGCCTTGGTGTTATTCATCTCGTCCATTCCATACCTTGCCCCTTATGTGCTGGAATTTCTTCATCCTTTGCCATTTTTCTTACTGTACTTTCTAGGTTATTTTCAATCTGAGCCCTTGGCGTTGACTGCTGTCTATACACTGAGGATGGTCAGATGGTTGTCCCCAGCTCCCGTCTCTCTCCTGACCTCCAGTCCCTGCATCCATGGGCCGGTTGCTCCCTTCGGTTCCAGTCCCTGGATGCTCCAAACTGACTCACGCAAACCACACTCATGCCAGTTGCTCTCCCTGCATTCGCTATTTTAGTAACTGGAGGTACCAACCATTCAATCACCAGCACCATTATTTAATTGGTTCAGGAAAGTCTGAGTTCTCACTGTGTGCCAGCAGTGACTTAGACACGGGGACACAGAGAGGAAGAAGGCCTAGTTCTTGCCCTCAACATACTGACAACCCAGTGGGTAGATGGATATGGAGGTGAGTGATTATAGGGCTTTGGGGAAATACAGCGTTGGGAACACGCAGAACATCTCACACAGCACAGATCACCTTGGTGGGGCTGGTGGAGGAGGGAGCCAGGGTTCAAAGGAAGGATTTAGAAAGGTGATGCCCAGGAGGCGGGTGAAAGGATGAGGTAAATAAACTGGGTGCGGTGGGGGGAGGGAGCTGTGCAAAATCCTGGAGGTGAGAAGCAGTATGGTTGGGGGAAGCGGCCTGGGCAGGGGGGCCTAGTGGGGCTGCAGGGGAGAGAGGGGCCCGAGAGTAGAGGTCTTACGTCCTTAGTTCATAGGTTTGGTTTTATCGGAGGGCTTGTGTGGACTCTCAGAGGAGTGTTATGTACAAGGTATAAAGGCTGGATTTCTACGTCTGTGGGGGCGGAAGCACTTGGGGCAGAAGGCGGGGAAGCCAGGAGACTCTGGGGGTAGCCTGGCCCCATCCTACCAGAGCCTAAGCCAGGAAGCGGCGAAGGGAACTGAGAGAAGTCACCGTGCCTGAGAGCCATTCAGGATACACACTGGCGAGACTTGAATTAAAAGTAAAAATATGGTGGGGTGCTTGGGGGGCTCAGTCGATTAAGCGTCTGACTTCGGCTCACGTCATGATCACACGGTTTGTGGGTTCAAGCCCCGCATCGGGCTCTGTGCTGACGGCTCAGAGCCTGGAGCCTGCTTCAGACTCTGTGTCTCTCTCTGTCTCTTTCTACCCCTCCCCTGCTTGAGCTCCGTCTCTGTCTGAAAAATGAATAAACGTTAAAAAAATTAAAAATAAAAACAAGTAGAAATAAGGAAAAGCAGGAGTCGGGAGTTAGTTGTGGGAGGTTGGCTGGGCGATGGGGAGCACGGCAATGGTGTCAGGAGGGAAAGCAGCGGGGGTCTCAGAAATTATCTCCACGTATTGACTGGTGGCTCCTGAAAGATCCCGTTTCGAGCCCTGTTCCACGGCGCACGCCAGTCCCTCTGGCTCAGACAAGCCCACCTTCCAGCTCCCCTGACCTTCAGAATCAACCCCCAGCCCGGGGCTCCTCCAACCTGACGGCATGGGGTCCGTGCCTGCTTCTGTGCTCCCAAATCTCCCAGGGGAAAACTGGATCCCAAACCCCACTCGGCGCGATGCGGCTGCCTCTGGTCCCGTCCCGCCCTGTCATTCTGCCTTAGAAAACTCCGGAGGACGTAGCCCGGCTGCCGTTCAACCACTGTCTTCTGAATGGGAAGACAGGAAAGTTGTTCTTTCTGGTTATAGAATGGAGATTCAACGCGTTCAAGAGGGGAGGACAACCCAGAGGGCATCTGAGCCTTGACTTTGTGACACCCATTTCAGTGTGGTCTCAGGGAGTTTGGGCTGTGCAGGTGGCCGTCTGCTGGTGTTGTGTGGGGCTGTGGCGCCTTCTCTGGGCCCCGTCTGCCTAGTGGGTGAGCGGGCAGTTCCTCCTGCGGTCCACGGCCAGCAACCTGGAGCAGAGGCCGGTGACCGGAGAGCGTAGGCTCGGGCCTTCCAGAAACGAGTGCAGGGGAAGGGCTGGGAAAACGTGGGCAGAGGTAGGAATGGCAATGCGGGGCCATGGCAAGGGGAGCCCAGATGTGAGGCCTTCCCCTGTTCCCTAGCAGTGCAGGATGGGCGTCAGCTGCAGAGGGGACAAGGGCAGGAAGTAGACACTCAGGGGTTGGGGACGGGGGCCCTGGGCTTCGCAACTCGACTCTTGGGCCATCCTTGAGAACTGAGCTCTGGCCTTTGGCTCCCACCACCTTGGAGAGGAGACCCGGCCTGGGGTGGCCCGGTGGCCCCCTTGGAGAGGGGGACTCACACAGTAGTCCTGTGTCCCCTGGCTTAGCATGCTCTGTCCGCCTCCGTCTCAGCCTTCCCCAAGCCTCTGCCTCCCCCGGCATCCCTGGCGGGGTCCAGTGAGGAATCTCTCACTGCAGGGGAACTGACTTAAGGAGGTCTTCCGGGTGGTGGCTCCTTCCCTCTGCGCCCCAGCAAGGGAGAGTGAGGACGTGACGGCCCAGGGTTTCCCGTGCCGCTTTGGTGCGGGTTCAGGCTCCCGGGTCACTCCTGTGCCCGCCCCCACTTTCCGGTCCCCTGTGCTTCCCGTGCCCCTGCACAAGCTGGGACCGGAGTCTGTCCTTCCCGTTCCCTGTGCTACAGCAGATGGCCTGGCCGAGCCTCCACGTCAGCCAGCCAGAGAGCGGCCACCGGTACCTGCTGGTAACTTGTCTGTTCCCGCCCTGAGTTCCGGTCCAAGCTGGAGACGGGAACCAGGCCCTGAGGGGCGCGTCCCGCAGCGTGGCGCTGGCCACGCGGGTCTCACTGAGGGGAGGGGAGGAACGCGAGCCATCACACAGTGCCTGGCGCGGAGCAGATACTCAGCACGAAGTGCCTCTCACCACCATCACCACCACCATCGCTGTTCATTACAGCTCCGTGTACAGAATCTCTCCGTCTCGCACGGTGGACGGTCCCGCCATCATCTGGACTCCATCAGTGTGGCCCACAAGCGGAGTCTAGAATCCAAAGGCTCTGCTTCCTACCTGGAAACAGAGAAGACAAGTGTGTAGTCCAAGGGGGAAGCCAGAGGCCCTGAGGCCCGTGGGTCACTGAGTTCAGGCCATCGGTGGTCCGTCTGGAGTTGGGAAGGGGTTGGGGGAAAAGAGTCACGTGGGACCGCAGGGGCCGGTCTCGGGGGAGCAGGGAGAGGGGTCCTGTGAATGGTCTCATGAGTGTGGTTCCTGGCCCGGGTCAGACCTGGGAGCACAGGAGTCAGTGCCGCTGGCACGTGCGGCAGCCTGCTCGGTGCAGGGGTCTTCTCGGGAAGAGCCGGGCACCTTCAACGGACTTCCCGGTGCCAGATACTAGTGTGACTTTCTTCCCTGTGACCCACACTTGCTTCTGTGGCTCACACATGGGCAGCTTAGTGGTGGCCGTGGACACATAACGATAACATGATTATAATGTGTATAATGTATACACACACGCGTGCGCGCACATGCATAAAAGGCAAAACTTTTGCATTAAAAGACTAGTCTTCCAGAATAAAGTGAGATTTCCTACCTTTGGGTCTGTGGGAAATATTTCGGGATAAATTAAAACTTGAAGAGGTGGTAAGATCCTTCTGGAAGTGCTTTCCAAAGCGCAAAGCGTGTGGAAGTTTGACGAAGCAGGTCCTGTCCTTCTCCACGACGTGCGGGGATGTGTCCCTGCGCGGGGGGACTGTGAGCCACGCAGACTGACCGGGGCGTCGCTGGGCTTCCCTCCCTGATCTTGGCGTGAAGCAGAGTGGTCTCCAAGGTAGGGATTCTGGGGGCAGAGGGCTGGTCGGGACGGGTGGTCCTTGGACCCTCGCCATTGCCGTGATCGTTTGTCTTTTGGCCATTTTCCCTGCGGCCTTGGAGTCCCATGCGTGGATGAGAGGAGCGCTTTGGGACAGAGGTGTGCGGATGTGCTCAGCTGAACTCAGGGTTGGGGCGCTGCTGAGGGGGGTGAAGGGGGGCAGCTGGGGGCCACGGCCCGGCCACCCCGCCCTCAGCCAGAACCACTTCTCGTTCATCTTCGTTGCTTTATCTACTCACGTTCCGTGTAGATGCCTGAGAAATAGGGGTCTGGTGCTCCTAGACGTCTGCAAGCCGCACAGAGGAGCTCGTCCCGCAGTCCTTCTGGCTCCGACTTGCGTGCTTGCCTGGCCGTGTTCTCTGAGGCTTAGAGTGAGTTCTAAGAATCCCCGCCTTCCCATCGGGGGGCCCAGGAGCATCGTCCTGTTGCAGGGACCCATGTCGTTCGTTATTGAGAACCGGAAAGGTACTTTTTTGGTCTTTACAGAAGAGCAATGGGTGTGTTGCCCCCAACATGTCCTACCTCTGGGACCCCGGCAAGCCCGTGAAATACCAAGTATCAAATGAGGACCCACGGGGCGGTAGGGGTGTGCGGCTAAGGCACGCTGGCCATCAGGTCAGGTGGCTTGATGGTGAGGCGGGTTTTGTGGTTTCCGGAGCTGCCACAGATGGCCTGTGGCAGGACTTCAGGACTTTCTCTTGATGTTTGGGGTCCACAGACCTCCAGGCTGGAGAATCAGTGTGTGTCTCGTCCTTCTCTGAACAGTACAGGAGGTTCACTTTGTCCCTAAAATACACGTCCAGAAACTCGAGGTGCCGTGAATTGGTATATTAGGCCGTCTCTGTAATTTTCTGAGTACAAAAGTAAACTTTAAAGCCGGCGAACATTTCAAAATGAACGGGCTGCTTGACGGAGAAAATTGATTCTTGGGCACGTTTACCGTCCTCGGGGATGAAGGCGTTCAGATTAATAATTACACATTAGACTGAAGAAAGCGTTTGCTGGCTTTCACTGAGCCAGCCCAGGCTCCCGTGGGGTGCAGGCGGTCACATGTTGCTCCACGCAGCATGGCAGCCCCGTCTGCGAGGGCGTGTGGGAGACAATGCCGACCTCATCGGGGGACACAGCAGGCCATGTGCTCTTGGGCCCCGATGGAGGACCAAGACGCAGAGCCCGGGAGGCATGTGATGTTGGGGTGATGCTGGGAGCAAGGACTCAGTGTTTTCTTTTTTTTTTAATTTTGTTTTAATGCTTATTTATTTTTGAGAGAGAGAGGCAGAGTGTGAGCAGGGGAGGGGCAGAGGGAGAGGGAGACACAGAATCGGAAGCAGCTCCAGGCTCTGAGCTGTCAGCACCGAGGCCGACACAGGGCTCGAGCCCACGAACTGTGAGATCATGACCTGAGCTGCAGTCAGACGCGTGATGGTCTGTGCCCCGGGCTCAGTGCTTTCTTGAGTGTGAAATGGGGTTTGACACTGTCAGTGGGGACTCGGAGGCGCAGGCAAGGGGAAGGGGGAGGAAGTGGTCCCACGCTGCTGGAGGCCCAGCCCCAGGGCACAGTGGGGGTGGACGGGGTCACGGTGCGGGGGGGGGGGGGATGTCGAGGGGCTGGTGGCGGAAGGGCCTGTGCAGGAGGTGTGTGGCGAGTGAGTTGGAGGAAAGAAGCAGGGGCAGGTGGCAGGGTCCGGCGTCCAGGTCGGAGGCCGAGGACTGGAGGGAATGCTCAGTCAAGGGCAGGGCTCCGGGCAGGCTGCAGGTCCGGCAGGGAGGGGACAGGCCAGTACGAGGAAGCAGGAGGCAGGCTCGGCAGTCCAGATGGACACCTGTGGGCAGGAGGTGAGGGCTCGCAGCCGGGCAGGGCAGGCGCCGTGGGCTCGCCAGCCACTCTCCCTCGGCCGTCTGGGCAGAATGGGCTCAGGACCGGGAAGGGCCCCTTTATCGTCTGTGTCTACACCTCTGAGGGGCCGGGGTCACAGGACCAGCCAAGGAAGGGCATCCAATCCTCTGAAGTGGGCACGCCCCAGGGGGCCTGCTGAGGTGGCCGTGTCGCACGTTTGCCTGTCCTAAGTCCCTAGCTCTGCTGGCGGGAGCAGCGGCCGAGAGAGGACAGAGGGTTTGACCATGGGTGTCTGAGGTCACATCTCCCCTCAGGTGGTTTAACTAGTAAGAGACGGGACCCCCGTTCTTTGTTGTAGACCTTGTCAGGGACATTGAGGGCGGTATGGCCGTAGACCAGATGTTGTGTAACAAACAGAGACTCCCTCAGTCCCCCCATAGCAGGGAACGGAGCCAAGGAGGCGACTTTGTTCACGGGAGGTGGCTACGTGGAAAGAAACGAGGACACGGAGAAGGCCCCGCCCCCGGATGTGAGATCCGCCCCCCCACCTCCTCGCTCGTCTCTCACCGTCTGTGGTTGTAACTGGAACTGTGCTGTGTGGCCCCCTCGTTCTCCTGGCCCAGGCACCTTCTGGGCACACGTCGCTGTGTGAGGAAGCCTGGAGGCCTGGGGCTTCCCAGTGGGGCTGGTGGTCGGCAGACCCCCCGGGGGCCGGGGTCAGGGCCCTCCCGTGGAGCCTGCTTCTCTCCTGCCTCACACTTGAGAGATGTTAACCTCAGAGGCCACGGCGCCCGGCCACCGATTCCCTGTGCAGCCTCTGGAGCTCTCCTCGGGAGCCCCTGGGGACACAGAATACAATGACAACTGGTCATCAGTGCGGGAAGCCGGGCCCGAAGGTCATCTTAGAGCCGAGCGGATGGGCTGAGGAAGTCATTCAACGAATAACTCCTGGAGCACCTCCTGTTCTCGGCACCATTCTAGGCACTCGGGATAAATCAGTGCCCGAATCAAAACCCCTTCCTCACGCGAACACACTCTGGGCCTCTGTGCACAGCTCTGGCCTCCCACGGAATAGGCCTTCCTATAGGGATATCGCCTCCTGTTTCTGCTAAGAAATAAACTTGCTCTTTTTAGAGGAAAAAAAAAACAAATTAAGAAATAGAATAAAAGAAATAAAAAGTGCTCAAAACCCTGCTGGTCAGAGATAATTTTTGTTCACGTCTTGACATGCAGCTGATAGGCTATTTATAGGAAAAAAATTACGTATAAACATTCGGCCTTTCCTATTTCTCTGTAGTTGAATTTACTTGTAAGCCCTCACTTCTGCCGATGATGGAATATTAATTTCGCTAATGCAAAGTGAGTGTGGTCATTCCTGATTTACTCCTGATTCCACGCGGTCCCCTCTGGGACCTACTCAGTGAGTTCCGGTGTCCCCCACCTGGTTGCTGAGTAACCGGTGGCGCTGGGGTAGCGCTGCCTGGGGGCACGTCTCCGCCGATGCACCTGCCAGCCTCTCCTCGTGTGGGGGCAGGGGTGCACCCCACCCAGCCGGGCAGCCGGGCGTCTGCTTCTCATGGCCACACAGCTCACCTCGTCCCTCTACACCCACCTGCTGGAGCTCCCCGGGTGAGCTGGGACATCAGGCAACCCTGGGTACCTTTCTAAGGCACAGGGAACTTGCAGCCGCTGGGTAGGCATTTCGGGCAGGTCTTGTGTCCTCTCTTGTCCCCTGTGCATACTGTCCTGGTGTCTTGCTGCCAACCAAGAAGGAGCAGAATGGGGGCTCCTTGTCAGGTCCCCAACACATGGCCCTCGAGCCCCCAACTCCCCCCACGTGCCCGCAGACTTTTATCTCCTTTTGGATAAGAAGACAACTGCTCTTTTTATCATCACACGCTCTTCCCGGATCTGCGAGTTTACAGGATAAACGTCGTGCTTTGAATCCTCCAGGCTTTGCTGCGTGTAGTCAAAGGCAAGCTTTTGGCCTCGAGGAAACAAACAAAATCAAAACCAACTCAAACGTATTGGTTTCCCACTGATACTCTAAGAAGTCACCACAGAAGTAGTGGCTTAAAACAATACAAAAGCATGCTCTTGCTCTTCCTGGGGTCAGGAGTGCGGAAGGGTCTCACGGGGCTGAAGCCAACGTGCGGGCAGGGCTGCGTTTCCATCTGAAGACTGGAGGGGAGACTCCAGTGCCTTCCTTCTCCAGCTTCCGGAGGCCACCTGTGTCCGTGGCCCCCTCCTCTGTGATCAAAGCCGGGGATGCAGCTTCTTGGGGTCTGGCCCCCTCTTCTGGCTCCCCTGTGATTACCTGGGGCCACCAGGACAATCTGGGATAATGCCTTTACCTCCGTGTCAGCTGATTAGCAAGGTCTGTCCTATCTGTAGCCTTAACTCGCCCCTCACGTCCTAATACAACACATCTACCCAGAGGTTCCTAGTGCGCGACTGGGACCTCTTCACACGGGCCGATATCCTGCCTACCAGACCAAGTAACAATTCCTTTGTCAGAGGCTGAGTTCATATGATCAAAAGCTGTGACTTTCAGAATTATAGTCCTTGCTGTCGACTTAACAAAATCTAAGGAGGAGTTCTAAAGCTAGTGACCTAACTTTAAAAAAAATTCTTTTTAATTACAATTTTTTTTTCTGTCATCCTCTAGATGGTACGAATGGAAAGCTATTCCCACTGCCCTAACTTGTGGGGATGTCACAGCGGACACTGGGAGTTTCATAGAGGAAATCGGCTCAATTCCACTCCCCGAATTTAATCTTCTTTCAAGTATATAGATCACACCAATCACTCTGCAATTTGTGAGCTAATTTGTTCGCTCAGCAACGTAGCGCAGACATCTTTCCATGATAATAAATCGTACTTACTGCATCATTTTAACTTCTGCATAGCGTTGCCCGTTTATGTGGCCCGTCTCTCACGGTCGCCACGGCGGGTCCTACTGGGAGGCAAGGCCAGGTTCTGGCCCCCCTGCTGCCGGCGGCCGAGCGGAGGATCCTGCAGTTTCGGGGTCCGGGCGGCCACTGGGTTATTCCGAGCAAGGTAGGGCTGGCGGCAGCCAAGTGGCCGCTTTGGATCCCAGCCCCCGGCCCGGGATGGGGATGACTCTCAGGGAGCTGTTCCTGCCCCAGGTGCTGATAGCAAGGTTTTCTGGCAACCTGCAGCGTGGTCCTGGGAACCGGTTATTTGCGGTGTACGAGGGGAGTGCGTGTCTGCAGAGGGACCCCAGGGACCCTGAGGTGGTTCGAGCAGAGCGATGCTAATTCCGCAGCTTTGATTCCTCAAGGTCCTGAGTGGTGGTGGCACTGACACTGGTCAGCCGGGGGCTCCTGGCAGCGGACAGGTCACCCCGGGACGGGACCAGGGTCTGTGTCACTCGCCTCCTGGTGAGCTTTTCTGTCAGCCAGAACAGGCTTTCCTTTCCTTTCAGTCCTATCATCCCTTGCTGCGTTCCCCAAAGAGTCACATTCTTCCCCACTTTCCGACTCTGACTCTTCGCCCACTTATTGTATATTCTTTTGGTCTTCTCGGTGGGGAATCCAAGGATTTATATAACCCAGCAATCAAGTTGGTCACTTAAAATAATAGTACATCTTGTCCAAGTCTAAAAATAAAATCTCCTCAGATGAGAAGGGACGCGGGGGGGATTGGGGTAGAGCCGGCGGGATAGACCCGACAGCCCGGTTAGCCAGGGCTCGCGCCCACTTTTCTTTTATCCCTGCTTGTCCCGGCATGGGCGGGAGTCAGAGCGCCTTCTGTTTGCCCTGATTCAAGTCAGCCTCCACCTTCCCCGGAGCCCAACTGCCCTTCTGGGGACACAGGCTGCATTCACCACCAGCCGTTCTGCCCAAGCCCTTTGCAGATTTTATGAAAGGCGTTTTCACTTGGATTAAACAGGCGCTGTGTTTGTGTGTGGTGTGTGTGAAGGAGAAAATGAATCACTTCAACTTTGGGCAGAGATTTTAGGTGTTGTGTTTGTCCCTTGCAATTACATAAACACACCAGAACTCATTAAAAAAAAAAAAGTCGGGGGAGGGGGTAGTGGGGAGCAGAGTCTAGCGCTTGGGATGATCTAAACAGTTTAGCACATTTTCCATACATTCGACCTCAGAGAGGGTTGTGCTCAGTCCTCTCCCAACAGAGTCTGAGTCCAAAGGAAAGTTTGAGGTTTTACATTTCTGTTTGCGGTACAGGAAAAGGCTTATGATCTGAGGGCTTGATTCAGTGAAATAACATTGCCTTCATGCACAGTTGCTTCACAAGGAGGGCAGGGGTGGGAAGGAACCGCTCTGAGACGCTCAAGATTTGCTGGCAGCCGGGAAGGGCTTCTCTCCTTCCCTCCCCGCCGAGGAGAAAGCAGCTCCAACGAGGACTTACTTCGTACTTTTAACTCCTGTTCAAATACTCCCCGCCCAGAAGCTGCCGGTGATCCCCGTGGCTTCTCGAGCGAGCGGCTGGGGCTCGGGGGCTCCCAGGGACTTCTCGCGGCTCAGCCTCCTCCTCGGAGCCCCCACGGCAGCGGCATGAGTTTGCAAAAGAGAGTCTTCCCTCGGAGGGAGAACGGTAAGTGCCGCTTCTCAGGGGGTCACGGGGAGCTGGGGCTGGAGGGTTTGACTCTTCTTGACATCCTCCAGGGAGGGGCCGAAGCATGATTTTGGTTATGCCGTATTGTGTGTGTGTGTGTGTGTGCGCACGTGTGCGTGCGCGTGTGTGGTGCGGCAGGACACATCCCCGTCTGTCTGCATTGTCCTTGCAGAGCCAGCTGTGTGCTCGAGAGTCTGCTGGGCAGAGAGGTGAGGGGTGAGGGTATTGCAGGCCCCCCCCACCCAGGGCAGAGAGTGGGTCCTGGCAACGCTCAGGGGGCAGGGGCATCTGAATCTGAATGGGCAGCTGTCAGGGTCCCCACCCACTGAGCTGCGGTCCCAGCGGGACACAGAACAGAAGAGGAAGCTGCTCTGTGTCTCTGGAGATCGGAGCAGGGGCCCCTCTGAGCCTTGCAGAGCTGGGCACGGGGAGGGGAGAGGTGAGGCTGGGAGGGGCCTGAGTGCCCTGGCCGGACTCCCTGCCTCGCTGCAGGTCCAGATCCGATAGATGGTTTCTTTGACAACCTCCTTTTGCTCCGGAAACATAAATAAACAGGCACCAGGGAAAAGGATTTGAACCCCACTGCCCAACTTTTAAAGTCAACACTGGCAAAACTTCAGTTCTGTTGTAACTTTGGCATCAGAGAGTAAACACATGGTTTTCTTTAAAAAGGGGAATGAGGCAAGTCAAAGGCATACTCTGACTGTTCGAGCTCCAGGAAGATACGGAAGATAGGGCTGGAGCCCTGGGCTCACTTGGTGAGGTTCCATTGAAGCATCTGTCAAGGCTGAAGCAAGGCAGTGGGAGGTAGGGACCGAGAACCGGGCTGTGGGGTCCAGCCGCCTGGGGAGCAGTCCTGGTGCTGAGATGAACAGGCTCGCTGGTTTGGGGCAAAGTGTGTAACCTCTCCGTGGCTTGGTTTCCTCCGCTGCGAAACGAGAATCACGGATTCCTACCTCACAGGACCACAGAAGCAATAAAGGAGATAACGCTCGTGAAATGGTCCGAGCATCATATTCATGGTGCCCAGAACATGGAAGCATCTGGAAGCAGGCTCCTCCCCTATTGTGACTCGGGAGCCCTCACAGAGCAGCCAGGGCTTGCGGATAGAGGGAGCCCTCGAGGGCCAGGTAGCCATGCCTTTCTGCTCTTACAGCAGGTGGCCAAGCCCTCACCATGTCTCCCTTTGGAGGACCCTGTGGAGGAACTTGTGGACAATATGGCTGCACTTACTGGGGAGTCTTCAAGGGCTGGGCTTGACCTGGTATTCAGTAGGTGCTCAGTATTTGGTGAAACCATTTTATTTCTGCGGACGTCTTGCCACTTCCTGTCCCTGGCTGCATCTCCATGTTTGGTTGGGTTTCCTGGTAAGACTCTGAGACAGAGATTTGTGTAGGAAGGTCATTGGGGGGTGTGCTCGGGGACACCACCTGTGAGGGGTGAGGGAGGCAGAACTGGCCAGAAGGAAAGCTGGGGGGCGGGGTGCAGCTGTGATCCACCAGATCCCACGGGCTCTGTACTCCCTCGATGACCCGTCGCCGCCTGTGGGCTTCTCTAGCGCTGGGGCCCCACCTTGGGCGAGGCAGCTCTCTTCAGCGAAGGGTGGTTCTTGGAGAAAGACTCAGCTATGACCGTCACGGGGTGACCCTTGTTCAGCTGTGGGAAGGAGTGCCTCGGTCCTGGGTCTGGGAGCCCATCTGGGGCACAGCCTCCAACATCACCTAACAGTGATGATTAGGGGCGCCTGGGGGGCTCAGCCGGTTAAGTGTCCGACTTCGGCTCAGGTCATAAATTCATAAATTCGAGGTTAGTGGGATCGAGCCCCCCCGTCGGGCTCTGTGCTGACAGCTCGGAGCCTGGAGCTGCTTCGGATTCTGTGTCTCTCTCTCTCTGTCCCTCCCTGCTCATCTCTGTCTCTCTCTCAGAAATAAACATTAAAAAAAATTTTTTTTTAAATAGTGATGATTAAATCCCCTTTTCTTTTGAGTTCGGCTGTAGGATAGTTGGGGATTAAATGCATGAGCCCGAGTCCAGTTAAGTCCTTACACTGCAGGGGCCCTGGGAAAACCCCTTGCCACAGTGGCTCACCTGTCCCTGTCTGGAAGGCGGAGGCAAGGCCGATGGCACCGCGTCAGCCTCTGCAAACACCCCCAGTGTCACACGTGCACATTCTGAGCGTGTGACCCCGTGGCTGCTTGGATCCCCGGTGGTCGGTCACGTGACATCCTCCACGGAGCCTCGACCCCTCCTGTTGGAAACGGAGCCACAGTTCCCTGGGGGGCCCTCGGGGCTCCCCATGGCCAGCTGTCAGCAGGAGGGCTTGGCCTGCGAGAAGCCAAGGGCGGCTCTGCGTAGGGCGGGAGGGTGGGGAGCAGGGTCTGCGCTCCTCCCCGGCGCGCTGCTGTTTCTCCCGAGGAAACAGTCGAACCACACGAGGCGCCGCCAAGCCTGTTTGGTGGTTCGGGGCCGCGCAGTACTGCCCAGGACGACGCGGATACACTGGGTCTATTTCTTGCCCACCTCGCCCCACCACCCATCCTCTATTTATTTTTCAATCCACAAAGAGTGAAGTCACTTTCTCAAACACTTGGAACTCATTTTCAACCATTTACTTAGAACATTCTGTGCTCCAGGCACCAGGCTGGGCTTCGGGGACGGAGTGGGACACGTGAGTTAATGACACACGTGCGTAAGTCTCCTGACAAGGGGGGCTAGGTGTGTTGGGGGCTCCGGTGGGGAACTGACCTGGTGGGTGGCGGGTGCCGCCGAGGTGGTGCTGTCTGAGCTGCTCTCTGCAGGGTGGGGGCGGGAGAGGCAGCTCTAGGTAAAGAGAACGGAACCTCGGAGAACAGAGATGAGAAAAGAGAAGTGTCTCAGATCTCACCAGCTAACGAGCCACTGTGAGCACTTTTTAAAAAATTTTTATTTTAGAGAGAGGGAGAGAGAGCGCATGTGAGTTGGGGAGGGGCGGAAGGAGAGAGAATGAGACTCTCTAGCAGACTCCACGCTCAGTGCGTGGGGGGGGGGGCGGGGGGCCGACATGGGGCTCGATCCCTCAACCCTGGGATCATGACCTGAGCTGAAATCAAGAGTCAGACGCTCAACTGACTGAGCCGTCAGGCGCCCCGGGAGTGTTTTCATTTACCTCCACCGGTCTGTTCTCTTTGCGGGGTTAAAACACTGATCAAGGGGACTTGTTAGCTCAGGAAATACAAGCTTTTGCTGGAGGGCAAGGCCTGGAGACCCTCCTCTGCGAGCACCAGCCTGTGTTCCCGACACCTGGTGGCCGGCCCCCAGGTGTGCGTCCCGGGAGTGTGTCTGTGATACCTGCGTCTCTCCCTCCCGAGCACCCGCAGCACCCGGCACCCGCTCCTTCGACCTTCCACGACCCTGGGAGGCAAACGCGGTAGTCTTTACTTTCCAGAACAGAAATGAGGCCCGGGGGTGGGGGGCTTATCCCCGCAGGGAGCGGCAAGACAGGCAGGTCTGTTTCATTCCAGAGCCCGAGTTTTTCGCGTGGTGCCCTGCGGCTGAACGAGACCAGCGGTGACCCTCACCCGCTCACATCTGATTCCTCTTGACCCTGGGGCTCGTCAGTTCCTGCAGAGTGAGCAGAACCCCCACCTTGTGGCCTCGGAACCCCACCTCCGATGCCTGCGCCGCGACGGATTTAACCATCCCCCGAACTATTGGTTCTCTAGCTTGCTTTCCACTGTATTTCTTCCAAAACAGAGGGTACGATGAGACACGTTCAAACGTACAGAAAAGTGGAAAGGATTGTAACCAATGAGCACACCTCACTGTTAAATTCTGCAAGTAACATTTTACTCTACTTGCCTTGACCCGTGTCCGGCCATCCCTCCATCCCTCCCTCCATCCATGCATCCATCTTACTGTTTGGATGAATTTCCAAATAAGTTTTTTTTTTAATGCTTGTTTATTTGAGAGAGAGAGAGAGAGAGAGAGAGAGAACAGGAAAGGGGCAGAGAGGGAGGGAGACACAGAATCCGAAGCAGGTTCCAGGCTCTGAGCTGTCGGCACAGAGCCCGACGCGGGGCTCGAACCCACAAACTACGAGATCATGAAGTCAGACGCTTACCCGACTGAGCTGCCCAGGCGCCCCGCATTTTCAAATAAGTTGTAGGCATCACTACCCTTCACTTCTAAACACTTTGGCGTACACGTAATCAATCTGAGTTCAGTATTTGTTTATTCTCCTCTTAGGTAAAACGTACATGCGTGGAAATGTGCGTATATGAAGTGTTCCATTCAATTAATTTTGAAAAATGGATCCACCTGGGTGAGACCAGCTCTTGGAACAATGAGGCCTGTCACCCCCGGAAGCCCCTTCTCGGTTGTGTTCGGCTTTGACTAATAATATATGATGTGTTACTAAACCTAAACATGTAGTTTAATGAAACACAGGGCCTGCTTTGTCCTGTCTCGTCCGGAGGGGCGGAATCCTAGGCTGTAAAGGCCCCGGCTCTGCCGGCCAGGCCTCATGATGAGTTCAAGGGCAGACGTTGGCCGGGGGCCTACGAGAAGGAAGCCCTCCCCCCGGCAGTAGCCTGCTCTGGGCTGAAGGGAAGGAGACACAGGTGGTGTGCAGAGTGTCTGCGGGGCGGGGTTAGGGCTGGGGCTCTGGGTCCTGACAGTGGGGTCGGTGGCTAAGAGGCCAGGACAGGAGGGAGGGAGCAGCCGGGCCCTTGGCCGGTGGGGAGAAGCACGCCAAGGCTCTGTACACACAGGTGCGTGCCGGGGCCTCACGTGGGTGTGAGTGAGGGCGATGGGCCGGCTGCCCCCCCCGGGCTGTCTTATACAGCAGACAGGTCCGCGGTTGGAGACGCCAGTGCACCCGTCGCTGGGAGCACGGACACGGACGCAGCGAGGTGGGGGCCGGCTCTGGTGGGCAGATGAGCTCTCAACTGCGCGGCTGGCGGAGAGGGTCTGAGGACAGGGCCTCGGGTGGGCTGGGGTGGGGGCAGCGCTGCTGTGTGCGGAACCACAGCCAGGTGTCGGGCAGTGAGCACATTTCTTATTCACGTCTCTTTTTCCTTAATATTTACTGTCACGTGGGGCGCCTGGGGGGCTCAGTCGGTTGAGCATCCGACTTCAGCTCAGGTCATGACCTCTCAGTGCGTGAGTTCCAGCCCCGCGTCGGGCTCTGTGCTGACAGCTCGGAGCCCGGAGCCTGCTTCCGAGTCCGTGTCTCCCTCTCTCTCTGTCCCTCCCCCACTCATGCTCTGCCTCTCTCTCAAAAATAAATAAACATTAAAAATATTAAAAAAACATTTACTGTCACGTTAGCTAACTGCAGTGTAAACAGTGTGCTCTCGGCTTCGGGAGTGGAGTCCCCTGATGCGTCACTTACATATGACACCCGGCGCTCATCCCCACAGGTGCCCCCTCAGTGTCCGTCTCCCATTTTCCCCTCTCCCTCCCGCCACCAACCCTCTGTTTGTCCTCTGCATTCAAGCATCTCTAATACAGAGACCCCTCTCTGAAAATATTTTTCCCCATCCCTCCCTGCCATGGAATGAAAACTCTTATTTAAGTCTTAGAACAGCGCCTCCCACTAAGGGGAAGCCTGCGGCTCAGAAGAGGGAGCGGCCGGTCCCCGGCCCCGCGGCCGGGTAGCAGCAGCCCGGGAGGAAGAACCAGCCCGCGGACTCCTGGGCCAATGCTTTTCCAGCGCGCATGCTACCTCCCGTGGCTGGGGTGCACACGCGCGTGCCTGGGCGTGCATCTCGTTCCGTTCCTCTGTCTCCGTCCGCGTTCTATCTGAGTCCATGCTTCTGACCACGACGGTCCCTCTCTCCCTCTCTCCTCCCTGCCCTGCTCTTCCTCCGTCTTTCCGTCTCCTCCTCTTTTCCTCTCCCAGCCGTTGGGCGTATGCTTTGGTTGGGGGACAGAGAGGCGTAGGACGCGGTCCCTAGCACGGAGAAGCTCACGCTTACTGGACGGGTCATGCGGGAGCCAGTGAGCATGGAGTGCTTTGGGAGAACGGGAGCGAGCTGGGAGGGGTGTCCAGGAGGACTTCCCAGAGGAGGTGACTCTGAGCCAAACCTTGACAACCCTACAAGAGCTGGCCAGGAGGCGGGGGTCTGTGAGTTGGCAAGGGCAGCGTGTGCCTGCGCGGAGAGGTGCGGAGGTGGGAGGAAGCCGCGGCGTCTGGAGGAACATCAGGCCTGGGGGAGACAAGCCAGTGACCTCGGGCAGGGATCTGAGATTTTTGGGCGTTGAGTCAGTCGTGTCATGGCAATAACAAATTAAGAAAAGAAAGTGGGGATTTCTTCTTCTTTACAAATGTTGCTTTCCGGTGCCGGGCAGGACGTGGCGCTCCTCGGATAACTGCGTGGGCAGAAGGCCGGGAGTGGGGACCAGCCCCCTCGCTGCACTGGGTGGGGTCACAGGCACCTGCGGGGGGGCCTCTGGCTGTCAGAGACGGACAAGAGGGGGACTCAGCCGTTCCCACAGCCTTGTCAGAGGCGACACCCCCAGAGGGAACACAGAACGCGCTGGTCCTGACCGCGCCCCGCTGAGCGGACACAGCTGACCCCGGGTCCCTGCGTGTCCTTCATTAATAGCTGGCCTTCCTGTGCGGCCTGGCGGAGAGGAGGCAGGGGCGCCAACCGTCCTCCTCTGGGCCAGCCCCCACCACGCCCTCCCACTTTAACCCTTTCTAGGCCGGGCCGGCGTTGGGCTGACTGGTGGGCTGGGATTTCCAGAGCGCTCAGCTCCGTGTATTTATTCAGCGTGTGTTCCTTGGACGTGCGCTGCCTGGACTCTGTTGTTGGATAACCTTGGGTTCAAATCCTGGCTCTGAGCCTTGGGAAAGTGGTTTGACCACCATGCTTCCTCGCTGTCCCTGCCCCAGGCAGGAAAATAGGGGTAACCGGCGGCCCCCTGCCCTCCAGGTCGACCTCGGAGGCGGATTCCGTGCTGACAGCGCTGGGCACGGCATGGGCACAGCGAGGGTGCCGTGTAAAGGGTTTCATGGTGCTGTGACTCGCTGGTCAAGGCCGCATCTCCAGGCACTCTTCTCTCACATGCTGTGGCCGTGGATGGAAGCACGCGACTCCACGTGTCCAACCCAAAGGGTTATGGGAGCTCCTAGAAACGCACCCTCTTCCTTTGGAGACACAGCCCCACTGTGCCCTTCAAGGAGCCGGGACAGAGAGTGACCATGTTTCTGAAATTCCCTTCAAATCTGTACCTAATCAGATTCATCTGATTAAGAAAACGTCCGTTCGGGCCCTGCGTGGGCTCTAAAATGCAAACAAATGTGGGAGCTCATTACATGGCATTAGTCACTTATTTATCCGATCAGTTGTGGGTTGATTCATTCAGTAAATGTTTATTGAGCCCTTATGGGCCAGGCATGTCCTAGAACCGGAGACCCTGCTGTGAACGAGACTGACCGTTTCTGTTCGTGACGCTTATGCTCTGGAGGGGACAGGCAGGTGACACAGAGGTACCCAAACAGACAGGTGATACACAGGTACACAAACAAACAAGACACCTTCAGATGGTGGCGGTTTCTACGAAGAAGGAAACAAGGAGGTGTAATAGGGAGCACCGGGGGCTAGATCAGGAAAGGCCCCATTTGGGATATCAAGGCAGAAGGAGCCATCTGTGTGAAGATCCGGAAGAGAGCTCCTCGGACAAATGGACAAATGCATTAGGGTGACACGGGCCCGGCTTGTCGAGGAAAGGAAGACAAACAGGGGGACGCCATGTAAATCCCTGGGGACGTGGTAAGGACCTGGGATTTGATTTGGAGAAAGCAAGGCAAAGTCTTGGGTGAATATGCGGGCGCAGGGCATCTTCGGGGCCGTGGCGAGCTTCTCCGTACGGGGTTGTGATGGTGCACACGTGACCCCACACACTTACCAGATCCCAGCGAGCTGTGCAGTGCAGAGCGCGAACCCCCAGGTGCACTGTGGGTGCTGTCAGTACCCGCGGTTCGATACGAGTGCGCGCTACTCCGATGCCACGTGGACCGCAGGAAAAGCTGTGGAGGGGCCTCTCCGCACGCTCTGCGCAGTTTTTCTGTTAACTTAAAACTGCTTTCGGGGGCCTGGGGGGCTCAGTCGGTTGAGCGTCCGACTTCGGCTCAGGTCATGATTTCACAGTTCGTGAGTTCGAGCCCCGTGTCGGGCTCTGTGCTGACAGCTCAGAGCCTGGAGCTGCTTCGGATTCTGTGTCTCCCCCTCTCTCTGCCCCTCCCCCGCTCACACTCTATATCTGTTTCAAAAAAAATAAATATTAAAAAAATTAAAAAGAACTGCTTTAAGGAATAAAGCTTAACATTTTTTAAAATTTATTTTTAATTTGGAAAGCAATGCAAAGTCCTTAGAGCATTTCATGTAGGTGAAGGTCACCTGAAGGTCATGTTTTTAAATACCATGACTGGTCGTCGTGTGGAAAGATATGGAGCCAGAGGCCCCCCTGGGAGGCGCTTGTGGTGATGTGGGGGGGGGGGTGGCCTCGGTGGAGGCGAGGAGAAGGGGATGGACTGGGGCTGTCTCCTGCAGGGAGCACCAACAGGAATGGCTGATGCGTTCGCAGCCTGTGGAGGGTCGGCAGGGGACGGGATGGGACAGGACGGGGTGCAGGAGAGCTAAGGCTCTCAGAGGGAGCACAGTCGGAGGGGTCCGAGGGCCACAGCCATCCTGCAGATGAGTGGCCGGTCCCCAGGGCGGTGACTCCTCACCCACCTGTGACTATGCCAGGGCCAGGGGCAGGGATTCTGCTGCCGGGCCCACGTTCTCCTCTCCTGGACCCTGGGGTTGATTTTTGACTTTGGCAAATACGTACCCAAATGTGGAGGCTGGGCGGGAGAGCTCCGACCCGGGGAAGTCAAGAGTCCTGCTCGTGGAATGGACTGGGGATCCCGGTCGGCCCCCAGGTAGAGGTGCTAAGCAGGTGGCAGGAAAAAAGGGGGTCCCGACTGAGAAACTCCATGGCTGGAGGCACGGGTCTGGGGGGTTTGACACGTGGTGGCCTGCACACTCGTGGGACTGGCTCTAATCACGCGGAACTTCCTGGGGGACGGGGGGTCACGTGAAGCAGAGTGCTCCTCAGCGTCTAACACCCCGACGGCTGTGTGCAGGTGCCGGCCGGGCTTCACGTAACTGGAAATGGGGACGGTGCGTGTGTGCGCGTGACAGCGAGTACGTGTGTAAGCATGTGCGTGTGCAGGCGTACAGGGGCGATCGCACGGAGGTGACCTTGCGTTCCCGTGCTCGGGGAAGACTGACATGCACGTGAGCGATGGACAGTGTGCGTGTGGGGTGTCTCGGGGGGCTCCCCCGCCCATTGCCTCCCCCCGGCGGGAACTCTGCCTGTGAGTCCTCATCCCCCTGGGCAGCTGAGTGAACTAACGCTGAGCCGCGACCAGGACCCCACAGGGAGACCCTGCAGCCCCGCTGTGGTGGGTTTCTCCCGCCCGCTCCTGCCTCCCTTTCTGCAGGTGCGCGGTGAGCTGGCCCGCGGGGTGTCAGGCAGCAGAGGCAAGTCTGTCCTTTTTCTGGAGGGGATCCTGGAGGGCACAGGTGCAATGTCATTTCCCCCTTGAGGTGCAAAGGACCCTGGGCCAGTAAGGGTCAGGGCAGGATCTCACCCACACCCGGGAATGAATTTGCTTTCTAATAGTTAAGCAAGGCAGGCCATCAGATAGGAGGGGGAGGCAGGAACTGGCTTCAGGCACGGGTGACGGGCTGGGAGGGACCCAGGCCTGGTGCAGGGAGGAAGCCGTGGGGTCTGCGAAGGGTGAAGCTAGCCTCCAGAGGCCCGGGGTACTGCATAGGTCCCAGCCTTTCTGCCAGATTGAGACAAGCCTAGGAGCCGAGGGTGAGACCCGAGCCCCAGATGCACCGTCCCCCCTCCTCCCCCGGGAAAGGAGACAGTCTGTGCCTGTGAACACAGACCATGGCACTGACCGCGGCCTACGTTTCCTGCTCTTGAGAATTTCCTCCGCTGCCCTCCAGACTCGGCCCCGGGACGTGGGACTGTCCCCCATACCCACTGACAAAGCCAGCTTTGTCTCCACGGTGTCTCCCTGTGACCGTGGGCCTGGCGGCCGGGCAGCGGCTGGACGTGTGCAGCCCCACACGGAATTCCAGGGGCTTCCTACGGGCACCCACGCCCTCATTAAAGCCCCCAGAAAGCCCCGGAGCATTTGCTGGGGAGCACGGGAGCACATTCCGTTCCTCGGAAGACAGGGCCGCACAGAAGTCCCAGCCCGGCGCATACCGGCCGCTCACGAGGCTGTACTCCGGGGTCGCGGGTGGGCCGCTCCTCGCGGGGCAGAGGGGTGAATGCCACCCTTAGACTGAGCTCTCCAAGGGGCCATGCGGGGGAAGAGCACCCCGGTCACGAGGCAATCGTTCCAAGAGGAGAAACAGAGGTGCCTTGTCCCTGTCTGCGGGGGCACCCCACACACCCCTGCGAGTGACGGCCTTGGTCCTCAAGCTCGAACCACCTGAAGGGCTCGTCGCAACCGGGCGCTGGGCCCGCCTGCACAGGCCCTGAGTCAGGAGGACGGAGGCAAAGCCGTAGACACTGCATTTCCAGGGGCGCCTGGGGGCTCCGTCGGTTAAGCGTCTGACTTCGGCTCAGGTCATGATCTCGCGGTTCCTGAGTTTGAGCCCCGCATCGGGCTCTGTGCTGACTGCTCAGAGCCTAGAGCTGCTTCGGATTCTGTGTCTCCCTCTGTCTCTGCCCCTCCCCTGCTCACATTCTCTCTCTCTCTCTCTCTTTCAAAAATAAATAAACAGTTAAGAAAAAAAAAAGAAACTGCGTTTCTAGCCGACGGTGCTAATATTGCTGGCTTGGGGGCCAGACTCTGAGAGCCCCTGGGTTGTCTCAGCTCCCGAGAGCCAGTGTCTGTTTTAGGCACAGAGAGGCAGTGCGGTGGCGTGGAAAGAGCATGGGCTTTGGCGTTGGGCAGGTCTGGATTAGACTCCAGGCTGGGCGGCCTCAGGGAGGTTGCTGGGCTTCGCTGAGCCCGGGATGGGCTGTGAGCCATGGTCACCAGGTCTGTGCATAGCAGGTGCTCAGTGGATTTTAGTGCAGTGATTTGCCCACCTGTGAGATGGGTATGCTAACACTTGCCGGGCCGGCAGCGGGTTGTGTGAGCTGACGTTTACGTGAAGCTAGCGGCATGTCAGGCACAGCAACGTTCGATGCCTTCCCGCCGTCGCCGATGCCAGGTTGTCCCAGGAAGGCAGGGCCGGGGCCGAGGAGGCTTGTGGGGGGCTCCAGGGTTCTGGGCCGGCCCCCCAGGACTCTCTGCAGCCCAGCAGATGGTGGACTTTGTTCCCGGGCTGAGTTTCCCATCGCTGGCAGCCTCCCTTTCGGACCGAGGCTTTTCACGTGGAGAGATCAGATGGCTCAGGTCGGGAGTGTCTAAGCAAACCCGTGCCAGGCTGGACACGTTGGCCCCGAGTCACCTGTCCAGAGCAGGTGGTGAGGACAGCGTCTGGCTCAGAGCATCCCAGCCAGCGGAGCCTAGGATCGGACCCGGAGAACGGCCGGCCTCTGTGGGAGGAAGGAGGCCCGTTTGTCATCTGCTGCCGCCTCTGACCCAGGCGGGGCCCCCGGGCTGTCCTGGGTAATGGTGTCTCCGTCTCTGCTGGGCAGCTGGAGCGAAAACTGAGGGAGGTGGCTGCCTGGGGACCGTGGGCAGGGAGGTAGGTGGGCCCAGGGGAGTGGATATCCCTCCGCCGGCCTCTCTGACCGGCCTGGGGAGGGTCTTGTTGCTGGAACTTGATGTCACCTTCGGAAGTCGCGCTGGGGTGGAGGCAGGAGCAGAAGCAGAATCCTTGGGTGGGAGTCACGAGCCACCGCAGTCACAGGG
Organism: Cryptoprocta ferox; assembly: GCA_028646485.1. NCBI lineage: Eukaryota > Metazoa > Chordata > Mammalia > Carnivora > Eupleridae > Cryptoprocta > Cryptoprocta ferox. The sequence goes on along the minus strand of CM053560.1, from coordinate 135,640,747 downwards.
ACGTGAGGAGGGAGGAGGAAGCAGCTTCGGGGGTCGTGGGGGACGGACGGGTGACCTCCTGTGTCTGCTGTGTTTGCTCTGCGTCCCTGGGAGCTTCTGGTTGTGGAACATCTGACCATCAGCCGAGACCTCACCCTCGGTGCGGGGACGGGGACGCCGGAGGAGCCCTGCCCGCTGCCTGCCGGCCTCCTCGTCCCCAGGTGCATGTGCAGCACGAGCGTCTCTGACCTTGACCTGGGGAGGCAGTGTCTCTGCTTGCAGCCACTCCAGCGCTGTAGGCCGGCCCCCACCACTAATTCCCCTCTTTGGTTGGGTCCCAGGGTGGGTGATCCTTTGGCTGAGGAACGTGCTCGTGTCTTCACCGGAGAACGCAGTACCCAGCAGCCCCCCTCCTTCTCGTGACAAATGAAATCCCCTCCTTCCAGGCAGAGGCCTTCTAAGGTGGCACCTTTGTCCGAGGAGCCCAGCTCCAAGCCAGCTCGGGAACCCTTCCTCTAGGCCCCCGGGAGGGAGAGGAGCGGTCCACTCTTTCCTTCTCCTCCGTTCTCCCTTCTTGTCCTGCAGTTCAGCGGCGGTCAGCATTTACAGCCGCCGTTGAGGGCCCTCCTGCCCCCCGACCTGACAAGGACAGCAGCTGTTGGGGGGGCTGGGGGGGGCAGGCGCCTCCTGGAGGCCATGCTGTTTTATTCAGCCCCCAGTGATGGTCTTCAGTGATACTCAGTCCCCGGGCACTTCCTGCGCCGGGCACTGCCTGCACCGGGCACTGCACTAAAGCCTTTGCACGTGGCATCTTGTTTGAGCCTCTCAGCACCCCCCCGGCTTCTGTGTGTCCCCAGAACAGAGAGGTGAGGTGACTTTCCCAGGATGACTCGTCTAGAAAGGGGCATGTGGGATCCTCACCCCAGCCTGACTCCCACGTCTACACCCTTCATGGCTACACAGCTCGGCAAATGTCTACACTTCCTAATCACAAAGGCAGTCGTATTTTTCCTGGGTAAGACGTTGGGTTATAATTGCCTAGAGCAGGTGTTTGCGAGATCTTTCTATCCATGGGAACCTTTTTGGAACTGAAGTCTTTCATGAAAACTCATGATAAACAGTCTAAAGTGGAACTGCTCAGGCAGAGGGAGGCCAGAGTGGGGGATCTCCCCCATCCCTTTCTGGGGGCCGGCAGTGGCCCCAGGGTTTGAGGGTGAGGCGGGGAGGGTGCGCTGGGGAATGAAATCCACTCGCCAGCGGGAAGGGGTCCTTGTTCCCAACTGGCTCTTCAGTCTCATCAGCCCGAATCGACAGTTCGGTCCCTTTGCTTCCTGCTCGCACCCCCAGGCTCCAAGGTCACCGAGAGATCTGCTCTGATGGGAAGACAGAAGGGTCTTTTAAGTCTTTATGCCTTTGTGCATATGCTGTTCTTTTGATGCAAAATGCTTTCTCTGGAACCTTCTGCCTCCCTTTCTCCAGATGGAAAACCCTCGTTCGGCTTTCCAGCCTCAGCTCGTGGGCTAGTTCCTTGGTGAGGCCATTTATCAAGTCACTTCAGACTGTGGCGCTTGATTCAAACCTGTATGATTACCACCCCCCCCCCCCACCGGGAATAGACTCCACGCACATGTCTGTCTTCTCCAACAGGCTGTAAAAGAGCATGTCTTCCTCCGTGACACCGTCAGTGCCTGGCACCTGGGCCGAGGTGTGCATGCACAGCTGGGCCAGAAATGCTCGCAGGGCGCGCAGCGACAGCAGCCGGGACAGGCCTGTCAGCTAGAGGTGACCGCTGCAAACATGCCCTCTGCAAATCAGCGCTCGTGCGCGCTCCCTGCGGCCCACCTTGGCCAGCAAACGCGAGCCCCTTCCCGCTTCCTCCAGACGGAAGAAACGGGCTTTCAGAGTCCATCCCGGCTCCTGAGTCGGAGCAAGGACCAGCACGTGCGGTGACATCGCCGTCCGCAGAGACTCAGTGGCTCAGAAGAATGGAACTGAGGGAGAAATCTAAGCAAATCCCCCCATGGGAAATCGCTGTGGGAAATCAGGGAACGCTTAGGAGAGCAGCTTCCAAACATGAGCCACCAGCGGGCTGGAAATCAGTTTAGTGCCTTGAGACCCGCATTGGTTTCAAAAGAAAAGAATCGAGTGTAATCAGACTGCGTCAAGTTCCGAGCAAAATCGTCTTCTGTATTATCTCTGTCTTGTTTCTACTTTATTACACCATAGTCAGGGCACTGTTTCAGCAGAGTCTTGTCTTAGTTGTGTATATTTATGTACATAAAATATTTATGTTTATAACCATTTATATACAGACACATCTATGTGTGTTTCCGTGGTATGTATCATGATATAAAATGTAAACCCTTACGGTAAGAGAAGATTTACAAAGTTTCAAGAAACAGTGGATAGGACTTGGAACGGAAGGGTTTGGGGAGAGCATTTTAAGCCCCAAATATTCCCGATGTCGTCTTCCCACACGGTGGCCTTGTCCCCCCATCCGAGGCGGGGATCCTGGACTAAGCCGGCTACGGGTTCATCTCTCTCTGTTCTTGCCTTTTCTTAAATAGATCAGAAGATCTGGGGCAGCAGAAAGGCAGGGGAGGGTGGGCGGGCCCCCAGCCTGGTGCCTTCTCTCTCCTCTGTCCCCCTCTTGCTCTCTGGTGTCTGGTACTGAGTTCCAGCCCCTGGGGCGGGAGACCCCTCACCCCCGACATGCGTCCTGGGCTGCCTGCTCCCCGCTCCCTGTGCAGTGAGGAAACACAGATAATATGACTGTGTGTGCCTGTGTGTGTGCGTGTGTGGCTGTGTGTGTGTGTGTGTGCCTGTGTGTGCATGTGTGCGTGTGTGCGCGCATATGTGTGCCTGTGCGTGTGTTGACAGAGAGATAATCCTAAAATAGAGGATATATAATCTCTTACTGAAATGCAAACTGAAACCAGTCATCTCACACACATGTGTGTGCATACACACGTGTGCACACACGCACACAGGCAGCTGCAGGACTACAAAGTCTGAAAAGTTCTTGCAGGCAAAGGCTCTGTGACGACTCATAGCTGTGTTTTTGCATTTCTGTGCACTCCTGCCTGGAGACGGTGGTGGGGTTAACGTCGCTGCAGTTGGGTCCCTGGGCTGGGCCGGTTGTGGCTCATGGGCGCGGGTCAGAGCGTCTTTCTTGATCCACATCTTCTGGCAAGTAGGTCAGACTCTGGGTTTGTTCCTTTTAAATGTTTGTGTTGTTCCTTTCTTTTATCTTTCTTCCTTCTTAGATCGAAATTAAGCAAGGTGTGCCCATTTACTACGGATTTCTTATATTGCCACTTTGTATTTTAATTTGTACAAAATTTGGCTTTTGATAAAAATGTTACGGTCAGGAAAACGTATGGTGACTGGTTTCCCCCACCCCCCCAGCCTGCTCTTCTGAGATGATCCCTGATGACAGTTCGGTGAGGCTTCTGAGTTTTTCTAGTTCTGAACACACACACACACACACGCATGCGCACACACACGCGCACGCACGTGCACACACACACACACGCACGCGCACACACACATGCGGTGCAGCACAGAAAAATCTACCTCGTTCTTCTCCACGCCTGCAGCATGCTCCAGGTCTCTCCACGCTCGCCCACAATGATAGGTCATGGCGAAGGTCGATTCAAGTTATGTCTTAGGGGAGTTCTCTGCGCCTCTTGAATTTCAATGTCTTTTTCCTTCCTCAGATTTGGGACGTTCTCGGCTATAACTTGATCCAGCACCCCTTCAGGACCTTTTTCTCTTTCCTCATCTTCGGGAATTCCTATGATACGGATATTGTTCCGTTTGATTATATCACTCAGGTCTTGAATTCTCCTTTCGTGCTCCTGGATCAATTTCTCTTTTTCTCAGCTTCCTCTTTTGCTATAACCGTGTCTTCTAATTCACCTATTCTCCTCTCTGCCTCTTCGATCCGTGCAGTGGCCGCCTCCGTTTTATTATGCACCTCATTTATAGCCTTTTATAACTCATCACAGCTATTTTGAAGGTCCCTAGTCTGTGTATCAATAGCTTCTCTGATGGTTTTTTCAATTCCAGTGGTTAATTTTATGACAATTGTTCTAAATTCCTGCTCAGTTATGTTGCTTATGTCTGTTTTGAGCAGTTCTGTGGCTGTGACTTCTTCCTGGAGTTTCTTTCGAGGAGCGTTCTTCTGTTTCGTCATTTTGGCCAGCTTTCTGTCCCTTGTCAGTTTTAAAAGCTCGTTATGTACTGGGCACCTGTTAGTATTGCTCTATTAAAGGAGGCTCATTGACTGTCCAGGGCCTGTCGTTTCGGAAAGTGTTCTTTTAATGGTGCCTCTCGGTTTCTCTTGTTGTGCCTTTGATTATTTTACTTCCCTGGTCAGTGATATTTGGGACTCTCCACCCTGTGCACTTTGGCTTGTTTCTTGAGGTGGCCCTGAAAAGGGAAACAGACAGACAAACACACAGGGAACAAAAGCACGCAAACGCACAGACAATCAAATAAATAAGCAAACCAAAAGGAGAAAGAAAATAAGAAAAGAAAAGAAAAGAAAAGAAAAGGAAAGAAAAAAAGAAGGGGGGGAAAGAAACGACAAAGGACAGTCTGAGAGCCTAAAACCTGCGGAGGGAGATATAAGAATGAGAAAAGGAAAGTATATCTGGATGGCAGGAATTGATCTAATCACGGCAGTGTATAAATGTCGGTCTTTCCCAGACTCCAGGGGACAAAAGGAGAAACGGAAAAAAGAAAAGAGAAAAGAGATAAAAAATAAAAAAATAAAAAAAATAATTAAAACCAAAAAAAGCAGCTCTCCCGCGTGGATGGGTGTGGCTTGGTGCAGGTAGGTTGGGTCTCGGGGGGCTGCTCTCCGAGGTCCCGCCTTGGTGGCTGCGGGGAGAAGAATGTCAGCCCCCCAAGCTCCCCTCGGACCACGCGCTGCAAGCCACTCTCTTGAGTCCGATCTCCCCGTGCCACGGGTGGGACCAAACTGCTTTTTTTTTCTAAGCTCCGCCACGTTTCCAAATCCTAGTCCGTGCACTTCAATGCTGCTGCCCCAGATGAAATGAAATGAAATGAAATGAAATGAAATGAAATGAAATGTCTTCCTGCAGGCGGGCGGCTTTCTAGCCGGGATCGAGCAGGGGGACTGGGGGTCCAGCTCTTCCCTGGCTCCGCCTGGAGTTGGCGAGCCGCCCCGGGCCCAAGGGAGCACAAGCCCGCTGAGGGGGACGGATTCCTCTCCCCGCGCCCCGCGGCTGTGTATGGGATGGTGTGTCTCTCCATCCCGGGCCGAGGTCTCTCCCTCTCCAGAGACCACTCTGTGCACACTCGCCCACAGCAGAGCACTCACCGGACTGGTGCCAGGGCTGGTGTTGCTAAGTGTTCCCCGTGAGAGACTGTCCAGGACAAGTGTCCGCGCAGAGTCTGTAAGGTGTTTGGTTGGACTTTTTCATTCTGTCTGGCCGGGGAGCGCCTTTACACGTTAAGTGCAGGCATCTTCAGTCTTCAGTAAATACTTAGTGAGCAATTGCAGGGGCCACTGGCTGGGCCAGGCCTGGTGGGTCAGCTCTTGGCACGGTGGACAAGCCCCTGGGCACCACGGGGAGAGCAGGGAACACAGACAGTGCCGGGACAGGGCTGAGGACTTGTTCTGGACAAGTGTGTCTAAGGATGGGACCTGAAGGGTGGTGAGAATTTAGCGTAATCCAGGGAGGCCGACGGCATGGAGGTGTGGGGACAGGGTGGCTTCAGGCTGGCGATGCAGGGGGCACCGGGGGCTCCGGAAAGCAGGGGCAAGAAGGGCCAGGGATGCTGATGACAAACGCCATTGTTCTTAATAGGATTCTGAGGTGGTAAGTGTGATAAAAATTATCTTGAAAGCGACAGAATATCATAGTCCCAGAGTGTCACTCGCTCTGGACTATGGAGACTGGGGGACTGGGGTCCGGGAGGCGGAAGGAAGTGAAAGAAGACCGCTCAGAGGTAGTGGCATTCTTGTGATGGACAAAGAGAAAAAATAGAGGCTCCAACATCGCGCTCAGAGACTCTCGACAGAGCCAAGTAATCAGTAACCAAGTAATATAAAAACAGAGCATATGATCTCTAAGTTGTTACATCCACGGAGATGTGGATTTTTTTCAGGAAAGTCCAGTCCAGTCCTGTAAATACATTTTCTCTTCCTTATGATTTTCTCATAACATTTTCTTTTCTCTGGCTTCCTTTATTGTAAGACTACTATGCACAGTATACCTGACATACGGAATATGTGCTGCTCCGTAAGTCTTCCAGTCAACACTGGGCGGTTAGTAGTTAAGTTTGGGGGAGTCAGAGTTATAGCCCCATTTGTTCAAGGGTTACTGTACATTTAAAAAAAAGAAGACTTCCAGGGAGGCTGAGGGGCTCAGTCAGGTAAGCCTCTGACTTCGGCTCAGGTCATGATCTCACGGTTCGTGGGTTCAAGCCCCACGTCGGGCTCTGTGCTGACAGCTCAGAGCCTGGAGCTGTTTCGGATTCTGTGTCTCCCTCTCTCTCTGCCCCTCCCCTACTTGCGGTTGCTTGCTCTCTCTCTCTCAAATATAAATAAACATTAACAATAATAATAATAAAAATTAAAAAAAGACTTCCAGACTCACCTTAAAAAAGAAATTAAAAAAAACCCCTGAGAAACCAAGGCTCCCTCCCAATCTAGTTACATCTCACTTTCAAGAGACACATTTAAAATGAAATCACATGAAGTTAAAAAGCACGGGGCTGGGCATACCCGGAGCAAATGCAGATTAAAAGAAAGTGAGGTAGCAACGCTAATTCTGTCAGACGAAATAAAAATTGGGGTAAATCAAGAAGTTCTTCTTACAAAACGATAAAAAATGGAGACACGAACATCGGAACATTTTTCTGTCACTGACATATAGGAAACAAGAAAATTGTTGGAATTATATTGGAATTTATGGTGTCAGATTTGTATGCACACCCATCTAAACTTTCTCAGATTAATTAGATAAAATATAAGAAATTGAGGTGTCAGGTCACATGACTTACAAGACTGGACATACATATATATGGGTATATATATATGCAATGTATTTGTACATGTGTATTTGGATATATACGTCTTTGAAGTTCCAAAGAGAGACTATGGATTCTTTGGAAATGTGTGCCCCATGTTTAAAACACTTAGTCATGTCACACGTGGGCTCCCAAAGTAAACTTCAGTAAATTCCAACAAATAAAAAAATGTCCAGGACACATCCTGTGGCCACAATGCAATTAAACTGGAATTTTCTAGTAAAAAAATGATAAGAAAAACAAGGCTAAATCTTGGAAATTTGACCATAAGAAATGAACAATGACAACAGCAGCCCTCTGAGGAACCGAGTCTAAATTGCAAATCAAAACTGCAGGTACAGATCATTCAAAAAATAACAATTAGAACTTTATATTTCAAAATCCACAAGGTTGTGGCCACAGAGGTATTCAGAGAATTTCTAGCTTTAAATAATAATGATGATGATGAAAGTAGTGGCAATAATAAGCAGTCAATAAATTGTATCAAGGGATTTACACCCAGTATTTCATTTCATTTCATTTTATTTTAAATGCTTTTATTTATTTTTGAGAGCGAGACTGTGAGTGGGAGGAGGAGCAGAAGAGAGGGGGAAAAAGAATCCAAAGTGGGCTTTGAGCTGTCAGCACAGAGCCCAATGCGGGGCTCAAACTCGTGAACCTCGAGATCATAACCTGAGCCGAAGTTGGACGCTCAACCGACTGAGCCACCCAGGGGCCCCAGTAGTATAAATATTTTTAAATAGAGCAAATTTTTACCATTCAGTTGGAATTGGCTGGAAACTCAAGAGAAACTATTGAGAAGCTAGGCTGTGAGGAAACATGAGAGATCTGTAAGGTTGCCAGGTTTGAGATAAATATGCAAGATTCATAACCGATATATAAGCAGTAACTAGAAAACATATTTCACAAATGATTCCATACAAAATAGAAGCAAAAGTGCTGGAGAACAAAGGTAATTAGAGATATTTAGAGCCTATATAAAGAAGAATATAAAATTTGTTTGAAGGTTTGAAAAGAAAATCTGAATAAATGTTTAAGAAAAAAAGACAGAAACAAGAAATATTCTTGGATGGCAAGACTTTCTCCCTAAGTTCGTCTGTAAAGCCAAGGCAATCTTAATAAAAATTTCAAACAGGCTTTTTAGAACCTGAGGAAATCATTGTAAGGTCACTCAGAACTGCTGGTTGACAAAAATCAGCCATAGATTTTTGATTTTATTCCTCAAAATAGGAGGCTTTATTTTTCTGGTTGTAAGTGTGATACATCATGACTGTAAAAAGAAATCAGCCCTGGGAAATGAAAGTACAAAGGAAAAGCTTTCTGTAAATACCATCCCCCAGCACTTTATGCACCTTGCAAAACAAGGAAGTTATTAACAGTCACTAATCCGGGTCCATTTCTGTAAACCTAGCCAGTCTCTAGAACTGTTTTGCGGTATGTCTCTTTACATCGAATGTATGGCGGACTTCAATCCGTGGAGACTGACAGTAGCCGTCTTATTGGGTGTGAATGTACCAGAAAATGTCTAACACAGGCTCTCACTCACACAGTTAGGTTGTTTCCACTATTTTACTTTTTTTGAGTGATTTTTTTTTTTGGGTCCACACTCTGTGTCAGGCATTAAGCCAGGCAGTACCTCATGAAGGTATTTTCTCCAGTTTTCTGGGCGGTTAGTGTTGCCATCCTCTCTCAGTGGGCCAGCGGCTAAGCTGCCAAGAGGTTGAACACGGGGCTTGAGTCTGCACAGGTGAGTGGCACACCTGGTGTGCAAACCAAGGTGACTTGTGGGTCCCATCCCTCAGCCAGTACGTTTGTGCTCCTGCCTCTCCCTCTGCCCAATGACAAACACCATCATGTGTGGCTTCGTTTGCTGGCCCTGTTCCAGGTGCCTGGATTTAAGGCGGAGTGACCTTAGCCAATCCCGTCCAAACAGTGACAGGTGGATATGACTTTCTTGAATGTATCCAGATCCTTCTTGAGATCAAGTATATCTTCAGTCTTTACCGTGTTACAGGAATACACACTGAGGGGGACAGTCCTGTCCTGCTTGTGCTCTGTCTCAGAGGCCTGGGTCTTGGGGAGGGCATCCTGATGACCCCACTTGTGCCCGCACATGGATGGATGAGATGGCCTTCCAGGATGCTGGGAGGTGAGGGGCTTCTCTCGGGTCTTACACATGCTCTAGGCACTTCCAGAGAAGCAGGTTCCAGAAGATCTATCTGGTGGTGTGGGGAACCTGTCACCTCCTGTGAGCTCCGTGTCACTGTGACTGTGAGCTCCATGTCACTGTGAGGTTACTCAGCTATCTGGGGTCCTAGGTGGGATGTTTTCCCTGGTATTAGTCAAGGTTCTCCAGAGAAACAGAACCAATGGGTGGGTGGGTGGGTGGATGGATGGATGGATGGGTAGATAGACGGGTGGATGGATGGATGGATAGATGGGTAGATAGATGGGTGGGTGGATGGATGGATGGATAGATGAATAGATGGATGGATGAATGGATGGATGGGTGGGTGGATGGATGGATGGATAGATAGATGGATGGATGGATGGATGGATGGATGAATAGATGGATGGATGGATGAATGGATTGGATGGGTGGGTGGGTGGATGGATGGATGGATAGATAGATGGGTGGATGGATGGATGGATGGATGAATAGATGGATGGATGGATGAATGGATGGATGGGTGGGTGGGTGGGTGGATGGATGGATGGTTAGATAGATGAATAGATGGATGGATGGATGGATAGATAGATGGGTGGATGGATGGATGGATGGATGGGTAGATAGAAGGGTGGATGGATGGATGGATGGATGGGTAGATAGAAGGGTGGAGGGATGGATGGATGAATGGGTAGATAGATGGGTGGATGGATGGATGGATGGATGGGTGGATGGATGGGTAGATAGATAGATGATACAGAAACATAGATGATACAGAGAGATAGATGAGAAAGACAGAGAGATAAAGAGATGTACTCTGAAGGGTTGGCCCACATGATTATGGACACTGACTAGTCGCACGATCTGCCACCTACAGCTGGGAGGCCCAGGTGGGCCAGGGGAGTGGTCCAGTCAAAGCCCACAGCCCCTGAGAACTGGGCAGCCAACGGTGTAAACCCCGGTGTGAGTCCGGAGGCTGAGGAACCGGAAGCGCGGACGTGCCACGTCCAAGGAGAAGAGGACGTGCGAGTTCCTGCCCTTTGTTCTCTTCAGGCCCCTGACGATCCCCTGTTTTACTCAGTCTACGATTCAAATGCTCATCTCTTCTGGAAACACCCTCACAGCCACAGCCACAAATAATGTTTTACCAGTGACATGGGGGTCCCTTACCCCACCTGGACTGACACATAAAGTTAAGCAGCATACCTTTGGCCTTAGACTGGCATGGGAAAGCTTTGTCGAAGAGGGCCTTTGAGATGTTCCCCTACCATTCATTCATTCACTGAACATGCCGATGCCGCTACCTGGCCCGGCCCCTGCAGAGCTCCGGGGACATAGTACTAGGGAGCTCTCCCCTCCAGCAGGTGACGGTGGAGGGCGTGAACAAGCACAGGTATAGAACCAGCTTCAACACACTGCTCAGTGCACCAGCTGGGAAACAGGCCCAGAGATGCCGTCTGTCTAGTCCCATGCCCCCCCTCCAACACCCACAACCTGCCCTAGCCACAGGCTCCGAAAGAGAAGGACCATACATGTCCTCCCCCGCTTCATCTCATCTCTGAGTCATTCTTCAATTCAAAACAGAAAATACCCCCTGGGCCGGAGTGACCAAACTTTAAAAATTGCCTTTGACAGAAGACACTGTCGGGGAATTCAGAAATTCAAAACACATTTAATCGACCAGTTCCCCTTTCTCCATATGGCCATTTACCCTCACGAAGTTCTCCAGTGAATTCAGCGTATTTTATCCAGATGGAGACACTGTGGCCTTTCGTCCAGTAAGCTAACTTTGCCCAGCGTAGTGACAGACGCCTCACGCTTTTCCAACAAGTGTTTGCTGCAAGGGACAAACGGGAAGGAAGGGAGGGACGGAGGGAGGGAGGGAGGGAGGGCGGACTCCGCTCCCCAGCACAGTCTACAAGTTTTTCAAACTCCTTTAAAAGAGGAACTAGCCATTTCTTTGCACTTTTGGCTTTGCCCTTTAAAAAAGAATTTTATTTTTGAGAGAGGAAGAGAGAGAGAGAGAGAGAGACAGACAGACAGACAGAATCTGAAGCAGGCTCCAGGCTCCGAGCTGTCAGCACAGAGCCCGATGCGGGGCTCGAACCCACGAACCATGAGATCATGACCTGAGCCGAAGTCAGACGCTTAACTGGCTGAGCCCCCCAGGCGCCCCTGGCTTTGCACCTTCTATATGGAAGACGGTGCAGCTACCATTGGTCTAAGGGCCGCTGAGAACCTTGATGCTGGGTCAGTCTTCACCCCGCCTGGGGGCACCCCGCCTCGGGTGCGTGAGGGGACAGCCTGCAGCCCCAGCGCCCTGGAAGATGTAAGGGAACAGGGAGCGCCATCACCGATGGGAGAAAAGGGCCTTTGGGGGGTGGGAGAGCCCTTTCCTGGGGCAAAGCCAGATCCTCTGGGTTTTTCTGCCGCGAAGTGAAAGCGTCTGGTCCCATTAGCGTAGCCATGCTGGAAACCTTCTCTGCGCTTCCCCAGGAGGCCTCTGGAAGAGACCCCCCTAAGGTCGTCTCATGGAGGACTCACTAGGGGCAGAGAAAATCCCACAAGAGCCTGGCAAGTGCTCCCGGAGCCTGGGGCAGAAGCAGAGGGAGCACATCCACCAGTCCTTGAAGACCTTTGGATGCTGCTGTCCCGGGGGGAGGCACGGGCTTGTCCCCACGCTCTGCCGACATCTGGTCCATTAGGAGCCACAGCTGGTGCCAGTGTCCTGCGCACAATGACCAGAGCTAAGAGGAGCCATGTGACCCCAGCACTGTGTTTCCAATTATTCCCTCTGCCTCTATGCCAGGCCTGGAGGGAAGGCGTCTCCCAGAGAAGTCCAATTCGGGCGGCTCCTCTGCCACCCTTTTGCAGTGATTCCCTCCCTGTTTTACATTTTTCATGAAAACAAAGCTCATTTTGAAAACCGCCTTTGCTCTGGACCGAAGGGTCCCCCACCCCCCGCCCCCCAGCACGTCAGCAGCCTCCCATCCGTGGCCCGGCCACCGCACACGGGAGCCAAGGCCGCGGAGACTCACGGTTCCCTCTGGAAAAGATTATTTTTCAAAACTGAGAGCACTCATGTGCCGCTCCTGCGAATGGTCCGCCGGGGCCAGCCCAGTGTCCCCCGAGGAGTCTGAGCCGTCTGCTCCCCTCAATCCCACATGCGACCAGCTTTCCTACCGGCGAGTGAAACACAGCCTTTCACCTGGTCCCGAAGACCCCGAATGCCTGAGTCCCGGGAAGTGCGCAGCGCATGAGCTTGTGGTGGGTTGGAGGAGAATGTGGACGGGAAGAGAACTGGGTTTGCATCCCGAGAATCCATGCAGGTGGTGAGAAAGCTCCGTGGGAAAGAGCGCACAGGCTTTTAGGCCGGAGCCCGGCGCTGGACGGGAGAGTTTCCATTTGACTGCGGATGGCTGACTCCTCTCCTAGGCTTGGGGTGGGATAAAAGACGTTCGAAAAAGCCTCTTGGTCCCTGGATGCCACTGCTTTCTTTTTAGTATCGGAGAGAAGAACAACCATTCCAGGATTTCTTCTTTTAGGCAAAAATTAGCTTGCTAAGTAAATAGGTAGTATGGCATCAGGCATGGCTGGATCCAGGTGCTCATAGTAGATCATTTGAATTCTTCCCTCTCACTCTTACGCTTTCTCCCTGTCCTCCTTCCTTTCTCTCTTCTTGTCCCCCAAGCTCTGTGGGTTCTATGCTTTCTGCGTTGGCTTAACTTTCAGCAGCTCTACTCACACAGCGGCCCTCAGTAACTCCATTTTTATACCCTCCCTGTTTCGTACCAGTGCACGTCCAGAAGGCTCTTTAACACAAAACTTTGATTATCTTTCAGCCTTTAAAATGCTTGGTGGACCAGGGCTGGCTATGAGCAACCCACACACACACACACACACACACACACACAACCTCCTGAATGAGGCCGAGGTGAACTGTGGGGGGTCCTAATGAGGTCAAACAAAATGCAAGGAAGTTTGGTCATAATAGAAATAGTTGCAGCAAGGTTTGCGTTGAGAGTTACTAGTACTGGGAAGTCCGACTGATGGAATGGGAGGAGCCCCTGTTTTGGGGATGGTGGCAGCAAGGAGAGCGTTTTCCATCGGGACTTGAAAGGTGTGGCATCTGGAAGTAAAGCAGAGTAATGAGAAGGGGGAAAAAACCCACTAAAAAGCTTGAATCCTATGCATCCTTCAGCCAATAGGTCTAAGCGTTGAACTCCTGGTTCTAGTAATTTCCTCGCAAAACGAAGCAGCAGATTGTGTCCTCCGGACCTGGGTTCACGACTTTGGGGCACGTAAATTGCGGAACGGATGCAGTGAGAGTTTTCCGGGTTTCCGGGGAAGGAAGCAGACTGTGGGCTGTGGCTCGCGGGGAGGTGAGCGTGAGGACAGAAAGTGCGGAGTGGGAAACATCTGTTCCAGAACATAAGAAGGACTAATATTCCACCGTCAAGATTGTGCCGAGGATAACCGGGCACACTTACAAATCTGTTGAGACGGTAGGTCTCATGCTAAGTATTCTCACCTTAACGAAAGACAAGGGCAGAAAAGGGAGAGATGCAGGGGATGAACGAGAGGCCGTGGTCGACGTAGTTTTTCAAAGGCAGAAATGAGCCGGCTGTTTGCACGCTGCTTTTGAAGAGCCGGCACGGAGGGAGAATAGGTGACCTGCCCGTGACAGGGACGGGGATGAATGTCCGTGTGATGCCGTGGAAAAGTGCAGGCTCCAGGGTCCCACCGCCTGGTTTAATTCCCGCGGCCCCTGAGTCCTCGCTGTGTGATCTTGGGAAAGTGACCTAACCTTTCTGTGCGTCAGTTATCCTCTTTGTGAAACAAGGACAGCGATGGAGCCTCGAGTAGGTTTTGTGAGGACCAGATAGCAAGGCAGTCGGAGGCGTGCCGGGCATGTCACAAGCGCTGAATACACATTAGCTGTTGTTATTGTGTTGTCGCTGTGTCCCGACCCGCTGCAGGAGTGGGGTCCCGAGGACGGACGGTGGGCCGGCCTCAACGGGAGGGCGGACGTCCCGCTGCAAAGGGCTTGTAGGGGATGGACGGATGGGTGGCAAAGACATTTGTAGGTGGTAGAAAGGAGGGGGCCTTGCGCCCCCACAACTTCCGTGCTTCCAGGAGGCAGGAGGTGACATTATCTGTTGGTGACGGGCAGGGAGGGGAATCTAGTCGTTGTTGAGAAGGTGCGATCAGGCCGACTATGGAACGCAGCCCAATTGTTGGCCAGAGCCGGGGGCCTGGTGGGTGACCACGCCTGTCGCACGGCCCCGGGCTGCTCGGGAAGGGGGGTGTCCCCTGCTGGGCTTGGAATCCTACGGCCAAGACGGGGCTCAGCAACAGTCTGGCCCTGGGGGTTCTCTGTCACTTAAAATGGAAGGACCCACGGGGCGCCTGGGGGCTCAGTCGGTCGAGCGTCCGACTTCGGCTCAAGTCACGATCTCGCAGCTCTTGAGTCCCAGCCCCGCGTCGGGCGCTGTGCTGACAGCTCGGAGCCTGGAGCTGCTTCGGACTCTGTGCCTCCCTCTCTCTCTGCCCCTCCCCTGCTCACGCTGTCTCTCTCTGTCTCTCAATAATAAATAAATGTTAAAAAAAAAAAAAAAAAAAAAGGAAGGACCCAGAGTACAGGACTTTGAGATCCCGGCCAGAGGCTGGGTAACGGGATGCGCGACGTCGAGTTAAGGGCACCCTTTCCCACATGCGATTTTCATCCACTCTAATTCATCGCAATTAGTTGCTAGAGACGGTTGGTGAACAACCTGATACGATTAAAAGGCTAAACAATACAGAAAACAACCCGTTTGTGCCCCTCGGGTGTTGGGCAGCAGCCTGCTCTTAAGAGGAAACCCGCCGTGAGGGCTCCGAAAGGCTTGTGTTCAGTGAAAGGTTGGAAGGCCTCTGCTTTTCCTTACTGGATGCTGCGTGGGCACGAGCAGCGGTCGCACGGTCTGCCGTCCCGGCGACAGCTCTGCTGGGTGGCTCGGGCCTGAGTCAGGGCCTGTCGGGATGGATGCACCCCTTTGGCCACCTGTCTTCTGGAGGCACCTCCGTGGTGGAGCTGAGCAGCCGGGCTGGGCTGAGCCGGACGCTGTTGACCGGTGACGCAAAAGAAGCCAGTGCTTGGGTCGCGGCGTGGGGACGGGGGTGGGGGGACGCGGATGGAGCTGGGGCCCCGGCAGGGAAGGCACACGGGCTCGCCGAGTGCCTGCTGCGTGTGAGGCCCCTTGGCAGACGCTTCCCACGCGCCACCTTCTTTGACACTCACGTCACCCGTGGCGGCTGCGCACCAGGTGATGCTCCCAACGGGGTCCCAGACTCTGCCTCTGGGAAGGGAGGACCTGGGGCAACGGCGCGCAGCACACTGGGCTCCCGGATTCTGGGCTTTCTCCGGAGATGCTGCAGGACTCACCGGGGTGGAGAGAGGGGACAGGCAGGTGTGCGTAAGCCGCCCCTGCCCCCTGCCCCGCTGTGTGGACTGGAGCCCTGCGAGCTCATTGGAAGCACGGACCTCACAAAGCACGGGCCTCTGTCATCTCCAAAAGCATCCTGTGACTCTGCTATTCTTCTGCCGGGGCTCCTTGTGGCTTTGGGGCTGCATTTGCCTTCTTGGTGCCTCAGTTTCCCAGCCTGCAAAGGGAGGGTTTATGGAGGACGGATTCACCGAGCCCCACTTGCTTGGCCTCAGACGGGCCAGAGCCGCGCGGGACGGCCTCCCGGTGCGCCCTGCCTCGCGGGCACGGCACCCAGGGCTCTCGTCTGGCTCCACGTGTCACTGGCAAGTCACACGGCTTCTCTCTGCTTCCTCTTTCCTCCAGGGACGGACGAAGCGGCGGCGAAGCCCAGTCCAGTGAGCGCCCGCCAGCCGAGGGCCGCAGGTCAGGAGAAGAAGAAGGGCAGCCTCACTTCCTCTCTGAGGATGGAGCCGCGCGGCCGGGCCGGGAAGAGCAGGAAGTCGACCAAACTGCGGTCCATCTCCCGCTCCCTGATCCTCTGTAATGCCAGAGCGAGTGATGACGGCTCCAGCCCCGACGAGAGGCACCCCGACCCCTTTGAGACGCCCCTGGGCCAGGGCAAGGAGGCGGTTTTCCACTCATCTGTGCAGTTGGCAGACACGTCGGAGGCCGGGCCCGGCAGCGTCCCTGACCTGGCGCTGGCCTCGGAGGCGGCCGGGAGCGATCGAGGCAAGCACTGTAGGAGGATGTTCTTCATGAAGGTATGCCCGGGACCCGGAAGGCACTGTGACTGGCTGTGGGCGCTCTGAATTAAAGCCTTTGAACCCTTTGGTTCCGAGCTCAGGAAGGCATAGGGTTCTCATTCTGAACAAAAGCGAGGAAGAAGTTGAGGCAGGGCTCAGCAGTTGAGAACGATGAGCATGGCAGCGAATCGGGCTCAGTCAACCTTCTCAGTTGAGCGATTGGGTGAGATGTGTGTCAGTGGGAGGTAAACGGAGCCCGCGTCCCTGCTGGAAAGTGCAAAGCGCAGGGGTCAGCGTACTTGGAGGTTTTCCTCTCCATCTCTGGCATACGCTGGGCAGCTGCCGTCACCCCCCGCAGAGAACCTGATGGGGACTGACTCTCGGGGCCAGGGCGGAGGAGACCTTTGTCACCCGGGGCAAGGAGGAGAGGATCGGTGTGTTTGCTCTCTGGGCGCTGACTGTGAGCTTTTTCCCACGCGGGCGTGAGTGCTGGAGCTCGCCAGAGGGGCCATCGTGGAGGCCGAGAGGGAAGCTAAAGGGTGTTTGCAGATCTGCCAAAATTCAGAATGCCTTCTCCTCTGTTCGGCCCTATTTTAAGTCGTGTTATTGCAGCGAGATGGAAATTGCCGGGTACCAGGGGGTGGAGGCTGCCCGAGGTATTGTACTCCGTCCAGTACTGTGCCTTCAGCCTTCCATCAAAGGTGGGCTTTCTCAACGGTCCGGGCGGCCCCGAACCTTGGAGCTCGTGTGGCTTGCCCATCCCGGACGGGTTTCTCCCACACCTCGCTGCTAAGTCCCGCTGGGCACAGTCCCACGATTGTCCACAGAAAACAGGGAAGGCCCTCCACCCCCCATGGAGGGGGTCTAGGCCCTTTGCACAACTTGCCTCCTTGACAATGAAAATAATAACTTAGCATGTGTATAATAAAGAAGATCGTGGAACATTGTGTGGCAGGTTAGCAGGTCTGGCCCCAGAGTGGGGAGCTCCAGACCCAAGCTGCTTCCCCAGAGGCCTCACCCGGCCCGGGAGGCTGTGTCCTGCACCATCACCCATGATGTGACTTCTGTTGGTGTGACCTGAGCTCCCCCAGTAGGACTGAAGGAGGGACCAGCATCCCACTGGGTTGGGGGAGCCTGGCCGGCTTCTGGGTTGTCACGAATGATGTCAAGTGTACAATCCACCAGCTGAGGCCAAATTAATTAATTAATTAATTAATGAGAGACCGTGAGCAGGGGAGGGGCAGAGTGAGAGACAGACAGAACCCAAGCCGGCTTCTCATGTCAGCACAGAGCCCAACGCGGGGCTCGAACTCCCGAAACTGTGGGGTCCCACCCTGCCCTCAGGATCGTGTTCGACATGGATTACGAAGGCCTGTAGGAGGCTCCCAAGGAGGGAGGCGTCTCTGGCACCGGGTATCATATACTCAGTGCTCACGGGACACCGACCTAGGCCAGGCCCCGCGTCGGGGGAGGGCCGTGTGGACTCAGTCCCTGGCCTCACACAACGCTTATTCTGGTCGCGGGACAGATGTTAACACCTAATTTGAGATGTGACACGAAACAGTGATGGGCTCTGAGGAAGTCTCACGTGGGAGCAGGAGACAGTGACGAGGGGCGCTCACTGTCCTTTTTGAGACGGGGACCACGAAGGCTTCTCTGAAGAAGTGACACGCGGCAGGGACCTGGAAGAGGTGGATGAGGGAGTCGTATGAACATTTCAGGGAGAGAAGAGCATTTCAGGCGGAGGGAACAGCACGTGCAAAGTCACGGAGGAAAGAGTGATTTGCAGCGGCAGGAAGAAGAGTGTGCCTGGGGGGTTGTGGACAGGGAGGTGGCAGAGATGAAGTCGGGTGGCAGCCAGGCCACACTTGGAATTTTACCCTAAGAAGGATGGGCAAACCCTGGAAGACGGGGCAGGGCCACACCACTGCTCTCCTCTGCCCAGAGAGCAGAGCCAGGGAGGCCGGCGAGGGCCAAGCAGCAACCCCGGCCGGCGAAGCTGGGACCAGGAGGGAGGTCCCCCCGAGAACGGTCAGAGAACAGGTTTATTCTCAAGGCAAACCCACGGGAGGTGTTGACCAGACTTGTCGCTGCGTGAGAAGGTGAGAGGCAGCAAGTTTCGACCTGAGCCGTCCTGGGAAAGCAGACGCTGTGTTCGGAGTCTGGGCCAAAGATCAGGGACTGGCGAGCTGACGTGTCCCCTGAAACACTCAGGACCTGGCTAAGTACTCAGGGTGGCGCATCAGCGAAGAGAGGGAGGCCAGGAAGCACGAGTGAGTGCCCATGCGGGGCGCCCTGCCCGGGAGAGTGTGTCTGCAGCTCCGTGGGCCGCCCCTGTCCAGTGGGGAGGCTGGGGGTCTGGGGGAAAAGCCAGGCGAACTGCACAGGGGAGGACACTGGCCAGGGGTCAAAGACAAGCTTCTCTGTCTTCTCTCTGTGACTCACAGGTGCACCGCACTTTTATGGTTTAAAACACGTGTCCCCAGGTCTTCCTGTCTTCTTTCCCCAAAAGCCCCTGAAGGAAGGTAGTCACAGCAGCCTGAGTAGTTAGGGGGCGGGGCGGGTGGCACAAGGTTGAGGGGTGTGGGATCGTCAGTCTGACTGCCGCCTTGATTTAGGTCCAACTTTCCCACTTAGTAGCTGTGTGATCCCGGAAATTTGCTTATCTTCTCTGCGCCTCAATTTTCTCACCTATTAAATGGAGAGTGTTAATAATATTGTTGAGCTCATGTGAGTTTTTATCTGGATTAAGTTATAAGTGTTTACATAAGAAAGTCCACCTAAAACAGTACAGTGCACATAGTAATTGCTTAGTAATATTATTATGATTTCTGCTGGAAGAGGGGGACGCCGACTGTCACCGCGTAACTAAGTAATTAACGAATCCAGTAGCACTGACTGAGCGCCTCCCACGTGCCAGGAGTGTGCAAGAGTGGCAGCTTCTGTGGTGCTCCCGGCGGCAGGGACAGCACACACCTGTCCTGCTTCAGGGTGTGAGTGCACATGGGGGGGGGGTCACGGGAACACGGATGGATGTGCAGCTCTGTCTGCAGACGGGCCCCCTGGAGGAGGTGCCTGTGGAAGGTATGATATCCAAGTAAGGAAGTCCAGATTGCAGGGAGTGGTGTGAGCGGGCAGAGGGGCATCAGCGGAGGCTCGGAGGTGGGGGAGGGGCGCGCCTGCTGCAGGGGGGAGGGGTGCACCTGCTGCAGGCGGGGGAGGGGTGCACCTGCTGCGCGGGGGGGGGGGGTGATGTGCACAGTTGAGTCACCATGGAGACAAGGATGAACCGTGAAGGCAGAAAGAGGGCTATGGGCGAGCTTGGAACCCGAGCTCTTGCTTTCCTTTTTCAGGAGCACAGGTGACCTCAAACCATCCCTGAGTGCATCTAAGCAAGCAAGGGTTTCAGTGTCTGAGCAGGTCCCATGTCAAAAGTGCCAGGGCATAAAGGTCAACAGTGACAGCTGGTCCGGTGTCCTTCCTGGGGGAGCCTCAATACTGACTGACAGCCCCGCGCCCCACCTTCTCCCGGGGACTCTCTGGTCCCCGCCCGGCTCCTGCCCCGCCCTGCACCCCGGCGGGGATCCGTCAGCCCAGATGCACTCTTCGACCTCCAGCAATGCCATGGTTACACTGATTTCAAAACAACATCTGGAAAGAGTCCCTGTGACATCAGTCTCTCCTCGAGAAACGCCTAATATAAAAATTAAAGAAGAGGAAGTTAGATACACAGCCAAATGAAAAAACAAAAAAAGGCCGTATTGGCTGCGTTGCACTTGGCCCGAGGAGGACTGAGGAAGTCACTGCCCAGGGATGTGCCAGAGCTGCCCGGGGGCGCCCAGAGGAACTGGTGGGGCCCCTTCTCCAGGGGGCACGTCTGGGCCCCGGGGAGGGATTCACGGGGAAGGACGTTGGAGGCCGGACTCTCTAACCTGACAGTACCCAGTGTATCACATAGACCTTGAAAAAGGAGGAAAGGCGCGCACTCCCTGGCTACTCCAAACCCACTGTCTTTTTTCGAATGGAGAGAATATTTTAAAATGTCCTTTAGGTAGGATGTTAGGCCCGAGGGAAGGAAGTTCAGGCAGGTGGAGCTGGAGCTGGGCCCACTCTGTTCCTGCCTCCTTCCTGGTTCTCTCTCCTCCTTTCTCCCTTCTCCTCTTCCTTCTGTTTCTCCAGACGCTGGCAAAGCACCTGCTATGCATAAGCTATCCCCTGGGGAGTAAGAACCACGTCTGACACTATGCCTTCCCTCAGGAGCTTGTGGTCTGGAGAAGGGGACAGTTGTCAGCATAATTAATCCTGTCCCTTGTCCCCTCCTCCAAGCTATGGCGTTCCTTGCTCAGCTGTCTTACGGGAGGGTCCCCTGAAGAGGATGGGTAGCAGAATGATATCCTCGAAGGAGCCTTCTAGAATGCCTTTCACTTCCCCAGAGCATTCCACAGGAGCCGGAGGGGGGGTGGGGAGAAGGGGGAGCTGGTGGAGGGAGGGAGACCCATCTGCATCCCACAGTGATTCACAAAGGGCTGCTTCTTATTTATTTATTTTTAATCACGAACTTTACTTTCTTAAGTTTTATTTTATTTTAACTCCTATATGGTTAGCGTGCAGTGTCATATTAGGGTGTATATATTACGGTTATATTCAGGTGTGCAATACAGTGACTCGTCACTTCCATGCATCACCCCGTGCGCATCACGACAGGTGCACTCCTTATGCCCCACCCCCCTCCCCCATCCCCACCCCCTCTCCTCCTGTGACCAGCCGCGTGTTCTCTATAATTAAGTCTGTTTCTTGCTTTGTCTCTCTCTCTCTCTTTCTCTTTTTTCCCTTTGTTCATTTGCTTTGTTTCCTAAATTCCACACATGAATGTGATCATATAGTGTCTGTCTTTCTCTGACTGACTTATTTCGCTCAGCATAATACTCTCTGGATCCATCCACATCGCCGCTGAGTAATAATCCATTGCGTGTACGCACCACATCTTCTTCATCCATTCATATATTGGTGGACGCTTGGCGGCTTCCATAATTTGTAGTTAAAGCTGCTATAAACGTAAAGGTGCATGTATCCCTTTGAATTATTGTTAGTGTATTTTTGGGGTAAACACCCAGTGGTGCGATTCCTGGATTGTATGGTAGTTCTTTAGTCTTTTGAGGAGCGACATGCTGTTTTCCAGAGCGGCTGCACCAGTTCGCATTCCCACCCGCAGTGCGAGAGAGTCCGCCTTTCTCCGCATCCTCGCCAACACCTGTTTCTTCTTGTGGTGTCGATTTTAGCCGTTCTGACCGGCGTGAGGTGGTATCTCATTGTGGCTCGGATTTGCATTTCACAGTCTTTTAATTTTAATTTTACAGTTTTATACATTTAATAATCCAGAAAGCAAGTCAAGTATTAAAAAACCAAACTGCCCCTCGCCGCGCCGCCTTTTCTGGCCGAGGTCTCCCAGGGGGTGGGGACAAAGGGGCCCTTTTGAAGAAATCATTGTCCGCCGCGAGGTCACAAACGCCGCGAGGTCACAAAGATATTTTCCCATGTCTCTCCTAGAAGCTGCGTTGTTTCGTCTTTCGCATTTGTATCCTTAACTCAGATGAAGTTGATTTTGTATACGTTGTGAAATACACGTTTACAAATTTTTTCCTATATGGATCACTCACTGATCCAGCAACAGTTTCTGAAGAGCCTGCCCTTGCTTCACCGCAAAGCAGGGCTATCGTAAAAAGTCGAGACGCAGGTATCCATCTGTCGTCTATGTATCCATCTAGGTAGGTCTCATGTATCTATCTGTGCCTTTCTGTTCTCTCATTATGATCCGTTAGTCTTTTTTTTTCTTTGTACTAATATCACAGAGGGTTTTGGTTTTGGTTTTGTTTTAGAGAGAGAGAGAGAGAGAGAGAGAGAGCATGAGCAGAGGGGGAGAGGCAGAGGGAGAGGGAGAGAGAATCTCAAGCCGACTCCATGCTCAGTGCAGACCCCATGCTCAGTGCAGAGCCTGAAGCAGGGCTCGATCCCGTGATCCTGGGGTCATGACCTGAGCTGAAATCAAGAGCCAGATGCTCAACCGACTGAGCCACCCAGGCGCCCCCACGGAGTTTTAATTATGATAGTTATATATATATATATATATATATATATATATATATATATCTGGTAAGTCTTCCAGTTTTGTTTTTCAAACTAGACTTGGTTATGCTGTTGGGATTTTTATTGGAATGGCCTTGACTCCATAGGTGTATTTATTTATTTATTTTAAAATTTTTTTAATGTTTATTTTTGAGAGAGACAGAGTGCGAGCAGGGGAGGGCTGGAGAGAGAGGGAGACGCAGAATCTGAAGCAGGCTCCAGGCTCTGAGCTGTCAGCACAGAGACCATTGTGGGGCTCGAACTTACAAACCATGAGATCATGCTCTGAGCTGGAGTTGGACGCTCAACCGCCTGAGCCACGCATGCGCCCCTCTATAGGTGTATTTAAAAAGAATGGATACGTTTCCAGCATTGACTCCTCCAGTCCATTTGCACGATTGAGCTCTCCAAAGTTTGACTCTAGTGTCTCGGTTTGTTTTTCTGCAGAGACGATCATGTCTTCACCAGCCCGCGCCCGCAACTCATGGCTGTTAGTAGCCATCCTTGTCTCCTTCCAGTCTCACGAGGAAAGTTTCATTATTTTGCGAATAAGTATGATGTTTGCTGTAGTTTTGTTCTGTTTGGATACTCTTTATTGAATTGAGGAAGTTTCTTTCTATTTGCGTTTGGAAAAAAGGTTTTATTTTCCCCCACATCATTTGTCAAGTTTTATCAAATGACTTTTTTCTGTATTTAGTGAGATCATTGTATGGTTTATTTTTTCTGCTTTATTCTTAATAATGTGGTGACTTGCACTGATAGATTTTTTTAAAATGTTAAGACAACGTTGCACTCCTGGAATAAACGCAATTTAGTTAAGATCTATTATCCTTTCAATATAACTATGGGTTTGATTTGTTAATATTATGCACACAAATTTTGCCGTTTGTGTTTGTGGGAAAGATATAGCCTGAAGTTTTTTTCTGGTGATGCCTTCTCTGGTTTTCATATTATGAGTGTGCTGACCTCACAGAATGATGTAGGAAACATTCCCTTGTTTCCGTCTTTCGGAATGGTTTGACTAATACTGGAGCTACACTTTCTAGAATGGTTGGGAGAATTCACCTGTGAACCATCTGGATCTGGAGATCTCTTTGTGGGCAGGTCTTAAACTCTCATTGGATCTATTTAATAGATATGGAATATTCTGGTTTTTTATTTCTTCCTGTATCAGTTTTGGTAACGTACATTTTTGTTCTAGACATTTTTTTCATCTGAGTTTCTGAATTTGTGAGCATAAAGTTGTTCATAAAATCTAATCGAATCTACATTTTAAGTGGACTTTTCATCGAGGTAATTATAGATTCACATGATGTTGTAGAGAATAATACAGAGAGATCCTGCGTGTGCTCTCCTGGCTTCTCCCAAAGGTAGCATTTTGCAAAACAGCAGGACAACGTCACGGCCAGCATAGTGACAGCAGCATGGACGCAAGTCACTCAGGTCATTCTGACGTCCCGTGGTTTCTTTACATTCGTGTGTGCGTATACGTCCTCTTTCGGACGGACACGGGCAGGAGCTATACTGACTGCTGTTGTTCATTTCTGATGTTGATACTTTGCGTTCTCGCTTTGTTTTTAACTTTTTTAATGTTTATTTATTTTTGAGAGAGAGAGAGAGAGAGAGAGAGAGAGAGAGAGACAGAGCCCAAGCAGGGGAGGGGCAGAGAGAGGGAGACACAGAATCCGAAGCAGCTCCAGGCTCCGAGCTGTCAGCACAGAGCCCGATGTGGGGCTCGAACCCACGAACCGTGAGATCATGACCTGAGCCGAAGTTGGACGCTCAACCAACTGAGCCACCCAGGCGCCCCTCTCTCTTTCTTTTTAATTGATCTGCCATTCAAGAAGGATATCAATTCTATGGTTTCTCAAAGGATCAGCTTTTGATTTTGTTGACTTTCTGTGTTTCGTGTTTTCTGTTTAATTAACCTCCGGTCTTATCCTTATTATCCCTTTCTTCTCCATTCTTCCTGCCTAAGGTGTTGTTCTTTTCTTAACTTTTTGAGATCGGAGCTTGGACAACCCATCTACTTTTTTTTCTAATTTATGGCTGTCAATTTCCCTCTAAATTTAGTTGCTTCCTCCAAAATTTTATATTCCATATTTTCATTATTTGAAATCGTGTATTTGTTCTCTTTTAATTTCTTGTGTGACCTGTGGTTTATTTGGAAACGTGTTCAGGCAGTTGGGAGATTTCTACTTTCTCTATCTCTGTATTGGTTCCTAGATGGAGAAGAGAATGTATTGTGAATAACCTTAACAACGAAAATTTGTTGGAATAGAATATATATGTTGTTGCTGGATGCGGTGTTCTGTGCATGTCCTATTAGACCAAGTTCAATAATCACATTTTCCAGATCTTTTTTTCTCTTCTGATCCGATTCCTCTATTAGTGACAGACAGAAGTGGGTTAAAGTCTCCAAATGTGACTGTGGATCTGTTTTTGCTTTTAGTTCTGTCCATTTTTGCTTTATACATTTTGAAGGCATGTTTTATTTGCATAGACATTTAGAATTAAAAAAAATATTTTCCTGGTGGATTATCACCTTTATAATTTAGAAATCTCCATCTTTTGTCTAGTGAAGATTTTTCCTAAAAAATTATTTGCTATTAGTAAAGCTTAACCTACTGTCTTTTGGTTACTTTTTCCCTCTTTTTTAATCATCAACCTGTGTTCACATATTTAAGGAATATCTTATGTAACTAGCATATAAGTACGTTAGTTTTCTCCCAGCTTACAATCTTTATCTTACAATAATAGGTATGATTGACACTCTGTTTTCTCTCTCTTCTTCCCCTCTTTTAGATTAATATACGTATATTTTTTACGATTCCATTTCCCCTTTAGTTGGCTTGTTAGTTATACATTTTTTACTATTCTTTTATTAAAATATACAACCTAGTTCTGAATGTATTAGAGTCTTATATAAATTAGTACTTTTATCAGCTCTCAGACAATAGTAAGACCTTAGAACACACAACTCCATTTGCATCTGTCCACTTGTTTGATATTACCATCATGCATTTTAATTCTATTTATGTGCAAATCCCAAAAATAGATGATTCTTACTGTTCTGTAGGGTCAATATTCATTTACATTAATTCCCATGTGTACCTTTGCATTATTCTTGATTCCTTCCTGCACTTCTTTTTTTTTTTTCTTCAGTTTATTTATTTTTGAGACAGAGTGCCTGTGCATGCACAAGAGGGGTGCGGGGAGGGGGCAGAGAGACAGGGAGACACGGAATCCGAAGCAGGCTCCACACTGTCAGGGCTGAGCCCAATGCGGGGCTCGATCCCACCAACCAAGCCGTGCGATCAGGACCTGAGCCAAATCAATAATGATTAACCGACTGAGCCACCCAAGCGTGTCCCTTTCTGCACTTCTGTGTCTCCCCCTCAATCACTCTGCTTCAGGCCTGCCTCTAATCCAGGCAGGACGGGCCAGGAGCACAGATGGAGCTCCACGTGCCCAATGTCTACATATTAAGTTATAAGTCAAGGTCACATCACATACAGCTCAAAGTACAGGTTCTATCCTCCTACCTGGACAATTATCCCTTCATAAGGACTTGGAGAGTCAAGTTCAGACATGTTCTCCGAGATCGGCGCGGGAACACGGTGGTGCGGGCAGAGCCGTCTGCTGGCTCTTGGCCACTGGCCACAAGTCCCTCCGTCCTGCTGCTCCTGGCGCTGTCCTGAACACAAGAGGCCTCGCATGCGAGCCTGTGGACACCCCCAGAGCTCTCGTCATTGCCCCCCGCAAACAGCCCCCCCCCCCAGTCCTCCAGCCCTGGGCCGCGCACACCAGTGGTGGGATTTGCCCTCAACGGGACGGACAGAGGGGCGACATGGGGCTGGGGCTTGAGCGCCCCGGATGCCGTCGGATGCCTCCCACCTCATTTGTTTCTTACTTTCTCTCCAGCTAAATATTAGCAGGTTGCCACCTAGACCTCAGAGCTGGCACTGGTTTTATGGCCCTGGGTGGGGGGCGGGTTGGGGACTGGCCCCTAGTCATGGCTCTAGAGAGATTTGTGGAGAGAACGAACGGCTGCATAAATGAGTAGCATGAGGCCGCCCTTACGGCAGAGACTCTACTGACGTAGCCTGAGCTTGTAGACGGATTTCGAGCCACCGTGTGGGTTTACACTGGGCACTGCCTTGGACGTTCCCTCTGGCGGGGGCCTGGGGTCGCTGGACGCTGGGTCTGCGAGTTGGCAGATGAGAGCAGACGCGTGGGAGGTCCTCCCCGGGGGCGTCCCTCCTCCGAGAATGCAGGATGCTTTGATCCACATGGGAAAGGCCTCTGTAGTGTGGAAAGTCCTGCTTTTCTTTACAAATTCAAAATATCGGTTCGCCTAAGTCAGCACTCCTGCAGGGTGACTCAGGAGAGATGAGGTCAGATCAACCGTCTGAATTGCCGGCTTGTGCTGTGCGTGGAGGGAGGGTGGCCGGGGCCTCGGCGGCGAGCAGACCAGCCCCTCGCTCGGCTGCCTATGAGCAGCTCGGCCGTGGCTTTGAGGCCCAGGCCTCCTCGGCCGGTGGGAAACCCAATCCCTTGGCCGCCTGCCTCTTCTTGCCGCAGAACAGCAGTTTGGGGAGGCTCAGGGACTCCCACGGTGCCTTGGCGTGTAGGGGGCGCAGTGGGAGGGAGGCAGGGGGGTCCCCATGCGGGACCGGGAGGGCAGGTCCGCAGGCATGATCACATGCACTTGCTCCGGCCTCCCGGCCTCCACGTGACTTCTGGTCCCTGTTTCCATGCTCAGAAGACATCTGCCTGGAAGCTGGTCTTTTGCATCTCGGTTCCGTGAGGGCACCATTCGGTTCCTGCAAAGGGGTTTGGTGGAAAGAAGCCGGAGAACAGGGGAGATCAGGAGGAGGTAGTAAACCACCTACCTTCTCGATTCATCCTTCTCCACACGGCCCTTCATATGTCGGTTAAGTGCACGGAAGGCTTTTCCCTGTGATCTGTGTCATGCGCCCTGCTGCTGACCGCCTCTGTGCTCTGGCCTTGCTGTTCCCCCCTGTCCGGAATACCTTCCCGACTTACGTCCATGAGCCCAGATCTCGGTCATCCTCGCTCGGGGGCTCTGGGACTCAGTTTCAGGGGCTCATCTGCGGGATGCTGTCCCCCCCCCCCCAAGCTGCCGCCACACCAGGCTTCAGCCAGCCCTGCTTGAAACAGCCTCCTCCCTCCAGGTTTCTGGGGCAGCCGCGCCTCCCCATTGCACTGCACTGATTTCTCACAGAAACGCAAATGTCTACGTTCCCGCCGAAGAATGAGTTCTAAGCACCAGCTACAGGCGGGAAGGACTTACTGCGTCGGCGTGCACGTCCACCGCCAGCTCAGGACAGGGTCTGAAAGAATGTCACAGGCTGCGTGAGAATCCACCGCGGGGTTGTGCGGTAATTTTTTATTTCCCGATCTTGAAAACATATTTCAGTAAATACTGGGAATATAAAACGAGATTTATAAAATGGACACGCACTCTAAAAAAATATAAACATGCCCTAATATCTGCGTATCGGTCACCAAGTTTAACAAACAAATCCAGGATGCTCGGTCAGTGAAGCATCCGACTTCGGCTCAGGTCGTGATCTTGTGGTCCGTGGGTTCGAGCCCCGCGTTCGTCTCTGTGCTGACAGCTTGGAGCCTGGAGCTGCTTCACATTCTGACCCAGTCTCTCTCTGCCCCTCCCCCATCCCCCCCCCCTCTCTCTCTCAAAAATAAATAAACATTAAAAACAAATTTTTTTTTAAAGAAACAAATCTTGCCATCAACTTAGAGGTCCCCCGAGTGCTTCTGCCTGATGCCAGCCCAGAGGTACCAGTGCCCTTAGTTTGGGGGTATAATTCCCCTACTTTTCTTTCAGTTTGTTGTTATCTGTTTACCCAAATGATGTATTCTTCAGTTGCCCTTACTTTTGATCAATCTTTGCGTACCTTTTTGTAAATCCCTTTACTCCTGACCTGCCTACGTTGTTATATTTCAAGTGAGTTTCTTGTAGGCAGCATGCAGTGGATCGTTTTATAAATTTTATCACTCTGTCAATCTCCGTATCTTCAATGTATTGAGATCACTTACATTGAAAGGAACAGTTAGTGAGTGAGGGCTTAGGTCGGCCCCGGCCCCCTCATTGTTGGTTCTGCTTGTTCTCCCTGCTTCTTCCTCTACCATTTCTTTCCTCCTGCCTTCCTGCGGACCACGTGGACACTTTCTGGAGTGCCATTTTGGCTTATGTAGAACGTCTGAAAGTTTTCATCGTGGTAGCTCTATGCTTCACCCCGTTGACGCTGGCATTTTACTACTTCGAGTGACGCGTAGAAAACCCACTCCAGGTGGGCCCTGTTATTCTCTCCTTTTTTTCTAAAGTTTTAAAATTTATTTTGAAAGAGAGAGAGAGAGTGCAAGCAGGGGAGGGGCAGAAAGAGAGGGGGAGAGAATCCCAAGCAGGCTCCACACTGTCAGTGCAGAGCCCAAGATGGGGCTCGAACTCACGAACCGTGAGGTCATGACCTGAGCCGAAATCAGGAGTCGGTCACTTAACCGACGGAGCCCCCCGGGTGCCCCCTCTTCCTTTTTGAAATATCATTGTCTTCAGTATTTCCTCCACGTCCACGGGGCACCACATCAGGTGATGTTATAATCTTTGCTTCACCCATGAACCATAATTAAAGAAACTCATGAAGGGACAGATGATCTATTAGGTTTACTTCTGTTTTTATGCATTCTATGGTTTTTCTTTCCTTTCCAAAGTTTCCAGAACTTTGAAGAACTTCCTTTAGCCATTCTTCAAGGATAGATCTGCTAGCAGCGCCTTCTCTTAATTTTCCATTCGTCTGAGAGCATCTTTATCTCCCCTTCATCCCAGAAGGGATTTATCAATGGATATAGACTTAGAGTGACATAAATTTTTCTGCACTTGAAAAGTGTTGTGCCCCTTCCTTCTGCTCTCCATGTTTTTGGATGTGAGATCTGTCATTTGCATTTTTTATCTTAAGGGTAATGTGTCATTTCCGTCTGGTTGTTTTTAAGGCTTTTTTCTTTGTCTTTAGTTTTCAGGAATTTAATGGTGAGTCATCTTGGGCTCGATCTCTTTGAGTTTCTTATATTCAACTCTTTCAATCTCCATGTGCTCCTTAAAAAAAACCTTTCTGTTTCTTTGTTGATACCTCCTAATTTTTCCTTCGCCGCAAGAGAATGTGTGAGTGACCGTGGATGAAGGCAGCCCCCTAGCCTTGTCAGGGCATCCCGACGTCAGGATCGCCGTGTGGCCACCGGATGTTTGTCCTTCCTCGTCCAAATTATGCGTTCCCGGTTCTTGATATTATAAGTGACCGTTAATTGTAACTTGGATGTTTTCATTATTATGTTCTGTTGGTCCGACTTACATCGTGTGTTTCAGCAGGCAGTCCCTACTTGCATTTAGCATGTGGTTCCGGACTATTCTGTGGGCTTCTATTGTAATGACACTTCAGTTTCCAGAGCCCTTGCGGCGCTGTTCTGCTCCTGCTCGATTTTTCTGGCCCTGCTGGCACATATTCCTTCCACTTCTGCCTCCTCGGGTGGAAAGAGCTTCTCTGGCCTGCCTGGGAACACTGGTGACCATCTGCTGCTCAGGGCAGGGATGGGCAGGAGCACCTGGGCCTCCAGCAGGTGGAGGGCGGGAAAGGGAGGCACTCAGCTGATGCCACCCCCGCAGGTGCACGGACTGGAGTGGGGGCTGGGTCAGCCTGGGGCTCTGCTGCTGCCATTGCTGTGTGCAGATCGGGCCACCTGCCGGTGCCCTGGCGGTGGCGAAGGGACCGGGGCTTCTGCTGGAGCTTGCCGATCCCTCCCCTTTTCCTGGTCTTCCGGCCAGGCGAGAGAGAACACTGTTTTCTGTTCGTTTCTGGTGTGTGTCTGTCTGCAGTTCTGGGTTAGAGAGCTCTCCTGGGTAGATAGTAGGTAAAAAGAAAGCCCAGGGAACTCGCCATATTGCCATTCCTCAGGTCCTGATTTTCCGACCCACTTAGCTGTCTCTTGTCTGGCTTTCCGAACTCTTTTATTGCTATCTGTTGAATACTGTGCAGGTATTTAGTTGCATTTAGCAGGGAGGACGCCATCTTGTCAGGGAACTTTGGAAGCCTCAGTTCTACTTTTTTTGGTGATAATATCGACGCAATTGCACAGTGATTGCTTTTTGGTAGACTTGCTTCTGCTACTCAAATTATGTCCCAGAAATTCATTCATGTCATTTCTTTTTTTAAAATGTTTATTTCTTTTTGAGAGAGGGGGAGAGAGAAAGAGAGAGCAGGGGAGGGGCAGAGAGAGAGGGAGACACAGAATCGGAAGCAGGCTCCAGGCTCCATGCTGTCAGCACAGAGCCTGACGTGGGGCTCAAACCCACAAACCGTGAGATCATGACCTGAGCTGAAGTCAGACACTTAACTGACTGAGCCACCCGGTGCCCCTCTTTTTTTTTATTAAGTTTATTTATTTATTTTTAGAGAGAGAGAGAGAGAGAGAGAGCGAGCATGAGTGGGGAGAGGGG
This sequence comes from Cryptoprocta ferox, assembly GCA_028646485.1. NCBI lineage: Eukaryota > Metazoa > Chordata > Mammalia > Carnivora > Eupleridae > Cryptoprocta > Cryptoprocta ferox. The sequence continues at coordinate 135,609,670 of CM053560.1, read as the reverse complement.
CAGAGAGAGGGACAGAGAATCCCAAGCAGGCTTCACACTGTCAGCACAGAGCCCGACATGGGGCTCAGACTCACGAACCCTGAGATGATGACCTGAGCCGAAACCAAGGGTTGGACTCTGAACCAACTGAGCAACGGAGGCACCTCTCATTTCATTTTGTTGTAATTCAGTGATTTTTTTCACTGCTTTCTGGTATTTTATTGTGTGAATACACTGTTTATCCATTCTACTATTGATAGACATTTGGGGTATTTGCCTCTACTCCTCTTTAACTTAGAGACTGTGCTGCTATGGACATTTTTGGACCTGCCTCCTCGGGCGTCTCGGCAAGTTTTAATAGGTATAAAGCTAGATGCGCTTTTTGGCCATTATGAGTAGAGCTGATACAAACATGCTTGTGCAGGTGAAACATATGTTTTCATTTCACCAGGAAAATGCCCAGGAGTACAGTTCTGAGGATCTACAATAGTTGTATGTTTTATTTTTAAAGAAATTGCCAAACAATTTTCTAGAGTGGCTGTCCCATTGTACGTTCACATAAAGTATGAGTGACTCAGTTTCTCTGCATCCTTGACAGTATTCGATGCCACTATTTTTCATGTTGGCCATTCTGATGGAAATGTAATAAAATCTCATTGTGGTTTTAACCTGCATTTTGTTAATGGCTGATGACGTCGAACGTCCTTTCATGTGCTTATTTGCCTCTTCAGAGAAATGCCTGTTCATGTCTTTTGCTCATTTTCTAATTAGATTGTTATTTCTCCTGTGGAGTTTGAAGAATTCTTTATATATTCTAGGTCCTGGTCTTTTATTGCATATGTGGTTGACAAATATTTTCTCCAGGACTGTATGCAGTTTTCTTTACCTCCTCTTAAGGGGATCTTTCAGAGAACGAAAGTTTTTAATTTGGGTGAAGTCCAATTTACCAATTTTTCCTATTATGAATTATGTTTTTGGTGTCAAGTTTAAGCACTCTTTCCCTGGCTCTAGATCCTGAATATTTTCTTCTATTTTTTCTAAAAGTTGTATAACTTTACATTTTACATGTTGGTCCTTTTTGAGTTCATTTTTGTATGAGATGAGTTGGGGGCCACGCTTCCTCGTTCCTCACCTCTCTCGCCACCCCCGTCGATGTTCACTTGCTGTGGCCTCATTTGCTGAAAAGGCTCTCTTACATCCATTGAGTTGCGTTTGCACCTTTGTTATAAATCAGGTGGGCATATTAGTGTACTTTTTTCCTGGGTTCTCTAGTCTATACGTATATTCATTCTCCAACACCACACATTTTTGATTACTGTAGCTACATAACACATCTCAAAATCAAGTAGGCTGATTTCTCCTACTTTATTGTTCTTTTTCCAAAGGTATTTTTGCTTTTCTAGTCTCTTAGCGTTTCCATATAAATTTTAGGATAATTTTGTCTATATCTATAAAATGTCTTTCTGGGATTTTAGTAGGAATCACATGAACTTTATATATGAATTTGGGGACAATTGATCTTTACTATACTGAGCTTCCCAATCTATGAATATGGCATATCTCTCTATCTACTGAGATCTTTGATTTCTTTCATTAGTGTTTTGTAGTTTGCAGTGTACAAGATCTGACTGTGTTTTGCTGGATTTATGCCTAAGTATTTTTTTTTTTGAGTGATTGATTGTAAATGGTATGCATTTAGATTTTAGTGTCTGTGTGTTCATTGCTAGTAGAAAATTATAATTATATATGCAAATAAACATAAACCTATTGCAAATATGTTTACTGCAAATCACCGAACTCACTTATTCATTCTATGAATTATTTTCAAAGATGCCTTGGGAGGTTCCGTGTAGACAACCATGTCATCTGTAAACAAGGACAGGTTTATTTCTTCCTTTCTCAACTGAATGCCTTTTATGTCCTTCTGCTGCCTTATTGCAGTGGCCAGAACTTTCGGCCCCAAGGCGAATGAGTGTTGAGACTAGGCTTTCTTGCTTTGTGTCCAATCTCAGAGGCAAAGCATTCAGTTCTTCTCATTAAGAGAGCTGTTAGCTATGGGTTTTTTGCTGATATGCTTTATGAAGTTGAGAATGTTCCTTTTTTAGTCCTAGTGCATTGAGAGTTTATGTAATGACTCAGTGTTTAATTTTGTCAGATGGTTTTCTGCATTGATTGATAGGATCATCTATTTTTCTTTGTTAGCCTGTTAATACAGTAGATTCCCATAATTGAGTTTTTATTAATTTTTTTAATGTTTCTTTACTTTTGAGAGAGAGAGAGAGAGAGAGAGACAGACAGAGCATGAGCAGGGAAGGGGGAGAGAGACATGGACACACAGAATCTGAATCGGGCTCCAGGCTCTGAGCTGTCAGCACAGAGCCCGACGGAGGGCTCCGACTCAAGAACTGTGAGATCATGACCTGAACCTAAGTCTAATGCTCAACTGACTGAACCACACAGTGGTGCCCCCACCATAACTGAGTTTTGAATGAACTGTGCCTGCATCCCTGGAATAGCCTCACGTGGTCATCATGTATAATTGTTTTTATAAATTGGTGAATTTTATTTGGTAGTATTTTGTCAAGGATTTCTACCTCTGCAGTCACGAGGACATCGATCTGTAATTTTCTTTTTTTGTGCTGTCTTTTTCTGGTTTGGGTACCAACATAATACTAGTATTATAAAATGAATTGGGAAGTGCTCTTTCCTATTTTCTGGAAAAGTCTGTATGCAATCCATATTAGTTCTTTGAACGTTTGGTAGAATTCCCCAGTAAAACCATCTGGCCCTAGAGTTCTCTTACTTGGGAGCTTCTTAGTTTTTACAGACTTCTAAAGATTTCCTAAATTTTCTTGAGTTGATTTTGATAAAGATTTTTTCTCAGAATTTTTTCATTTTATTTAATTGTTTAAATTTATTCTAAGAAAGTTGTTCCTAATATACTATTATCTTTTAAATCTGTATTGCATCTGTAATCATGTCTCCTCTTAACCTTTCGTGTTATTTGTGTTCTCTCTCTCTCTCTGTCTCTCTCTGTCTCTCATTTTTCTTGATTAATTTCACTGGAGTTTCACCAATGTTTTCCCAGAACCAAGTTTTAATTTTGTCAGTCCCCCATTACATGTTTCATAAATCTTTTCCTTATCTCTATTATCATCTCTTTTCTACTTCCTTTGGTGATTAGCTCATTCATTATTTTCAGCCTTTATCTTTCTTAATATAAGCATTTAAGATAACTTCTTCTAAAGAATAGCTTTATCTTTAGCTGCATTTCACAAGATATGATACCTAAATTTGCTCTATCATTCAGCTCTAAACGCTTTAAAATTTCCAATATCATTTCTTCTTTGACCCTTGAGTTATTTAGAAGGTGTGATTCTTGATTTTCAAACATATGGGCATCTTCCAGTTATTCTTTTAAAAAGCTTTTATGAATTATGTTTGAAACAACTGTAGACAGACACAAAGCTACACAGACAGCACCGGTAAGTACAGCCCACCCAGTTCCCCCAGAAGCTGCATCCTGCAGGACCGTAGTGCACAGCAAATCCAGAAATTTAACATTGTCACGACGTATGTTCAGTTCTGTGCTGTGCTATCCCACGCGTAGGTCTGTGGAACCGCCACCCTGATCAAGATACAGAGCCACTCTGTCTCCCCCCAAACCCCCCTTTACGGTCACACCCAGCCTCCCACCACCCCTAACCTCGGGCGACACGAATCTATCTTCTGTGAATCTGTCTACTGTCTCTCCAGTTAGCTTTTCACCAGGCTTCATGGCAAATGGTGCTGTGGTCAGAACACGTGGTACTGTCCCAGGCCGTTGCGGTTATTGAGAATTGTTTGATGACCCTGTATATGGTTCTTTTTGGTAAATACTTTATGTATGTTTGAGGAAAAATTGTATCCTTCTCCTGTTAATTACATTGTCTAAAGAGTCTATACACTCTCTGATGGTCGTCGGCTTGGCCTGGCAGTGTTCAGGGTGTAGGTTAAAGACCTAGGCTAGATGTCCCTTGTTATGTGGGTACAGGAGGGCTCGGACACAGGGGCAAACAAGCTGGGAATCATATCCTTTTCCGGATTTAAAGCAGATATCATTTTATAGTGGCTTGACTTCTGTTAATTACTTTTTGCTTAAATCTACTTTTTTTATAAATTGGCACTGGACTTATTTTGATTAGAATTTGTTTGATTTATCTAAAAAAGAAATCACTGGGGCGCCTGGGTGGCTCAGTCGGCTAAGTGTCTGACTTCGGCTCAGGTCATGATCTCATGGTTCGTGAGTTCGAGCCCCACATCGGGCTCTGTGCTGACAGCTCGGAGCCTGGAGCTGCTTCGGATTCTGTGTCTCCCTCTCTGTCCTTCCCCCGCTCATATAGTCTCTCTCTGTCTCTCAAAAAATGACTAAATATTAAAAAAAATCTTAAGAAAAAGAAATCACTGATAAGCCAGACTTTGTTAAATTTAAAAAGACTGCTCTGTGAAAGACAATGGTCAAGAGAATGAGAAGACAAACCACCGAGTAGGATAAAATCTTTGCAGAAAACACATCTGATAAAAGACTGTTATCCAAAGGATACAAAGTCCTCTTAAAACCCAGCAATAAGAAAATAACCCTAATTAAAAAGTGAACAAAGACTGGGGCACCTGGGGGGTCCAGTAGGTTAAGCCTCTGACTCTGGCTCAGGTCGTGATCTCACGGTTTGTGATTTCGAATCCCCCCGTCAGGCTCTGTGCTGACAGCACAGAGCCCACTTCAGATCCTCTGTGCCCCCCTGTCTGTCCCTCTCCCGCTTGCACTCTCTCAAAAATAAATAAACATTAAAAAAAAGTGGGCTAAGACCTTCACAATAAACCCCCCAAAGAAGACCTACAGATGGAAGTAAGCACAGGAAAAGATCTCCATGTCCTCTGTCGTCGGGGAAATGCAAACGAAAACAACAACAACAGACCACCGCACACCTGTTAGAGTGGCCAAAATCGGGAACACGGACAACACCACGTGCCGACGACAAGGTGGAACAAGAGAGACTCCCGTTCTCTGCGGTGGGAGCGCAAAATGGTGCGGCCACTTTGGAAGACAGCTTGGTGGTTTCTTAAAGAACTAACCGTATACTCTTACCATATGATCAACACATGGGCTCCGTGGCGTTTACACAAAAGAGCTGAACACTCGTGTCCACGCGGAAGCTTGCTCACGGGTGCGCAGAGCAGCTCTGTTCATAATGGCCCCAACTTGGAAGCAACCAAGATGGCCCTCGGAGGGGAATGCATAAGCAAACTGTGGTCCATCCAGACCATGGAAAAGACGCACGAGCTCTCAAGCCATGAACAGACATGGAGGAACTTTAAATGTATAATATTAATTGAAGGAAGCCAAGCTGAAGAGGTTACCTGTATGCGATTCCGCCCACATGACATTCTGGAAAAGGCAAATTATGGAGACAGTAAAAAATCAGTGTTGCCCGGGGTGGGGCAGGCAGGGAGAGACATGTGCAGACCAAGGAGCGTGAAATCGGTCCTCTGTATTATGTTACAGTGATGGGCACACGTCGCTATGCATTTGTCCAAACCTACGGACACCACCTATGGTGACTGTACGCCACCCAGGGGGACCTAAGGTGAACTGTGGGCTCAGCGTGATGGTGACGTGTCAGCGCGGGTTGACCCTTGGTAAAAAATTCGCCCTCTGGCGGGAGAGCAGATGATGGGGGAGGCTGAGCACGTGTGGGGCAGAGAGCGTGTGGGAAATCTCTATACTTCCCTCGCGATTTCGTTGTAAACATAAAACTTCTCGAAAAATTAAAGTTTTTATTTACGGGCGAAGTGTCTAAAAATTTTTTTAAAAGTAAGTCTATCCTGACAATCCTTGTCTTTAAAAAAAAAACTTTTTTTAACGTTTACTTTTTGAGAGAGAGAAAGAGACAGATGATGAGCGGGGGAGGGGCAGAGAGAGAGGGAGACACTGGGAGCCTCCAGGCTCCGAGCTGTCAGCACAGAGCCCGACACGGGGCTCGAACCCACGAACAGTGAGATCATGGCCTGAGCTGGAGTTAGATGTTTCACCGACTGAGCCACCCAGGTGCCCTGATAATCCTTGTCTTCTAGCTGGATCATAGAGCCTCTTAAGTTACGCACACATATGTGTGTAAAATTATTTCATTTTAAATATTTTCCTACTTTTCCTGGGTTTTTTTCCCCTCTGCTTTCTTGTCTTTTTTGTTGGTTACATTTTCTCGTTCTTTTTCTCCTCTATTATTTCTGTTTATAACTGTTTCTGTCGTTTTATGATTATTCCAGAAAATTTGGCACGCACATTCAGGTTTTCAACGTGCTAAGTTTACCCATTTTTACCTTCTGAGCAGTACACAAACCACCGAATATTTTCATTCCAATAGTGCTCTCTCGGCTTGCGTCCTATTATTTTCAAGTAACTTAGCTTTGCTTTCATTTGTGAAGCCACAAGGTATAGTTATTATTCCACACAGTTCATCTTTGTGTAGCTTTATCCAAATATCCAGTTTCTCTCTTGTTGACAGTCTTTGTATCACAGGCCTTCAATGTGGAGTTTCTGCTCTTCCCCCTCCCCCTGCCCCTCCCTCTCTCCCTTCCCGCTTCCCCTCCTCCTTCCCTGGAATTTCATTTGTGACAATATGCTGGTGGCAAACTCCCTCGGGTTTTCTCTTTGCAAGAACTTCATGTCACTCACTCTTAAAGATTTGTTAGCTGGTCTCTGAGTCTGCATTGACGGCTGCTTTCTCTTGCCCCGTTGGACTAATTATTTCACAGTTGCCCCGAGACAGGAGGTTTGGGGTTAATCATTGCTCCTGGAAAGCCCGTCTGTCTTTGGCCGATTTAAAGACCTACTCTATGTTTCGATGTTCTGTAGTTCAGCTAGGAGCTAAGTACGCTTTTCCTTTTATTCATCTTATTTGGAATTTGTTGGGTTTCGCCACTCTGGATGGAGGATTTCTTCGGGGCGGGAGGAAACTCATCGAGGCTCACGTGCAGTGACTCTTTCTGGAACACGGATTAGATGCTGGGCTTTTCCACCCCGCCTCCATGCTTCTGAACCCTCCTTAATACTCCTGGTCCGTTTTGGGCGTCATTGGGGCAAAGATGAACAAGAGTTCAGATCTATATTTCAGTTCTCTTGCCCCGTCTCCGGTGCTATTCCATCCACTGTCCAATCCACCTATTTACTTTCCAGTCTCAATAATTTTATCTTTCTTTTTTAAAACTTCTTGGTACTTTTTCAAGTCTGCTTAGAAAACTTTCACAGTGTCTCTCTCTTCGAATTGTTCAATCGTCTCTTCTATTTCTTTAAAAATGTAAATGTGTTTACTTTGCCTTCTGTGTCTGTTTTAATGTATTTACTTTGCATTCTGTATCTGTTTTTCCTACACTTTGAAGGCTTTCCAGGTTTGATTTTGTGTGTTTTATTCCTTCTGGCTCTCTCTCATGGTGCCTTATTCCAGTACGTGTTTTATCCATTCATTCATTCATCCATTTCTTTCTTTCTCTATTATTATTATTATTATTATTATTTTTTTTTTTTACTTTTCCTCTGAGAGCTTGTATGTCTTGTTAGTGTCTCGGTGGGAATCTTTGTGACCTAAGCTAAAGCTCATTCCTCCAGAGAAGATTCGATTTTGTTCCTGCCAGGTGGCTGGAACCATTTTCAACTAAATTCTTGTCTAGAGGTTTCTTTCGAGACGTGCATGTGGTACGAATTAGGCTGCCAGCTCTTGTGAGGGCCATCTGGTAATTGTTAATCACCAGCAACTCAGGAAGCCTTTCCCCCTCTTCCATCCAGGGCCATTTCCAGACTGACAATTTTCATGCAGTTCCCGAGGGTGGGACCGACTGATTTCCAGGTTACATTTTAAATGAGGATGTAAATCTTGGAGGCTTTCTCTACGCAAGAGGAGTGTCCTGCTAACCTTCGCATCGTGAGAAGAAGTCGGGACTTTCCTTCTGCTCCCGATAACCCACAAAGCTCTAGAAGGTGAAGGTCAAGTTCAGCTGGTTCAAAAAACGATCGCCGGGCGTCAGCCAGCTTCTGGGCTCCTTATCTGCCAGGAAACTTGTGCTGCAGCCTCTGTTTACCTCTGAGCGTTCTCACTTCTTTGCTATTTCATTGATATTTGTTGTTTCCCTTCCCATCCAACTCTTTGGCTTGTTTTTAGCAGAAGGATCAAAGTAACCAGTTACTGTCATGACATCCTCAATACCGCCGCATCATTGTTTTCTATCACCGACAGCGAGATGGACCTGTTTCTACACACGTTCGTGCATTTTATCCAATTATTTCCCGCAGTAAATTTCTAGTCTCTGCAGAGGATGCGACGTTGAGGATGTGAACTGAGAAATATCTGGGAAACAGGCTGGCACTACTTGGAGACTGTTGGGAATATCAGGATTCTTGCTGGTTATCCATCTAGATGCTTTGCTTATATTATTTCATTTAATTCTTTTGAAAATCCCACGAGACCTAATATGATACCGCTCTACTGGGGAGCATTTCTATCAAGCGAGTAGAAACAGAAACCCTGTTTGGGGAGAAAAACATTCAGTTTTTTTGGGGGGAAAGTCTTTAAATGTAGGAGCGCTCTTACAAAACTCGTAAGAGGCATCACTTGTTAACTAGACAACATGATGTTATAATGTGAAACAAGCGTGTGGGATGAGGTTGGAAGAAGAGTGATGAAGGGCTGTCCTATCAGGCGTTAAAACAATGGCCGACAACCACCTCAGTGCCTTTCTCCTTGGAAGCCTTCCTTGGGTCTGCTGAGCAGAGAGGGTCCCGGGTTCTCTCAGGAGGCCGCTGTTTTGCATGGGGACGTCACTACAGAGGTCGGACACCTGAACTTATTCCTGAAGAAGGAATCGGAGCAAGGAGGGGCAACCGCAAGATGGGACAGGATGCAGCGTGTCCCCGGCAGGGAGTGGGGCTCCCTGGGGCCAGGAGGCGTGGGTCACTAGGGCGGGGCGCTTGGGGAGCTCCGATTTGACCTTGACTCTGTCAGAGATTCAACCCACCTCCTGAGTAGCAATTGCATGTTTACAAAACCATGCTGGCCGGAGAAGCAGTCCAGAGCAGGGATATTGTGAATGAATAAATGAAGATTCCTTTGAAAATGGTTTTATTAAGATACAACCCACACACCATACAATTTGCCCTTTTAAAGTGTATTTTGGGGCGCCTGGGGGGCTCAGGCTGCTAAGCATCTCGGTTTCGGCTCAGGTCATGATCTCACAGTCTCATGAGTTTGAGCCCCATGTTGGGCTCTGGGCTGACAGTGCGAAGCCTGTTGGGATTCTCTCTCTCTCCTTCTCTCTCTGCCCCTCCCCTGCTCACACTGTCTCTGTCTCTCTCAAAATAAATAAATACATAAACTTAGAAAAATTTTAAGTGTACTTTAAAAATTTTGTTTAATGGTTATTTATTTTTGAGAGAGAGACAGAGTATGAGTAGGGGAGGGGCAGAGAGAGAGGGAGACACAGAATCGGAAGCAGGTTCCAGGCTCCGAGCTGTCAGCACAGAGCCCGATGCGGGGCTCAAACCCACGAACGGTGAGATCATGACCTGAGCTGAAGTCAGATGCTCAACCGACTGAGCCACCCAGGCGTCCCTCAAATGTACTTTCAAGTGGTTTTTATCATATTTGCCAAGTTGTGCAACCATAGCCACTATCTGATTTTAGAGCGTTTTCATCACCAGGAAAAGGAGTCTCCCACTCACTGGCAGCCACTGCCCATGTGTCCCTTGCTCCGGTCCCTCCCTGGCCGTCCACTAACCTACCCCCCGCCTCTAAGATTGGACTATTCTGAACTTTTAACAAAAATGGAATCATGCTCTGTGGTCTTCTGTGACAGGCTTTTCCCCACTTTTCAAGGGTCATCCATTCTAGCACATGTCTCTCAGCCCCAGTCCAGCTCCCAGTTGTCTCTCAAGTCTTTGCAAGGGTCCAAGCAGCCGGTCTTGTTTTTAATAGGTCCGCCCCCAAGTCAGTGTCCCAAGGGGAGGAGCTCAGTCAGCACCTAGATTCAGTTTGATTGGAAGCCAGACCCTCGGGCAGCAGCTTTGAAAGCAGTTGCATGCGTGCAGTCCTGTGGGATTGCAGGTGTGAGCCCCGCTGGCCGCCAGCGCCGGGCCATGTAGACGTGACCCCTGGAAGCAGCCAGGGAAATTGTGCTCCGTACAAGCTCCTTCCGGGAGATCCCGGTGAGCTGTATCGAGGCGAGGTGACCTCCCCGGCTCACCTGCCCCGAAAGCACCTCGCTAGCCTCGAGACGCCCGCCCAACCCGAAGCCTGCCCTAAGCCTGCAGACCCGGGACTAGCAAGCAGGTGTTTTTCTCAGAAAGGCGGGGGCTGGTGGTGTCTCTGGCCGTGGTGAGGTGGCCTGGGGGTAGTTACATGCCAGGACCGTCCCTCCAACTGTTATGTCCCAGGGGACCAGGAACACAAGACCCCCGGCCCTCAGAGCCAGGCAATCTAAAGGTGTCCCCTCTGTCACAGCTGCAGAAACTGGGCCACCAGATGTAAAAACCAGCACATCAGATGTGGGTAGAAGCTTCCCTCTGGGAGATAGCGGTGCCCTGGAGCCCAGCAGAGGGGGACATAGAAGTGACACTGGCTGGAGCAGGACAGAGGGGGACGCAAAGGTGGCACTTGCCGAAAAGGAATAAAGGAGAAGAAAATAAAAGAAGGAAAAGAGAAGAGAAAGAAGAGACAGAGAAGGAAAGACAGTGCCCAGTGGCTTCAGCACAGCAGAGGGGGTGGGAAGAGGGCGTCCACCAGTCTGTCCCCTGAGTGGACCCCCACAGACCCCCACAAACCCCTGGCCCTCAGACCAACGCTTTAAAATAAAAAACGTGCGTGTTTTCCACATAAAGTCCGGGCTCTGAGGTGGTGAGTGTGCGGTAGCCTGCTCGCAGCCACTCCTCAGCTCGCCACAACCCCAGGGCTCTTTAAAGCGGGGTGTTTGGGGGGCTCATCTTTCAGAAGCCTTACAAGTTGGGGTGCCCGATGTGGAGGGTATAAGCCCTCCACCCCTCAGGGGAAAGCTCCACGTTTTGGGCCCCCTCCTGATTGTGAGTCGCCCCCTCATGCGTGGCTTTATGATACAATGTCTCAGACTTTCCCATCACTCCCCTACCCTCTTTCATTTGCCTGGTGTAAAGTGGTCTCTCTCGCATTTTTTAGGTTTTCGTTTTTGTTTTTGTTTTCATGGAGTAAATTGTTCCACATGTGGCAGCAGATTTCACGTGTCTGTTGGGGAAGTAAGTTCAGGATCCTCCGAGCCGCCATCTTGAGCCAGCTCCTCCTCACTGTGGTTTTGGTTTGCCTTTCCTTGATGGCTGATGATGTTGAATCTCTTTTCAGGTGCCTCTTGTGTAACTTCTCAGGGAAGCTATCTATTCAGATCCTTTGTCCATTTAAACCATTGAAATTATTTGTCTTTCTATTATTGAGTGGTAGGAGTTCTTTATATATGCTTGATACAAGTCCCTTATCATACGTATGAGTTGCAAATATTTTCTCCAATTCTCTGGGTTGTCTTTTCACTTCCTTGATGGTGTCTTTTGAGGCGCAAATTTTGTAATTCTGAGGAAGCCCGTTTTCTACATTTTCTTTTGTCACTTTTGCTTTTGGTGTCATATCTAAGAAGTGTTTTCCTAACCCAGAGTCATGAGGATCTGTGTTTTCTTCTAAGAGGTTTTTTAGTTGCAGCACATACACAGGTCTATGATCCATTTTGAGTTAATTTTCATGTGTGTTGTAAGGGGTCCAGCTTCATTCTTTTCCATGTGGACATCCAGTTGTCCCAGAGCCATTTGTTAAAAATACTCTTTTTAAAATTTTTAAGCTTTTTTTGAGACAGAGAGATAGAGAGAGTTGGAGGGTTAGAGAGAAAGAGGGAGAGAGAGAATCCTAAGCAGGCTCTGTGCTATCAGTGAAGAACCTATCATGGGACTCAATCCCACGAACCCATGGAATGATGATCTGAGCTGAGATCGAGTCAGACACTTAACTGACTGAGCCACCCAGATGCCCCCATTTGTTAAAAGTATTCTTTAAAAATACCCTTTCTACACCCCTAAGCCTTTGTGATATTCCAGTGTCGGAGGGATACTCTGAACTGAGGCATAACCAGCAAGAATGGGGTGTTGGGGCATTTGGAAAGGTAGAAATGCAGGTGACTGAGGTCACAGGGACAGGAGGACTTGAGAAGGACCCCTAGGTTTTTGGTTCCTACTCTTCCTCTCCATACCGCGAGGGGCGTGGCTCCAGCATCCCACATGACCATCCCAGAGCTGCTCTGCTGAGCCTCGCTGTTCATCCTCCTGACCTACAGATCAAAGCCTGTTGCTGCTTCGTCAACCCGACCACGGGAAACAAGCCCCAGATCGGGAGGACAGTTGGATTATATTTTGCGGTTCCCTGAGACTGGAACCGCTATGATGTCTCAGTTCAAAGAGAAAATGAAAAGGCTGATGCTGGAGTGCAAGGCGGTCAGCCAACTCCAGAAGCCTGAAGCTTCTGCCTGCAATCAGGGACCCACAGACGAGATGAGTGACCCTCATTGAGCAACATACCCTTCTAGCCCCTGGGGACGAGTTTAGTCTCCAGTGTCATCTTGCTTATAGGACACAGTGCCCCAGAACTCTGCAAATTCATCCTGGGTTTACTCTCCAGGGGTCATGGAGTATTTCCATATTTGAGGGTTGACTGCTTAACCCTTGAAGTGACAGGGCTGATCTTCACGCTGGGAAAAATACCTCCAAGAGCTTCCTGCCAGTCTACCTCATTCCCACTCAGTCACCAGTGGGCTGATTAACATAGAGACCGTAAGGCAGCTAACGATGGGCACGCTACCCACAGAGCTGCCGCTCGGTGTGGCTGTCTCTGGTGGGAACAAGGGGAAATGTGTCTGGAGATGTCTCTGCTAGCCCCTGACCTCAGTGACAAGTCCTCCGCCTCAAGCGGAGCTCCACCTTGGGAGCAGGAACAAAAGAGGTCTGTTCTGTGTGCTGGAAGGGCGCCGTCCTGAGCAAACGTTCGTGGGGAGCCCACAGAGACTTCTTTGATGAGAAACCACTCCGCCCAGGACATCCTTGCCCAAGAGTGACCAGGCGCCCCTGGGAGCCAAGGAAAGATACTTTGTTCTTGCGAGCGATCTTCTAACATGTGATCACTTCCGAGAGGACAGTAGCCCTTTAGATCTTTAAACATAACCATCCGTGGCGTTCAAAAATATGGAGCTGAAAGTGATTATGGAGGCTGTTTAGTTGACCCCCTTGGCTTACAAAGGGGAAAACTGAGTCCAAACAATTAAGCGACAAGCCCAGAGGAACACACTCTACCCACTCTCTCCTGCATTGGATTTCTGTTCAAGAAACCATTCAGTTCACAGTTGCACAGATGCAAAAGAATGAACAAAACCTTGAAATAATCCCAGAGTGCGGATGAGTGCTGGATCCCTGTTGGTACCCAGGAGATAGGAGGTCTGCCAAACTTACTCACTGCCTCTATTTTGGGAACTTTTAGGGGCCGTGTCTGGGTTTTTTTGTTTGTTTGTTTTTGTTTTTCAGTTGTTTGTTTGTTTGTTTGTTTACACATCCGATAGAAAATTGTCTCTTCGATGTCACCTGTCTTTCCATTCTTCCCTGCAGTAGCCGTCCAGGGAGCCAGCACCCCCACAGCCATGTCTGGGTGAAACACGTCAGGTTCACACAACTGCTGGGGAGCTGGGCAGTGGCCTGGGCGGATGTAAGTTGTCAGAGCCTCCAGCTAGTTCAGGGCCTGGCTCCGTGGCAGTGGGAAGGGACCGGCCGCCTGCCACCTACGTCTGAGACGGGTCTGGTCAGAGGAGGCAGAGTTTTGAGCGAAAGGACTCGTCCGTACTGCCTTGTGCATGGGGGAGGGGGGTGTCCACGACCTACCTGGGCACAGTGAGATTGCTGTCGCTGCTCCTGTTGTCAGAAGAAGCAGCTGGACCCCTGACGTGCAGACAGCAGAGGGGGCAAGAGGTTCACCTACCTGGTTTGGGATAAGGTCTCTTACCGCCAACCTTGAAACCCCAAAAGAAAGCCTCCCTCTTCTGAACATGACATTAACCATTTCCAGGGAATCTGGACCAAAAAAGAAAAATCTCCACTTCCTACGATTCTCTGGCCAACAATGGCATCAGTTGGCTTTACTTGCTGAGCAATTTCTAAATGATGGTTTGGACAGGGAGCTTTATAAAGAGGATGGAAAGGAAAAAGAGATTCACAGGAAACACACTGTCTTAAGTTGACTGGCGGGACATTTGAAATAAAGGTCAGATGGCATTTTGTTTCTGGTCCGATTGTAAAAGTCATCCATGCTTGTTGCAGGAAATATGGAAAGTACAGGGAGCTGGGAAATAAGAAAATAAGAACTTGTAATCCCTTTCCCACCCCCCACAAACACGCTCTGCCGGCTCATAAGAGCAGGACCCTGTCTACTGACCGGTACTCGTCAGTACTTAGAATAGTGCTTGGTAAACATTTGTTGAATGAATGAGTGTTACTATTTTGGTGTATCTATTTCTGGTCCTTTCCCTATGCCTATTTTACATGATTATAGTGAGATTTCTATTCATAAAAACTTTTTTTTAACCTACCATAATATATGTGTTACTACAAAAGCTTTTTATAAACATTATTTTTTCTTCTTTTATTCCCCCAATTTTTATTTAAATTCTAGTTAGTTAATATATAGTGCTATATTGGTTTCAGGAATAGAATTCAATGATTCATCACTTACATACAACACCTAATGCTCATCCCAACAGGTGTCCTCCTTAGTGCCCACCACCATCTAGCCCACCCCCCACCCACCTTCCCTCCAGCAACCCTCAGTTTGTTCTCTATCGTTAAGAGTCTCTTAGGGTTTGCCTCCCTCTCTCTTTTTTTTCCCTTCCCCTATGTTCATCTGTTTTGTTACTTAAATTCCACATATGAGTGAGATCATATGGTACTTGGCTTTCTCTAATTTATTTTGCTCAGCATAATACTGTCTAGCTCCATCCATGTTGTTGCAAATGGCAAGATTTTATTCTTTTTGATGGCCGAATAATATTCCATATATATATATATATAAATATATATATATATATATGTATATAACACATCTTCTTTATCCATTCACCAGTCAATGGACACTTGGGCTGTTTCCATAGTTGGGCTATTGTTGATAATGCTGCTATAAACATTGGGGTGTATGTATCCCTTTTAATCAGTACTTTTCTATCCTTTGGGTAAATACCTAGTAGTGCAATTGCTGGGTCATAGGGTCGTTCTATTTTTAATTTTTCGAGGAAACTCCATACGGTTCTCCAGAGTGACTGTACCAGTTTGCATTCCCACCAGCCGTGCAGAAGAGATCCTCTTTCTCCGCATCCTCGCCAACATCTGTTGTTACCTGTGTTGTTGATTTTAGCCATGCTGACAGGTGAGAGGTGGTATCTCATCGTGGTTTGAATTTGTATTTCCCTGATGATGAGCGATGTCGAACATCTTTTTGTGTGTCTGTTGGCCAACTGGATGTCTTCTTTGGAAAAATGTCTATTCATGTCTTCTGCCCTTTTCTTAACTGGATTAATTGTTTTTTGGGTGTTGAGTTTGATAAGCTCTTTATAGATTTTGGATACTAACGCTTTATCAGATATGTTATTTGCAAATATCTTCTTCCATTCAGTAAGTTGCCTTTTAGTTTTGTTGATTGTTTCCTTTGTTGTCCAAAAGGTTTTTATCTTGATGAAGTAATCATAGTTCATGTTTGCTTTTGTTTCCTTTGCCCCTGGAGACGTGTCTAGGAGAAGTTGGTGCAGCTGTGGTCAAAGAGGTTGTTGCCTGTTTTCTCTCCTAGGATTGTCATTGTTTCCTGTGTCACATTTAGGTCTTTCATCCATTTTGAGTTTATTTTTATGTAGGGTGTAAAAAAGTGGTCCAGGTTCATTCTTCTGCATGTCGCTGTCCAGTTTTCCCAGCACCATTTGTTGAAAAAACTCTTTTTTTCCACTGGATACTCTTTCCTGCTTTGTCAAAGATTAATTGACCCTATAGCTGTGGGTCCAGTGCTGGGCTCTCTATTCTGTTCCATTGATCTGAGTGTCTGTTCTTGTGCCAGTACCATACTGTCTTGATGATTACAGCTTTGTAATACAGCTTGAAGTCCAGGATTGTGATGCCTCCAGCTTTGGTTTTCTTTTTCAGGACTGCTTTGGCTATTCGGGGTCTTTTGTGGTTCCATACAAATTTCAGGTTTATTTGTTCCAGCTCTGTGAAGAATGCTCTTGGTATTTTGATAAGGATTGCATTGAATATGTAGATTGCTTTGGGTAGGATAAGCATTATAACAATGTTTGTTCTTCCAATCTATATAAACATTATTTTTAAAGATGATTACGATTCATGCTTGTATACACCTCACTTATTCATCTATCTCCATTTTATTAGGAATTTGGGGGGAAATCCACATTTCAAAGGAACTTTGCAAATAAGGCTTCACTTTGGACAGTAGACACACCGGCTGTTTTTCTAGGCTTCTCTACATTCATTGAACCCCAAAGAGCTACTGACTCACATTTTATTATGTGATAAATAATGAAAGGAAGGGAGTCTTGATATTAGAATTAAGACAAAGCCTCAGGGACTATCATAATTAAGAAATATTCTCTTGAACATTATATTGCATGAAGTAATTAATTCAAAGAACAAATCATGATGCTAAGTCCTAGGAATATAGAGTCTCAAAATTTCAAATGCACTATGCCACCTTCCAGAGAAGTGGTGCTCTGTCTCCTTTGGGAAATTCTCTGCGGAGCCCCATAACAGAAGACAATTTTGTTTGGGTTAAAATAGCACCACCTGCTGCTGAAAGAGAGTGAATGCTACGAAGATGAGGTCTGGCCTTAAACACCGATGTGTACAGGAAGTCACAAGGGACTGATACGCGGTGACTTGCAGCATCCCCTTGGGTCAGAACTGAATGCAGTTTTAAACATAGAAAAGCTGGGAGCGGATCTGTGGCTCCGGATGGCTCCAGAGTACATTTTATTAATTTCCCCACCTCTTGGAAATGTCTACCAAAATTCAAAGAATATATATACAAACAGGGAGAAATGCATGTCAGAACGGGAAGCCATGGAAAGGGGCCAACCATATTCTGGAGCCCATGAGAACTTTCTGCACAACATAGTGACACTGGATTGAGGGAAGGGCTAATCAGCCTGCCACTGATCACGTGAGAGGAAAACACCTGGAAAGTGAATGAGGCAGACCCCAGAACCCACCAGCTCCTAGTGCCAGGGGCTGGCGGGGAGGCTGGGTTGCTGGGTACAAAGTGAGAGGCAACAGCAGACGTTCCTTCCCCTCTTGGAAATGTGCCAGGTGCTGGAAGTCCATCACACACTGGACACATGATATTAGCCAGGCACTGACAAGGCTGGCTTCGAAGAAAGGCAGGCGCATCAGTTAGAAGAGGGTGGCAGGTACCTCATCACAGATCTCTACGCTGGAACATTAAATCCCAGGGCACATTTGAACCAACTATGGTTTCCAGATCGAATAACGAATACCCAAAGATTCTACACTCAGCAAATCATTTAAGTGTCATGACCACAAAATAACATTCTCAGACATGCAAATATTCAGAGAGCTTTCTATCTGCATAACTTTCTTGAGAGAAAAGACACATGCACAGGCACGCGTACACACTCAAGGATTATGGTAGTGAGTAATGAAACCAACATAATTCAAGAATTAAGTCAAGATCATGGTGGATAATAAAGTTATATAAAAACAGCTCTAGGAAGAGAAGTAAAATAATGAATACTGTTATCCTCATTATCAACCTCTATCCTTCTATCCCTCTAGCTTCTGTCCCTAAAATCCCAGACGCATATGTTTTCTGTTTCATTATTCACCCTGACGGAGAAATGAGTCCAAGTATGCCGTTTAACATATTACTTCTAAACTCAGCACAAAGGAAGAGTCTCCAAATTATTAGCATAAGAAAGTAGCATGGAAAATGTGATCAATATGACAAGATAGAAGACTAAGAAAGATGTAACCAAATTTAACTTGAGAATGTTGATTTTAAGAACCCTCAGTTACATCTTCAGAGATGGAAATCGGCAATATAATAAAATTATAATCCTCTCAAGAATGCACGGATGGTTCAATATTTACAAACCTATTCCTGTAACATTCATTCGACAGGAGCTGACCTGAACTCTTCTCTGAAACACGCCTTGTAGGCTTCCCGTTGGGGTCTTTCTTGAGTTCTTTTCCTCCACCGCATTTGCCATTCTCTGTAACGATCTGTCACTCTTGTTTGTTTATTTCCTGTTGTTCTTCCTTCATGAGAACAGCCCTGCTCCGGGATTAATGTCCTGTCTGGCTCATTCACACCTGTTTCCGCAACACGTAACAAAGAATCAGGCACGTAATGGCTGACATGGTTATTTAACATCTGTTGCCTTTGTTCAGTATCTATGCAATATATCTAGTCATTCCATTTTTATTAAATGAGTGACTATATGGATGAATGGGTGGCAGTGATTCTATATTTCTGCCTTCATAAACTCTATAATCTACTGGGGGAGATGGACAATCCCACAAGTCCGTCCACGGTCAGTGTCGAAACCTTGGTGTTCTGTGCACCTTTTTCTGTTCTGACGAACTTGCTGAATAAAAGGTGGGAACTGTTTTGCAGGAAGCTTCCACAACTTCTCGAGAAAAGTCTGGAAAAGTAGAACCGCAAAGTAGTAACTTCCTGCTTCCCAAAGCCTGTCACCAAAGGACGCGTAGCAACTCAACCAGTAAGTACGTCATCGAAGTGTCCTCAGGAATGGAGCCTCGCAGGCGCTGAGGACCAGGCATATCAGGGACGTGGGGAGATCTGGAGAAGGGTGGGTCTCTGCTAGTCCGGTTGGGTTAAGCACGGCAGTAGTCTGCTTGCCTCTCTGAGACCACCTGTCATTGTGCGTGTGAGTCCTGGCCAGCGGGGGGTAGGAGGACTCTCTGTGGTTCCAGCAGCTCCACCTCTAGCTGGACCCTGGCGCCATGTTGGGAAGACCCAGCCGAGGGGATAAAAGACGAAGGGTTTCCTCCTACTCTGTCTTCTGAGGTGCTCCTCGATTTTAGGAAGGCCCCTTGCTCTCTCAGGGCCTCCCTCACCTCATCTGCACCAGGATGGGGGTGGGGGCTGGAGGCTGTCATGATTCCTGGTTGCGACAAATCCAATAGCCATAATCCAAAGTCAGGACATTTGAAGAATGCAAAAAAGCATGAAGAAATTAAAACCACACCAAACGCTGACATTAGAAATAATCTAGGTTGACATTTTCATTATTTCCCTTTTAGGCCTGCATATACCTATAGACTACATATGCCCGTGCTCACGTACATCATGACTCACCTTTGTGTCCTCAGAAATTCTTTCCTACACACCGTGTTCAGTGGGGGTCTCGTATTTCATTGTACGGATGTACCCGATCTAGTTAATGAACTCCCTGCTATTAGCTAAGTTATTCTCAGTTTTCCACTAAGCATAGTTGAGCTTGCACATGAAATTTTGTTGGCGTGTGTGATGGTTTTCTGAAGGAAATACCAAGGGCAGTGTGGACACGTGCAGGGTTAGGAGCTCACACTTGCTCCCAGAACTCATTATCTATGTGACCTTGGGCAAGTCCCTTAAACTCTGTCTCCTATCATTCTGGTGTGGGATGCAATGCACCCTCTAAAACATTACTTCCCAAGCCCGTTTCCTATTTCTGGATGGCTAGTGACTTTTTAAAAAAAATCTTACATTTTTGCTTATTTCTCCCTTTAGAATAATTTCTTAGAAATGGAGTTTCAAAAGGAAAACGCAGCTTAGATTTTGATCTGTGTTGCCAAATTTAAGTAGCAGATACTCCAATAATGTGTCTGAACACCTGTTTCTTCATTCATAACCCACACTGTATTAAAATTCAAAAATATATATTTGCTGCAGATTTTTCCTTCTTCCTCTGCTTTATTTCTGACCCACTTCGCACCCAGGAGCAGCTACACAATTTGTGGGGATCAGTGTAAAATGAAAGTGCGGGACCCTGTTCAAATATTGTTAAGAATTTCAAAATGGGCACTTTCGAAACCAACCCAAGGCCCCTCTACATTTGGGGTTCTGTGTGGCTGACTTCACAGGCCACGTGCCCACGAACCAGCCCTGCCTACTCCCTGGCTGCTGGCCCCGAGGTTGTGGGGGAGCCCAGTCCCTGAGGAGCGCCACCAGGGGACTGGAGGTGGAGGAGAATCGAGAATCTCAGTAGTATTTCCTCCCTGCTCCCGCTGCCTCAGTTGCTCCTGACCTGACCGGTGCTCTGGCCCCGAGAGCAGGTGGAAGGAGTCCCTCCGCACAGCCGACTCTAAGCGTCTCTTTGTTTATTCATTTGTTTTTTGGGAGTCCACCTGGTTTTTTTTTTTTTATTAGTGTGATCAGTTATATCATTAGTTTATAAGAAGTGTCTGAAGGGCGTCTGGGTGGCTCAGTCCATTAAGCGCCCAACTTGGGCTCAGGTCATGATCTTGCGGTTCGTAAGTTCAAGCCCCGCGTCGGGCTCTGTGCTGACGGCTCAGAGCCTGGAGCTGCTTCGGATTCTGTGTCTCCCTCTCTCTCTGCTCCTCCTCAAGCCATGCTCTGTCTCCCTCTCCCTCTCTCTCTTAAAAAAATAAGCATTAAAAATTTTTTTAAGAAGCCTCTGAGTTACAGTAATAGTTGGCTGTTCTTTCTGTTGGATATACTTTCTTCAGTTTGTTGTTTTATCCTCTAAGTTTTTTAAACATAAAGATAAGAACACCTTTATATAATCACATCAATAGATTTTTTTCCTTCCTAATCATGTCAAAGTTTCTTCCACATCCAGAGAACTATTAAATATTGGGCTGTATTTCCTTCTCATTTTTATACGATCTGCCTTTTTAAAAAAAAGCCTACTATACCCGTCATTAATGTTTGTTGTTTGATGTGAAGCAAGAATCTAGGTAAAAGATTTTTTCTCTTTTCTCTTTCTTTTGCGAGCAAGCACACGCGCCAGAGGGGGAGGGGCAGAGAGAGGGAGAGAAAGAATCCCAAGCAGGCTCTGTGCTGTCAGCGCAGAGCCCCACATGGGGCTCGATCCCACGACCCTGGGATTATGACCTGAGCTGAAATCAAAAGTCAGATACTTAACCCACAGAGCCAGCCAGGCGCCCCGAGATAAATGCTATTTTAAGTGGCCTCTTGGTTCTACCACTGCTTATGGGTAATCAGTTTCCGCCCGGCTTTCATTTCACTCTTTGTTTTGTTTTATGATACACAGTAAGGTCTCGAGAGCAAACTGGGCAATCTTTTTAGAGAGATGCTCAGCGATTGGTGTTAGTTTCACAGACAATATTTGCCTTCCCTTCCTGCTTTCTACACTTTGTTATTTGGTCCCTTGTCACTTGCTTGTTTCCTGCCTCTTGCTCTGTGTGTGTTCGAGTTTTGCAGGGATTTGGAAGATTTTATTCAATTTTCATCTCCACTCTCGTTTCCTCTACACGAAATCAATTAGCTAGTTGGTTGGGTGTCGTTCTTTAATGAATACTCGACACTGCCTTTTCCAAGTCGCCCCCCCCCAACTTTGAGAAACGGAGTTACTCACCCCTAGTCTCTCTCCCTGCTGATTTTTCCAGTCCGTAACTCAGCTTAACCGTAAGTTGCCAACTCGTATTATTATTATACAATCACCACAATATGTAGTTTCCCTTTCAAAAGTTACTTTGGCCTTGCATCGGATTTCATAACCACATTTTCAACGAACTCAATCAGTTGCTGTGTGTTTGACCGCATTCAGCTCCCCCTGCGCACCCTCCGCCCCAGCCCCCATCCCCTGACTTGAGACGATGACCTTCTTCTGTGGCCTTGTGGCTGGAGCACACCCACCAGTCACTTCCAGACCAGCTGGTGCTTCGGGGAACCCACTCTGTCCCGACCCCGGGGCCTGTGTCCCCACTGATCGTCCTGGGACAGAGAAGGGCCTTGGGGCTGCCCTGCCGGTGGGGCAGGAGTGGGGCTGGAGAGGCCTGGCCTGCTCCCACCGAGGCTTCGGGGTGGCTGGGAGGGTGTTCTCAGCTGACCGCTGCGCTTTGAGAGCACAAACCGTTTCTCTCT
This sequence comes from Cryptoprocta ferox, assembly GCA_028646485.1. Lineage (NCBI taxonomy): Eukaryota > Metazoa > Chordata > Mammalia > Carnivora > Eupleridae > Cryptoprocta > Cryptoprocta ferox. The sequence continues at coordinate 135,587,477 of CM053560.1, read as the reverse complement.
TTCCTCCTCCCCCGGTGTAGGTGTGAATCCCTACTGCACAGGAGAAGTGGACTTTCGGATGACCAAGAACTCTTGCACGGACAGGCAGCCCTATGGCCTGTGCGGCAGCCGGAAGTCCCTTTCTCAACAGCTGGACTGCCCAGCAGCGAAGTCTGCGGTAAGGACGGCGGGAGGGAGCTGGGGCAGGGAGCTGCGAGGGGCCCGGACTTGGCAGTGGCTGAGGAGGCCAGCCGGCGGCTCCCTGTCCCCGGCACTACCCAGGAGAGGGTCAGGCTGGTGGGAATGGGCAGCTCTGGGCCCAGAAAGACCGTCGCTGGGAATGGTGGCTGCGGAGCGCCCCGAGAAGCAGCCCCTGATTGGCTCCTGTCTGGGCTGCTAGGAGCGGATGCTCAGCGAGCATCCATGTGTGCGGAAGATCCATCTGCACAGTAGCTCCAGGAGGGGGACAAGGAGCCGCCCCTGACAGGCTAGGGGATGCATGCCTGGGGCATCGCCAAGGGCGGACCGCCTGGGGCTCAAGGTCAGACCTTCAGGATGCCAGCACCTGTGCTCTTAGCCCCGTGATGTTGGGACCTGCTTTACACATGGTGCCTCCCACTCATCAGCTTGGAAGCTTGGAACCAGCCCCATTTCACAGCGAGGAACCCGCGGCTGTGGCCACGGCCAGGAGCTGCCTGAGTTCACACATCTCAGCAGCGAGGGGACCAGGCAGGACTCGAGCCAAGCCCCGCAGGCCCCACATTGCATGTCCTTCCACTACGGGCACCAGCGTGTGGGCTGGGAGCCGGGCAGTGTCCATCCCCTCCCACGGTCCCCCGAGCCCCGGGCCCTGCATGGCAGGGCCTCACGCTGTCCCCACAACCACCGGGACCTCTGTCTGTGGCACCTCGTCCTTCTTTGTCTCCTCTCGAGCTCTGGGACCCTCCCCCGCCCTTCAGATGCCTAACACTGCTAGCGCTTGGAGCCTGGGACCCAGCAGCCTTAGGCTCTTCCCAGTGCGGGGTTCGGGCCTCCTTCTCTTTCAGCCTCCCCCCTGCAGAGCACGAGCATTGCAGGGAGGGCTCCTTAGACCAGTGATGTTTGAGTCTCCCTGCACGGGGAGGGGGTACCCCGTAGATGCCTTCCCTTCCTGGAATTACTATCTTTCATTTGCAAACTGGGAGCATCAGTGTCCCAGGGTTAGATGACAGACTAGGAAACAAAGCACAGAATGGTTGCATCACTTCCCCAAGGTCACCAGCCAGGAAAAGAACCCAGGCGGCAGTGGCCCCAGAGGCTAAGCTCTGGCCTACAGTCCAAGCTGCACGCCCCGACTGAGGGGGGCGGGCGCTTCCTGAGGCACACGCAGGGTGCACGTCTCGTTGGCGCGCTCTGTCACACTGCAAGTCACCTGTCCGCCTACCCTGGGCTGTACGCTCCGCATTGAACAGTCTTCAGGGTCCCTGCCCAGCACCCCAGGCCGGGCCCAAGGGGGCACTCAGGATGCGTGTGAACTGGACGCAGTCTGGCGAGGGCATTCTGGGAGGCTCCGGTTGTAGGTCACGGTGTCCTCGGGCACTGTGGTCTGTCGTGCACTCGGCACCTGCTGTCTGGACCGGCTGCACGGATTCCCAGCTGCTGCTCTGTGGGGGGTGGGGGTGGGCTCAGCACGGCTGAAACCCCCGGACCACGGAAGATAGCCCTCCTCCACCAGGCTCCCACCGTGCCTCGTTGGCCACGGTTGGGGGTGGTGCCGTGGGCCACCCCTGGAGAAGGGGTTTGCGGCCTCTCTGCCCCCTGAGGTGTGTGCTGCTGGTGGCTCACGCCCCCCCCCCCCATTTCCTTCCCGCAGGGCAGCTCGAGACCCATGCGGTCGCTCAGCTCAGCGCAGCTGGCGCAGCCCTCGGGGGGCCTCCAGGCGTCTGTCATCTCCAACATCGTGCTGATGAAGGGCCAGGCCAAGGTGAGCGCCGGCCATGCCAGCAGGAGCTGCCGCATGGGCCCAGCTGCCGAGCGGCCGTTCTGTCCGGGGAAGGAGGCAGATAGGGCCGGGGGCTCTGATGGCGGGGGCGACGAGGCGCCCCTGCGGGGGCTCGGGGCACCATCACCGGGTCTGCGTCACCCTGTGCGGGTCATCACAGGCCAACCGTTCACCAACTTGGTTTTAAGGTGATAGTTTTAGAAGTTAGCTCTAGGGACGCCTGGGGGTCTCAGTCGGTTTAGCGTCCGACTTCAGCTCAGGTCATGATCTCATGGTTCGTGAGTTCGAGCCCCGCTTCGGGCTCTGTGCTGACAGCTCGGAGCCTGGAGCTGCTTCCGATTCTGTGTCTCCCTCTCTCTGCCCCTCCCCTGCTCGTGCTCTGCTCTCTCTCTCAAAAATAAATAAACATTAAAAAAAAATTAGAAGTCAGTTTTACCTGACGATAAAATTCAAATCATTGAAGTAGTGTCTTTGTCCGTTCAAACCGCTGGAACAAAAACCCGGACTAGGTGGTGGCTTAAATAGCACATTCTCACGGTTCTGGTGACTGGAAAGTCCAAGATGAAGGTGCCGGCAGATTTTGTGTGTGTTGAGGTCCAGCTTGCTGGTTCGTGTCTGGGGTCCTCTCCGTGTCTGCACAGGGCAGTGCTGACTTCTCTCCTAACAGCCCGACTTTCTGGCTAGTAAATCACAGTGTGACCCCCCCCCCAGTCCCCCGCTCCAGATTTAGGTAGAAGTATTTAAAAAATAGTTGGCTTTTAAATTGTTTCCACTGTCCAGAAGACAGCAAAGCCCGTGCAAAGAGAACCAAAAATGGTTTAACGTATCTTGGCGTCTGTAAAAGGCATATTCACTAAATCCATGTTGCGAGTCGCTGGGCCGATTGAGCGGACTGCAGGGGCCCGGGGACTGAGCGAGGCGGGCTACTCGGTGCAGGAGGCCTGCGTGCAGAGCAGGGCGGTGAGTTCAGAGACCAGACAGGCCTCACCCCGTCCACCCACACGGCCCATGCACGAAGGAAGGTGGCGTCGCTCCGGATGGCAAGGAGTGGGGTCAGAGCGGAGTTCAGGAGGAGGAAGAAGCAGCCAGAAGCATCCCGAGGAAGAGTCAAAATCAAATCAAGCAAGAAAGCAGCTACCAAAACGCCAGGTGCTGTGCCAAGGGCTTTGCAAGGAATGCCTCGATCCTCACAGCAGCCCTGTTATCATCTCCCTTTTCTGGCTGTGGAGACTGAGGGCTTAGAAAGTTCCAGGACTTGCTCGGGGACGCCTCGTTAGTTAGCAGCCAAACTAAGACAATGACCCAACACTTCCTGACTGCTGGGCCTCGTTCTTTTTATTATTATTATTATTTTTAATGTTTGTTTATTTTTGAGAAAGAGAGAGACAGAGTGTGAGCAGGGGAGGGGCAGAGACAGAGGGAGACACAGAATCGCAAGCAGCTCCAGGCTCCGGGCTGTCAGCCCAGAGCCCGACGACGTGGGGCTCGAACTCACGAACCGTAAGATCATGACCTGAGCCGAAGCCGGATGCTTAACCCTCTGAGCCCCCCAGGCGCCGCTCATTGAATTTTCAAACACAATATTGTGAGTGAGGTTATGAGTATCATTTTACAAGGGGCTAAACTGGGGCTCGGAGACAGGAGGTGATGTGCCCAGAATCGCCAGCGAGACGGGCAGACCAGGGCTCAGTCTCCAGCCGCAGCACAGGTTGTGGTGGGACCTCAGGCTCCGCGTGAGAGCCCCAGGCCCCACACGGCCCCGTCTGGCCTGGAAGTCACGGCTTTCCCCATTCCTCTGTGAGGTCCCGAGGCGTCTGAGACCAAGGGCACCTTTTTGCTCCCCGGGTCCTCTGTTGAGGGCTGGGGCAGGCGCTCAGCATGGAACCTTCCTAATCCCGCATCTCCTCTTCTTCCCCCAGGGCCTGGGCTTCAGCATCGTCGGCGGAAGGGACAGCATTTACGGCCCCATCGGAATTTACGTCAAAACCATCTTTGCAGGGGGAGCAGCGGCAGCGGACGGACGGCTGCAGGAAGGTAGGCTTCTCGTCTCTGGCTGGACGATGTCTGAGGAATCAGAGTCACTAGCCCGTAGGAGACAGTGCGATGCAAAATGTGTCTTTAGCCTTCAGAACTTGGCTTGCGTGTGTTCTGGGGTCCGCGGCACATGTCCCCGATGGCTCCGTCGTGACTGGCACTGGACGGAAGACTGGGGTGTCCGCTTCCCCTCCCTTCCTGTCCAAGGGCCCCGCTCCGTGGCTGGTGTCCACATCACCCTCTTCTTTCCTGGTCTCTCTGACCCACCATCACAGGGAGACAGGCCCTGTGCTTCTAACGTGTCTGATAAACGTCCTCTGCGAGCCCACTGTGTTCTCGGCTCCAGGAACAGAGAATGATCAGATACGATCCCTCTTTTGAAGAGCTCATGGTCTTCCCATTCTCCCACCTGGGAGAAGCCCCCGGCCATCCTGAGGGTTGAGGCCCGGGGATCAGAGATGCCTCCTGAGGGCCCTTTCCGTCTTCTTGTCCTGGGGTCCCAGGGCTTTCTCCCCACCCCAGCTGCTCCCCAAAGTCATGTTTGGAGTATTGGACAACGGGCTTGACACGAGGACACTCCCAAATTTCAACTAGGGGGCAAGATTCAGGGGCAGGCGGCCACGGAGCAGAAGGGGGCCCCTGCAGGCCAGACACTGGGGGACACACGGATGCTGAAGAGAGGTGACCTCACAGCCTCCCCACCCTCCCTGTCAGGTCAGTTTCTGTAAGCCGTGCGGGGAGCCTTTCCACCTTTAAGAACCAACTTGTTTAGAGAAGGGCTAGCAAACTCCGGAGGCATTTGGCTGCCCATTTCCATACTGCTCACAAATACAGACTGGTTCTCGTGTTTCTTTTCTTTTAATTTAAATTCTACTAAGTTAACATACAGTATAGTATTGGTTTCAGGAGTAGAATTCAGTGACTCATCACTGACACACGACACCCAGTGCTCATCCCGACAAGTGTCGTCCTCAATGCCCATCCCCCACCCACCTCCCCTCCGGCAACCCCCAGTTTGTTCTCTATCGTTAAGAGTCTCTTGGGGCGCCTGGTGGCTCAGTTGGTTGAGCGTCCGACTTCGGCTCAGGTCATGATCTCACGGTTCGTGGGTTCGAGCCCCGCGTCGGGCTCTGTGCTGACAGCTCGGAGCCTGGAGCTGCTTCCGATTCTGTGTCTCCCTCTCTCTCTGCCCCTCCCCTGCTCGTGCTCTGTCTCTCTCTGTCTCAAAAATAAACATTAAAAAAATTTTAAAAGAAGAGTCTCTTATGGTTTGTTTCCCTCTTTTCTCTTCCCCCCCCGTCCCATATTTTCATTTGGTTTGTATCTTAAATTCCACATATGAGTGAAATCAAGTGGTATTTGTCTTTCTCTGACTGATTGATTTCACTTAGCATAATAGCATAATACTCCTCTCTGGCTCCATCCACATCATTGCAAACGGCAGGACTTCATTCTTTTTGATGACGGAGTAATATTCCATTATATACATATTGGAATCCACATCTTTCTCCGTTCATCAGTTGATGGACTCTCGGGCTGTCTCCGTAACTTGGCTATTGTTAATAACGCTGCTATGAGCATTGGGGTTCATGTGCCCCTTCGAGTCTGTAGTTTTGTTTCTTTTGGGTGGATACCTAACAGTGCAATTGCTGGATCTCGTATTTCTAAATAGCTGAAAAAAGTCAAAGGAATGTGCAATTCTTTCGTGGCAAGAGAAAACTGAACGAAATCCAAATTCAGGATCCACAGAAAAGCTTCACAAGGACATAGCCATGCGCACGGCTCATCCATTTACCCGTTGTCTGAAGCTGCGCTCACGACAGCAGTGCTGCAAAGTTGCGCAGAGCGCGCGGCCAGCAAAGCTTACCATACTTACTGCCCGGCCCTTCCTAGAAGAGGCTTGCCGACCCCAACATCATGCCAGCTTATGCATGCGGATTTTATCGAGGAGGCCCTGGGGAACCTTTGAAGGTTTGTGTGATTTGGGAGGGACCGGCTGTGACCAGGGTTCCTGGGTGATTCAGCAGGAGAACGAGGGATGAAGTGGGCCAGCAGCGGACCAGGGGCCTTTGAGAGTCTGTCCTAACGGGCAGACTCCAGCTCTTAAGGGTCTGCCCTGAGCTTGTCTCCCTGGGAGGAGGCAGGTGCAGATGAGTCCGAGAAAATGTTCCTGGTCCTTGTAAACTTACCTGGAGCAGGACCAGGTAAAGGAGGAAAAAGGCCGAGGAAGAGGCTTAGCTCTGAGCAGCCACCAGGTGGCGCTGTCCAGCAGGCGGAGTCGCTGTCTTCAGCTCAAGGAGGGAGTGGGGTGAGCGAGGACTGGGGGTGCGGACCCTTGGAAAATACTTGAGTTAGAGGGCCGATGAAAGAGGGAGGGAAGAGAGGAGGACGGAAGCAGACTCTAGGGGGAATGGCTAAATCAAGAGACAGGGAAAGAAGAGGGGTCAATGAGATGAAGGGAGAAACGGGGAATCAGAATACTGAGAATGTACCATAGTTTGTTTGGGTATCTTTTGTGCTTTTCTTTACTTAACTAACAGGCGAGGGAGTTGAGTTGAGGTGGAAAGAAAAAGTGTTTTGCGTTCTCTTTTCTTTCCAGATTACAAGCCTGCCCCGTCCAGCTCTATTTCCCCCCCTTTTCGTTAATACCAATCATAAAAATTCAGTGGGAAAGACGTTCAGCTAGCTTGCCGCAGCCCTCGATCCCAGCCTCTAATGATTAACAGAATCACCCTTTGTAACTCTCTCACAGTAAAGTTCTAGAAGCTGCCCTTGGAGCGCAGATCGAGGCTAACGATGTTTTATTTGTAATCTGCTTGCGAAAGAAACGATTATGTAAGATTTCTTTGGCAACACTGAGTTTAATCGCTTTCCACCAGATATGGCCCAGTAAGGAGCAGGACCGTGCAAAGAGGAGTTCTGCGGGGGCTCACAAGAGAAGCCCAGCCCTTCATGTCACTGAGAATGGTCGTTTCTCAAGAAACAAGTGTTGGTGAGGATGTGGAGGCGAAGGAACCCTCGCACACGGTGGCTGGGAGTGCAAACCGGTGCAGCCACTGTGGGAAACAGTGTGGAGGTTCCTCAAAAAACTAAAAATAGAAGTACCATGTGATCCAGCAGTTCTACTTCTGGGTGTTTGTGCAAAGAAAATGAAAGTGCAAAGAAAATGAAAACACTGGTTCGAAGAGATAGAAGCACCCTGTATATGGGACCATTGTTTACAGTAGCCAAGTTATGGAAGCAACTCAAGTGTCCATCGATAGACTGCTGGATAAAGAAGGTGTGGCATATGTATACAATGGACTATTACTCAGCCACGAAAAGAACGAAATCTTGCCACTTGTGACAACATGGATGCATCTAGAGGCTATTATGCTAAGTGAAAGAAGTCAGACAAAATACCACATTGCGACACCTGGGGGGCTCAGTCGGTTAAGCGTCTGACTTCGGCTCAGGTCATGATCTCACGGTTCGTGGGTTCAAGCCCCGCGTCAGGGTTCTGTGCTGACAGCTCAGAGCCTGGAGCCTGCTTCGGATTCTGTGTCTCCCTCTCTCTCTGTCCCTCCCCCTCTCGTGCTCTGTTTCTGTCTCTCTCTCTCTCTCTCTGTCAAAAGTAAAATAAACCTTAAAAAAGCAAAAAAACAAAATACCACATGATTCACAATAACAACAAAAATAGAAACCGACTCATAAACACCCAGAACAAACTGGCGGCGGCCAGAGGGGCGGGGGCGGGGGCGGGGGGCGGGTGGAGGAGGTGATGGGGATGAAGAGGTGCAAACGTCCAGTCACAACAGAACAAAGTCGTGGGGATGAAAAGCACAGCACAGGGAACGTAGCCAATGACATCGTAAGAACCTTGGGTGCTGACAGTGGGTGGGTCCGCCCGTCCTGGTGAACATTTTGTGACGTATGTCGTTGTCAAATCATTATGTTGCACACCTGAGACCAACATTAAGTGCCAGCTGTACTTCAGTGAAGCAAAATAAGCCGAGGAAGGCATTTAACGACGGCACAGCCAGCGAGCACTTAGGCTCTACCCTTTGTAATCAGTCCGTGGGGGGCACGTGGGTGCCGAGAGGACACGCGGGAAATAACGCCGGCAGGACCGGAAGCCTGAGAGAGGCAGGCGAACGAGGTGGGAGAGCCCTGACCGCAGACAACATTGTGAGACAGGCAGGTGGTGTCGCGTCAGGAAATGAGCCGTGGGAGCACCTGGCGTGAGGGTCAGGGAGGCAGGAGGCGGGCAGGAGGCGGGCCGGACAGGTCAGGCCAGGCCCGTGTGTGAGCCGAGGAGCCCGGACCGCAGCCCGGAAGGCAGGGGGGCCCTCAGAAGGCCGGTCACCGCTGGCCGCTGGCCTCGGGTTGGGGGGGGGGAGTCCCGGGCGAGGAAGGTTTCCTCACCGGCTGCGAGCATGCCCCCCCCCCGTTCTCTGCTGTGATTTCTCCCTCTCCCAACAGGGGATGAAATTCTGGAGCTCAACGGTGAATCGATGGCTGGACTAACACATCAGGACGCTCTGCGGAAGTTCAAGGTGACCGCTCGTTGTCGGTGCAGGGCCCGACCCCGGCGTTTCGGGCACCCTCGTCCATTCAAACCTGCAGGCTCAAAATGTGGGGTCCCCTAAGGGGCGCCCCGCTGATGCTCATCTGGGCACAGGGTTACAAAAAGGCCTGGCTCCGGAGGGAAGAGCGTTACCAGGGTTGCTGTGCGGGCGGGTGTTAACCACCGAAGATTTCTGGAACTGTCTTAAAACACTCAATGTTTTTAGGTTGATATAGTCACGAATCTGTTTTAAGTTTTAAGGCAGTCACTGAAGATGTTTTTACGTCTCCTGGTAATTATTTCAGTTCACGTGTATGTACGCATGCACATACGTTCCGCATGTGATGTTTCATATCTGTAGACACACGCAGACATGGATCATACATACATGTACACACACGTACACACCACACCCACACGGGCACACACCACACACATGCACGTGCACGCATGTGGACACACACATGCATGCACGTGCACACATGTGGGCACGCACCTGTGGTAACACATGTGGGCACACACAAGCATGCACGCACATGTGGGCATGCACGCAAACACGTGGGCACACACACAAGCATGCACGCACATAACACGTGGGCATGCATACATGGGCATGTGCACGTGTACACACAGCAAGGATGCATGCACACGCATGTGGGTACACATGCACACCCATGTGTATGTGCACATACCACATGTGGGCACACACACGTGGGCAAATGCACACATACATGAAGATGCATGCGCATGTGTGGGCACATACATGGAAATGCACACACATGCATATGTGGAGTACACACGTGGGCACACACAAACACATGAGCACACACGGGCATATATGCAACACACATGCATACATGTGAGCACACACGCACATGGGCATGCACACATGAGCACACACAGAGCACACACATGCATATGTGTGAGCACACATGCACACGTGGACACACACGGACGCACACACGGACACACACATACACACACGCATATACACGGACACGCACACACACACGGACATGCACGCACAGTCATGCACACGCGGACACACACACGGACGTGCACACACACACACACGCACATTCGTGCACACAGCTGCTGAGCGCTGCGGCACACGTCTCTTCCTTTCAGCAAGCCAAGAAAGGGCTCCTGACCCTCACGGTGAGGACTCGCCTGACGGCGCCCCACTCTCTGAGCAGCCACCTGTCGCCCCCGCTGTGCCGCTCCCTGAGCTCCAGCACGTGCGCCACCAAGGACGGCGGCCCCTTCGGCCTGGAGAGCCCCGCCGCCCCCGCCAGCGCGGCCAAGCCCAACTACAGAGTCATGGTGGAGGTTTCCCTGCAGAAAGGTGGGCCTGCGCCCCCGCCACCGCCACCGCCGCCGCCTCCGCCCTCCTGCCCGGGTGTCCCGCCACCGAGGGCGCCCGAGACTTTCCAAGATGGGACGGGGCGTTGTCTACGAGCAGGTTTTGCAGCCATTGCTGAGCAGCAAAGGACGCACCAGCCCCACCCAGCCTAGCGTCGGGGGGGCGGGGGCGGGGGGGGGTGTAAAACAACCAAACAAGGCAACACCACGCACGTGGGAACCGGGGCCAGGGCTGAGCCGCAGCCAAATACACTGTGAGGACTGGGGCGGGGTCCCCCCTGAGCACTGTCGTTCTTACTTGTGGCAGGAGAGCTGAGGTCCTTCAGGCTCAGTCACAACCCCCCACCCCGTGCCTTCCAGAGGCTGGCGTCGGCCTGGGCATCGGCCTGTGCAGCGTGCCCTATTTCCAGTGCATCTCTGGCATTTTCGTTCACACGCTCTCCCCGGGGTCTGTGGCGCATTTGGACGGACGGCTCCGGTATGTCCTCATTTCTGTTTCTGGAAAGAAAAAGCAACTCTGCTTTACATCGGAGGGAAGGACTTCCTTGGAAGGCCGGGAGGCCGACTTGGAGACGAGCTATTTCGAGTGACCCAAGCGAGGCTCAGAGCCTCGTTCCTCCAGCTGCGGTCCCCAGACCAGCGGCAGCGAGATCCCTCGGGAGTTAGCAGCGCAGAGCCCCGGGCCCCTCTCCAGACCTGCCTCGGCGAACTCTGCCTTTTAACAAGATGCTCGGGGATTTGCATGCACGTTGCAGTTTAAGAGGCATTGTGGGGGCGCCTGGGGGGCTCGGCTGGTGAAGCGTCCGACTCTTGCTTTCAGCTCAGGTCATGATCTCACGGTTGGTGAGATCGAGCCCCATGCGGGGCTCTGTGCTGACAGCTCGGAGCCTGCTTGGGATTTTTTCTCCCTCTTTCTCCGACTCTGTCTTGCTCTGTCCTTAAATTAAAAAGAAAAAGGAAAGAAGAGGCATTATCTCAGGGAATTGCAGTCTAAAACAGAAAATAGGGAGTGAACACACTTTAATTCAGATCTAACTAGCACAGGGTTTATGGCGATGTAAATAGGAGCCGATGAGGTTTGCCTGCGTACCCTGTAAGGATAAAGATGCCTACTTACGAAGCAAGTCGGTAGCATCAACTCAGTTTCTTGATGGTAAAACCAAATACTCCCAGGCACTCCAGGCATGTCTCTGCAGAGAACTTCTAAGAGGAGCCCAAATCTGAATCTCCTTTCCAGTAAGTGAGTTGGGTTCGGTGCCATTTGTTACAATATTTCCAGTTCACGTAGCTTCTCTCGCAGCACATCTTGGCATATACCTTCCTATACCTTCTCTTGCTGGCTTGGAGTCTTGCCAACTCAGGAGACTTTTGTCATAGTTTTGAAGGTTTTCCTACCACTGCAGTCCGTGTAAGGGCCACGCCCGCTCGGGACGCTGTCTTGATGGTGCTTTAGATTTGAGGTGGATTTGCCGTTGTCACGTGCAGGAGGTGACAGCCGATTTGCTGAGCTGCCGTGCTGTCACCTGGGACATAATTGCAGAGTCACAGCCGCGGCCTTAGCCCTAATCCCTCCAGACAGAGAGTCCTCCCTCCTAGACCTGCAGCTGGTAGGGATTGTTCTGGAAGCTTCTGCTTTCCTTGGCACCTGGTGCTACGTGGCCGTGGTCTTCAGTTACATCAATGAGAATGCGTACTTTCCTAGCAAAGGTGAAGGGGGACCAGCTCTGCAGAGCTGTGGCTCGAGACAGCAGACGACAGCGGGAGCAACAGTGAACTCGGCCCTAGAGACCGTGTTCCAATCCCCGCTGTGCTAATAACTCTCCAGGCCAGTGGTCAGCAAACTGGGGCCCACCACCTGCTTGGTTTTTTTTTTAAATAAAGTTTTATTGGAACATAGCCACACTCATCTGTTGACACATTGTCTACAGTTGCTATTTCCATGCTACAACATCAGAGTTGAGTCTTTGCGACAGAGACAGCGTGGACTGCAAAGCCTAAAACATTTATTATTTGGCCATTTCCAGAAAAAGCCTTTTTTTATTTAAACTCTAAGCTAGGTCTTATTGAGACTATTTCACCCTCCGTGCCTCGGTTTCCCCAGCTATGACAGAGATTGCACAAATCCTCCATGTAAGGATACTTCCCCATCTTTTCTACCTCACTTTTTCTTTTCTGGTTGGGTAATAGAACAAATCTAAATTTTCCGTAACTCGCTCCCCATCTTCCAACAAGAATGAACTCCGTCCCGTCTCTCCTTCCTTCTTTTTGCAAGGGCTTCAACTGCCTTCTTTACCTGTTAGCACAAAGCATCCATCTTTCCTCCTAGCCATTCTACAGATGGGAACACTGAGGCCCAAAGAGAGGATGTGATTCGTTATATCACAGTTAATTGGTTAATCGCTTAAATTGGTTAACCTACACCCTCCATCTCAGTTAGACATAGTTTAATGGGGAAAATGAGGAGGAAAGTTCAGACCAACTTTTGTTCACACTGACCCATGAAATAGGTAGGAAATGTCCCCCACGCTGCAGTCGTGCAACGAAGAGTCAGCGCGCACTGCTTTGGTCTGTCCTGCTCTGAATGTCAGTCGGGTGGCTAAGGAGCTCTATTTATTGGTGTAAGTGTTAGGTGTCATCAGAGACCTAAGTCCCTGAGCGGGACGTCAGGGAAGGGAGTGTCCGAACGCCATCTTGGGTAGCTCGCTGATGGCTTCCTGTGTGTGCTTTCCCAGGTGTGGCGATGAGATCGTGGAAATCAATGACTCCCCTGTGCACTGCATGACCCTCAATGAAGTCTATGCCATCCTGAGTCACTGCAGTCCTGGACCCGTCCCCATCATCGTCAGCCGGCATCCAGACCCACAGGTAACACCCCACCGGGACATCTTCTTCCACCCAGGCTCACTTGGGACAAGAAATGGATGAACACAGGTGATGCTCTCTGGGTTTGGACCTGAGTTTCCAAGAACCTGTTCCAGATGTAATAACAAGTGTCTGCAGCAGGGGTCCATTGGCCAACTCCTAGAAACCAGAGGCAATTGGCATTAGCTTAGGGGAGTTCTTACAGCTGGTGACAAGCTCTAGGGCAGGAAAATATAGACCCAGGATCCCTGCAAGTGGACGCCAGGGATCAATTCATCCATGCGTCTGATAGGGACCTACTCACTATGTGACTGTCTGGAGCTACGCACCAAGCATACAGAGATGAACAAGTTCTTAATACACAGTCTTGCCTTCTGGAAGCTCAGGGTCTTGCTAGAGACAATGACCTACAAATAATCACAATACTGAGTGGGAAGTGTTCTGGGGATAGAAGGATACAGAAAGGAAGGCTGTCTAAAGCAAGAATTACCAGACTTTGGTTTTCTCCAGGCAAAGGATTTGAGGAAGGTCATTCCATGAAGTGGGGACAAAAAGTTCAAAGCGACAGAGTCAAGAAGGGACCTGCCATGGAAGGAGTGTGGGGCTGGGGTGTGGGTGCTGGGTGGAGAGGCTGAGGATACAGATCAGCATGGCATTGGGGTCACACAGGATGCTTGGAAGTTTGCATGGTGTTCTGCGGGGGGTGAGGAGCTAGGGGAGGGTCTGTCTGTGGTTATTCATGTTATATGGTCAGATTTTATTTTATTATTTAAAAAAATTTTAATGTTTATTTTTGAAAGATAGACAGAGCATGAGCAGGGGAGGGGCAGACAGAGGGAGACACAGAATCCGAAGCAGGCTTCAGCCTCTGAGCCCTCAGCACAGAGCCCGATGCGGGGCTTGAACTCGGGAATGGTGAGATCATGACCTGAGCCTAAGTCGGATGCTTTAACCGACTGAGTCACCCAGGTGCCCTTCAAATGGTATATTATCTAAAAACCCTCTGACTTCACTGGGAAGTAGGTTATATTATTGTTACTTTACAGAAGAAGAAATTGAGGCTTGGCAGGTTAAGTAACTTGTCTAAGAGTACACAACTGGAAAGTGGAGGAAGTAGAATTGAACACAAGTCTGTGTGGCTCCAAAAGTTATACTCTTAACTATTACTCAAAGGTAGATTAGTGACCTGATACAGCAAAATGGTGATGGTGATGAAGATGATGATGATGGTGATGATGGTGATGCTGCTGATGATGGTGATGATGATGGAGATGATGGTGATGATGATGGTGATGGGTGATGATGATGGTGATGATGGTGATGATGGTGATGATGGTGATGATGGTGATGCTGCTGCTGATGGTGATGATGATGGAGATGATGGTGATGATGATGGTGATGGGTGATGATGATGGTGATGATGGTGATGATGGTGATGATGGTGATGATGGTGATGATGATGGTGATGGGTGATGATGATGGATGATGATGGTGATGATGATGATGGTGATGATGGTGATGATGATGGTGATGATGATGATGGTGATGGTGATGGTGGTGATGATGATGATGGTGATGATGATGGTGATGGTGATGATGGTGATGGTGATGATGGTGATGATGGTGATGATGATGATGATGATGGTGATGATGATGATGGTGATGATGGGGATGATGATGATGGTGGTGATGATGGGGATGATGATGGTGGTGGTGATGATGATGATGGTGATGATGGTGATGATAGTGATGATGGTGATGGTGATGATGATGATGGTGATGATGGTGATGATGATGATGGTGATGAGAGTGATGATGGTGATGATGAAGAAGATGATGATGGCGATGATGATGATGGTGATGATGGTGATGATGGTGATGATGATCATGATGATGGTGATGATGATGGTGATGGTGATGATGGTGGTGATGATGATGGTGATGATGGTGATGATGGTGATGATGGTGATGGTGATAATGGTGATGATGATGATGGTGATGATGATGGTGATGGTGATGATGGTGATGATGATGATGGTGATGATGATGTCATGGCAACATTGCCAAGGGTGGAATCCTCCCAGAGGTAAACTATCAAGTGATAAGTTTGTCTGAAGTTTTTCAGCAAACCATGGAGAGAAGGTTAAAAAGTTGAGAGTGGCCACCTCAGGAACCCCTTTATTGACAGACTTTGGACTTTACTGATGATATACGAGGGAACTATGGATGCCCTGGAATCCATACGGTGTTTCTAGAAGTGGACTTTGTCAGCTATTTGCAGAGTGGGTTGGAAGGACAGACCCTGGCATGCAGGGGCCACACTTGGGAGCTGCTATAGGACTCGGAGCCTGATGCAGACGTTGCTGCTGTTTACTTGAGGAGGGGACTGGTATTTATTTTCTAGGTCTCTGAACAGCAACTGAAAGAAGCTGTGGCTCAGGCTGTGGAGAATGTCAAGTTTGGAAAGGAGAGGCATCAGTGGAGTCTGGAAGGTAAGGGAAACAGTGAACTTTGACTTGAATATCTCTGCCTTCTTAGACAGCTCAGGGTTTAGCCGTTAACTTGCCTTCTACCTCAGCGACGTGATCATCATCATCACCGACAAGCACGATACACGGACAAAGGCTGAAAACTAGCAGCCCAGCTGCTGAGCTTGGCTCACGTATCTGCTTCGTTTGGGAGGAACACGATGTACAAAATATCTGAATTTGTATTTTTTTTCCACTGGGCAGGCATTCTCCCGGCTTCTGTCGTTCCCACCATCCCCTGCTGTTTTATCCCAGCTTGTCTTTGGCACAGTTGCCCCTATACACATTTGAGTTTTCAACCCCAAGTTCATAATAATAGACTCTTTAGAAAAAATATCTAATAATATAATATCTAACCTGTATTAAGGTCTGTCATGTCAGACACTGGAACTAATTCATGCATTATTTTACCGGATTTTTACATACAATTTTTATGCACATGTCTAAGGAAAAAGTGGGGCCCTGAGAGGCTCTCTTACCCAAAATCACATTGTGTGGTGCACAGAGCACCTGGGCGGGAACGAGGTTGACTGACTTCAGTCCCTGGGCAATAACTGCCTCGGTGCTCAGCTGAGGGACAATGGCCAAATCATCATGGGAGTGCATGATAGAACAACGTACCAACATTGACAGGGAGTCTACACAGTCTGAAAGTGTTCAGAGAAAAGGTTCTACCATCTCCACTCACTCAACATTTATGCTCGGGAAAATATAATAGAGAAAGTCACACGTATTTGGATGGTGGTTTTCTCCAGCTGATAGGACAGCAGGTGGCTCTTTACTTACATTTCTTTCTTCCTGGGGCTGAGTTCTTTCCACTGAGGTTGCATTATTTTATGACCAGGAGAAAGCCAAAGAAATCTTTTTCTTTAACAAGGATTCAGACTGTTAGTGTGGGTGACCTTGGTTTTCTCCTAAGGTCTAGGATTCTCTTCCATGGGGCTCTCCTCACTCTCCTGGCCTTCCAGAATGAGCTGGAATTTAAGCAAGAGGCTGGTCTCAGTCTGCTCCCCCTCCTTTGAGCTCCGATTCTAGAAAAGAAACACCAGGGGCAGTTTGCTGCTACAGAAAGGGGCCTCTCAGGGTTGTGTGGATGGTCTGGGTGCTGAGAGTGGGTGTGTGTGCGGGTTGACCCAGGAAGAAGGGCCGGGTGGGAGGGAAGAGAAAGGAGACTATGGCTAAGAAACTGTGGTCTTGAAGGTGTCGACTCATCCTCAGCTGGAAGAAATGGTAACCTCTCGGTACAAGGCTCAACACACACTCACAGGTGTTCTCTCTCTCTGATACTGAGCCCCCAAACAAGCTGGAATTATTATCCCCATTTTACAGATGAAAAAATGGAGTGTTGCTGGTTGGGTCCCCAGGAGGCCAACTCTGAGATGGTGTTTGGCACACAGGATACTACCTCGGAGGGGTCCAAGGGATCGGAGCCTGGGGAGGGGAGGAGAGAAGAAGGCTGGGCAGGGGGAGGAGGTGAGTTGAGGTGCAAGCTTCAGCCAAGCCCTAGAATATTCTGGAGCTAAAAGACATGTTAGAATTGTCTGGTTTGGCAGTCACGGCCACTCCTTCACAGCCCATCTCAGTCAGTCATTGACCACGAGCTCCCCTTGCGGGAGGCAACTCTTGTTGGCAGTCCCTAGAGAGGCGGACAGTGGCAACCATCTGCCACCAGCACTTCCCATTGGCGGGACAGCAAGCCAATGGGCAAGTTGGGGACGCATCTCCATGCTCATCACATGGAGACCCGGGTTGAGTGATTTTCCCAAGCTGGAGTCATGCAGCTTTTCTGGGACAGCCCCCAGATGGCCGGGCTCCAAATGCCAGGTGACCTCAGCTGAGAAGCAGACAGCCTGGGGGTGCAGTGTGCAGCCCAGGGCGGCCAGGAGCACAGCCAAGGGTGTGTGTGCCCTCCAAGCCCAGCTGCGAGGGTTCCCCTGTGCTTCTGCTGCAGGCGTCCCGAGACTGGAGAGTAGCTGGCATGGGCGGCCGACCCTGGAGAAAGAGAGAGAGAAGAACTCAGCACCCCCGCATCGCAGGGCTCAGAAGGTCATGATCCGCGCCAGCAGCGACAGCAGCTACATGTCCGGGTCCCCCGGAGGGAGCCCCGTCAGCGGCGGCGAGCAGCAGCCTTCCGACCTGGAAGTCCACACACACGGCCCCAGCCTGTCCCCTGGGCAGGAGCAGGGAGCCCTTCCCACGGGTCCGTCCCGGCCGCCCCAGGACAGCCCGCCCCTCCCTGGGTTGCCGGACAGCCACCCGCCACTGAGACTGAAGAAATCCTTCGAGATTTTGGTGAGAAAACCCACGACCTCCAAGCCTAAGCCTCCACCCAGAAAATACTTTAAAAGTGACAGTGACCCTCAGAAGAGTCTGGAAGAGAGAGAGAACTTCCCATGCCCTTCTGGACACACTCTGTCCCCGTGTGGCCAGGTAAGAGAGGTGTCTGACAGGCTGAATGTTGCCTTGAGCTCCAGAGTCAAGAAGAGTGGTTGGTTTTGTGGCTGATGTTTGTTGTTTTTATTTTGATTTTTTGCACGGTGCTTCCTGAGCGCCAGCAGCAGGGGTGGCCCTGGGGAAGGGAGGTTTCTCCTGCTCCGTCAGAGGCCAGAGGCTCAGCTCAAGCCTGGGGCTGCCTGTGCACAGCTTTGAGGCTTGGCGGTTCCAGACTTGAAGCCCTGTTCCTGCCGCTGGGCTCCCGGGCTCCCTTCCAAAATATCCAGGGGTTCAAGGCTGCTTTCCTGGGGGTCACTTTTTGGACTCAGCACGAGGAGAGCTCCAGCAGGGCCCCGGAAGGCCACTCCATGCCGGGCAGACCGGGGTCCTTGCACACGCTTTCTTCGGGCATGCTGCTTCTGCCGGGAGACTTGCCCAAAGTTAGGCTCAGAGTGTGACAAGAGCTAGTTAGCGTCTTCCATTCGTGAGTCGACCCACGTGATGGTGAGAAACTGGCTCAAGCTTCTTTCCCAACTAGCTTTGCCTACCCACCTCCTTGTCGGTGCGGCTTGGGGGAATCCCAAGCTCTCCGAGCCTCAGTTTCCTTAGCTCTAATCGGGGCTGTTACCGGCCCCCTGCGAGGGCTGCGGTGCACGCAGGCGATGCCGAACCAGATCTCAGGCACTCGAGTGTCACCGCTGTGATTGTTCCTTCACCACATCTGTTACAGACCTCAGTTTCCTTCCTCTGCTGCCCCACGTCACCCGTAGGGGAAGGCGGACCGACGGCCAGGCAGCCGCTCTGTCTTGAGCTCTGCGTGTGCCTCGCCCAGCTCAGCCCCAACCCCCCTGGGGCGAGGGTCCCAGTCACGAAAGAGGGGACCGAGCGCAAGCTCCCACTGTCAGTGGTCGACCACCAGCTACGCTGCCCGTCACATCCCTGCCTTGGCCGGACTCCAGGAGGGAAAGGACCCCATAGCGGGTGGGGGAGTGAGAGGGAGGGTGACGGGAGGAGGAAGCACGGTCCCCGTCCTGCGGAGAGTTGCAGGATGTGGCTGCTTAGCAACGCCTGATGGGCTTGTCCAGGCAGGTCCCCGTCCCCCCTGCTGTAAGTGAATGTCGCATTTCCCTGCGGGTCCAGAAGGGTGAATGAGGAACAGACAGGCTGAGAAGTTAGGCTCTTTGCTTTGTTCCTGGAGACTCAGAAAAGGGGGAGTGGCTTTGCCAGGGGAGGTCTTTGGGGCCACAGGGCTTCCCAGGGAGGCCCTTGGGGCGTCTGGCCAGGCCGGGACATCGCTGGGGCAGCAGGTGTCCCGGGTGAGGTGGCTGGAGGAAGAAGTGGGGTTTCTGCAGAGACAGAGATGGCAGGCAGGGGGCACTTCCTCCAGGTAGCCTTCCCTGCTGTGTGGCCTCCGCCACCACTGCCAGCAGCTGCTCTTCTCTGCCCCTCTGCTTTGTCCCTTGGACAGCTCTTCTCAGCGTCACAGACTTTCACTGGGGGCGGTGGTGCGGAGAAAACCAGGAAGCAAAGCGGGACGTCACTCTTCAAGTTCCCTCGACGGTCTCTGGGGACTTCTCGCTGGATGTGTCTGTCCGTGGCCCCGGTGTACATCATCTGTCTGTCCTTCCCTCCCACCGCCGCCTTCTCCTGCCGCCCCCCTGCAGTCCTTCCTCTCCAGGACGACCCCCAAACCTCACCCATCCTGTAACTCTCGGGCACTTGACTTCCACAGTCAAAATGACCTTGGGGTATTTTCTTCAACCAAAGACCAATTTTCTCCTATCTAGGAACTGAGCTCAAACCGCCACTTGTGCTGAAGATCCAGCCTCGCCTGTCAGCCCACACATGTGTCTTTTCTCCTCCCGTCCCCCCTCTCTCTTGCCCACCAAGCACTGTGCTAGGGGAGACCACCTTGAGAAAAATTTGAGTAACATTGAAGTGAATTCAGGGGATAATTAAGAAAAAAACAACAGCCTCCCACGCAGAGGGTACAGTGAAAAAAGCAGAAGAGATCTGTGTCTGCTCCAAGATGCAAAGTTGCTTCGAGTACGGGGCTTGGTGGCGGAGCGTCAGCCCGTGACATTGTCAGCAACTCATGGACACAGACAAGTGTCACCCTGCAGAGCTCCCAAATGAGTGAAGTTAAATTCCAGCCACGTGCCACGTTTCCTGTGTGATGAGGGTCTTGGACGCCACCGGCCTAGTATTTTAAGCTTTGAACGCCATAGCCAAGCCTTGCTCCCTCAGAGCTCTAGTTCAAGGAGCGCACTGAGTCCTGAGCTGCCTGGTCTCTCCCCGAGCTCAGTTCTCGGACCGGGACCTTGGGGGGCGTGAACACATGTCTCCCTTTTGTAGCCCTCACATTCTCGAAGAACGTTTATTGCCAATGCAGGTATTCATCTTGGGCCACAGACGTTTGCCTTTTCTGTTTTAGTCCCAAACGATGCGCTCATTCCCCCTTCTTTCCTTCCTCTCGGGAGGAAGCCTGCAGCCTGGTCAAAGAGCCAGCCGGTCATTCCCGACTCTGGCCTGAAAGGACACAGAGGCGGCCACCACATGGCTCTGATGGCCCCTGTCTCGTCCTTCCTCTTGTCCCGGCTGGCCTCCTGCCTGTTGCTCTCACCGCCAGCGTCCAGCTCTTGGGAGCACTCTTTTTCTGCTTCCCTGCCTGGACAGTTCTTCCTCTTTGTTCAAGAACCAGACAGAAAGCTCTTCTCTGGGAAGTCCCCTCTCTGCTTCCTCTGGGCCCCGAAGCATCTCACCTGTGGTGTGTGGAGGGGCAGGCTCTGGGCGAGTGGGGGACGGGTACGTGGGGCCCTGTCCACCTCGTCCCATGGCTGCTTCATGAGCCTCAGTGGGGACAACGCGTCTGCCTGAGCAGATGCTGGGCCAGTGCAGGTGCTGCAGGGGGAGCGATGACCCGGGTGCCCAGGGTCTGTCTCCCTCCAGCAGAACAGCACAGAAGGCCATTGACTCCCATTTTGCCCATTTGCCATTGACTCCCATTTGCCACTAGTGTCCAAAGACTAGCAGCCCGCTGCACCCTCCCCTCCTGGGGCAGGGCCCCACTCGACTGCAGGGGTAGATGCAGCAGAGCCAGCCGCCCTGTGCACCCCAGGCTCTTGTCCCCATCACAGAGGACCCAGGGGCTGCACGCTCCGTGGGAGGGCTGTGCTCTGGACCTGGGCCTCCAACGGCACAGGCAGCACAGGGCCCTGGGGAACCTGTCTCGGGAGCAGCTGAGGGGGCGCCCAGCCCGGGGGGCCCTTGCATTCTCACAGCTGGAGGCCACCGTCTCCACGTGGGCTCACTTCCTGTTTACACCACAGGAAGCCAGCGAGCTGCCGCCAGCGCCACGGCAGGAAGACACGGCGGGGAGAGCCCCCCGCGCCCTTGCCTGCTGCCCAGGGCCCGCGGTGGGCCCGCAGACGGTGTCCTCCCCGGAGGCCGAGTCGGGGAGCAGAGGAACCGGCCCAGGTAGGCTCGAATTTCGGTCTTCTGGAAGGAAGGATCTTTCGAGTAAAGGTCAGGGGAATGAGGTAGAATTGTGGGTTTGGACTAAGGTTAGAGGGCTCTGACCTGAGGACGGAGGGCTCTGACCCTGAGGATGGAGGGCTCTGACCCTGAGGACGGACACGGCAACTGCACTGAGGCTAATGAGTAGGCGGGAGCCCTGGGGCACCCGGGTGACAGGACAAGGGGTCACTCCCAGGCTGGGGACCTCGCGGTCGGGCTGGCAATGCTGTGGACAGTGAGCTGCAGGACAGACAGTGACACGCTCCAGCGCATCCCGGCTGAGAGTGCAGCACTGCCCGTGCTGGTGGGCGCCGCGTCCGTGAGGTGGGTGTGCTCGCGTGGCGCCGCTGCAGGTGCTGAGGCTTGAGCTGAATACGTGGTGGCCTGTGGCTGCTCACAAGGCAAACGACTTGGGGTCAGGACACCCGGCTCTGTCCCCCGGGCAGCCCTCTGCTTCTCTGAGCTGCAACCACTCCTTCGCAAGGTGTGGATACCCAACGTGTGTTGAGTGCTGGCCTCGTGAGGCTCTGTGCCGGGTGCTGGACGGAGGGACGGACAGAGGGACAGACATAGGAGGCCGACCGGCTCCTGCCGTCAAGGAGCTCCTGGTGGTGGCAGAGAAACAAATCTGTAGGCTACAAGCCATAGGCCTATTTGAGAAACGCTACGTGAAAAGTACACGAATGGGCTCCTGGAGGTTGGGGGTGGTGCTTAGGGGTGGAAACATCTGGCCCATCTTGCCCGGAGCAGGTGCCCCACGGCTGCGGGCTCCCCTCCCCCCACTCTCCCTTCCCTTAGTCACCCCGATAGAGGAACCCAGCAGAGAATGCCTCGGTGCCCTTCTTGCGAGAGAGCCTCCCCCCGGTGCGCAAAGGGCTGGCGGGCAGATGCTCCGACCACAGGGCCTCCTGACAGCTCCTTGCAGCAGAGTGATTTCTAAATGCAGAACCAGAACCAGGCGGGGAGGGCGGGCCCCTCGGCAAAGCCCCGGAGCCGGGGGTAACCACGCACGTCTTCCAGATTGTGCAGGGCGCCTCGGATATCTTTGAGGCTTAAACAATGCTCTCATGGTCTGTCTTCACTGAGATGGGAAAGCCCAGCACTCTGGGCTGCGCAGGCACCAGTCATCCCCCAGGGCACAGATCCAGAGCAACATCCTCTTGACCAGGGAAAGAGCAGACCTGGGGGCCACGGAAGGGTCACACGTCCACTTGGCCTTGTTGCCGTGTGGGGCACGGAGGCCGGCCTCCCCCTGTCCTGCTGGGTAAGAGAGTCTCCCCACTTTCCCTGAGGGGATGCACAGCTATGTAAGATGCTGAAGGGCCAAGGGGGTGAAGAACTGAGGTGAGCCGGGTGCACCCCATCTGAAGGCACGTCCGCATTGCTTTTTAATGAGATGGGTGGTCCAAACCAAATCCGGCCACCAATTCGTGACCTTTGGCTCAGAAGTTGCAAAGGTAAGAAAATTGCTTCGGCCTTTCAATCTGCGACAGCTTACTGGCCGGCTACTTAGCGGAAAGGACACAGAGAATCAGGAGGTGGGGTCTCGCCCTGCCTGCACCAACGGGCGGTCCCGTCCCCTCCTGATGTTGGATTCCTGCGTTGTGAGGTGCCAGAGATCGGCCCAGGGGTCCCTGCAAGCGCTTCCACCTCTAAAATGCTGAGAAGCTAACTCTGGTTCTGCAGAGCTCGCTGGCCCTGTCGCTGGCAGGTGTCGATGGCACCTGGGGAAGGTGCTCCACCCCCCGCCCAGGGCCCGGTGCACGCGCTCCTCTCCGCCCAGAAGTCTTCTTGCTATTGAGCTCTGAGCCTGGAACTCAGGGGCAATGTTTCTGCCTTGGTCTTGTTTCCGCTCCGCAGCGATTCCAGTGTCCCCGAGAAAACACCCGCTTCTTAAGAGGCAGGCGCAGATGGACTATAGCCTCGACATCACGGCTGAAGACCCCTGGGTGAGGATTTCTGACTGCATCAAGAACCTCTTCAGCCCCATCATGAGTGACAACCACGGCCACATGCCGCTGCAGCCTGGTGTCGGCCTGGGGGAAGAAGACGGGGTGCAGGGCCACCCAGACGGGACCCTGCCGAAGCCGGATGCCACTGGGGCTGCCCCCAAGGTTTGCAAGTCGGCGGACAACAGCACCGTGAAGAAGGGTCCTCCCGTGGCCCCCAAGCCAGCCTGGTTTCGCCAAAGCTTGAAAAGTCTGAGGACGCGTGCCCCAGACCCGAGGCGGCCGCCGGACCCGGCCTCCTCTGCCCAGCCAGCACCCGCGTCCTGGCAGCGCCCCCCGGGGCCGCCCACGCGGGCCTTCTCCTCCATCAAGCAGAGAATCAGCTCCTTTGAGACCTTTGGCTCCTCCTCTCAGCTGCCCAGCAGAGGAGCCCAGAGAGTGAGCCTCCAGGCCTCGGTCGGGGACGCGGCACAGCCTCCGGGGGAGCAGGAGGGAGGTCGGGGGTCTGGCCTCTCGGGGCAAGGGGCTGCCCCCGCCGCTGAGCCACGGCCACCAGAGCGAGAGCAGGTGCCTCGGGGCCCCCCCGCCTCCTCCAAGCCCGGGGACCCAGGCGCGTCAGGGTCCCCTCTCCCGGGACGGCAGTCCAGCCAGAAAGCCCTACCCGCTGACCCCGACCCTCTCCTGAGGCTGCTGTCCACACACGCCGAGGAGCCTCAAGGCCTGGTGGTCAAGGCGCCCAGCCAGCGGGCTCGAAGCTTCCCGCTGTCCAGGACCCAGTCCTGGGACATGACGCCTCTGGACGAGCGGTCCAGTCAGCTCTACTCCATCAGCAGCCGAGTGTCGTCGGCAGTCATGAAGTCCTTGCTGTGCCTCCCGTCCTCCGTCTCCGGGGGCCAGACGCCCTGGGCCCCCAGGGATGGCGGCTGTCCCGCATCGGCAGCCAGTGAAGCCCCGGCCACAAACGGGGCTGCAGAGTCGCCTGCCTCGGACACGGGGTTCTCGCTCAAGTAAGTACGCCCAGAGCCCGCCTTCACCCCCTTCTCTTCTTCCCGCCTCCCCTCCTCTCGCAACTGCACGTGTCCTTAAAACGTCTCGGGTGTACTAAGGGGCTGGTCCACCTGGCAGCTCTTACCCCCGCACCCCCCACCCCTGCTCCCACCCCCGCCCCAGAAGGAGTCCAGGCATGCCCTGCACTGGGCGTCGGGAGGCCTGGGGCCCAGTCCCGGCTCCGGCGCTGACTCCCTGGCCACGAGCAGGTTCCTCACCCCCAGTCTGCTCCTCAGCTGAGATTAGGAGGTGGGCAGGACCTGCTCCAAAAGCCCGGGGGCGTGTCCCCACGGCCCTGTCCCGCATTAGAACAGGTCTGCATTGGGCAGCTTTATGTCTAATTCTGACACTCCTGAGAAATGTTGGGGTCCCGTTGACCCTGATGTTTCACGCTGCGGCCGCTGCAGACAGCCTGGGAAGGAGCTGCGGTGACCCCCGGAAGCACACTGAGGGCGGGCGGGGGGGGGGTTCTGAATGGCCAGGGCAGTGCCTGGGTCGCCAGGCGGAGCGGGATAGCGGTGGAGGTGCCCCGGAACGCCGAGCGGTAATTGGCTCCTTCTGGCTGAGAAGCTGCCCCCGGGGAGCTCTTTACCAGGCTCACCGGCAGAATTTACTGCCGCGGGGCGTCTTCACCTTCTGGCAGTAAAGGTCTGCCAACCAGAGGGAGCAATAGTTTCCTGTCACTGAAACCACAGTTTCCTGCAAAATACGAGGTGTAGCTGGAAAGAACCGGCTACAAATATCAAAATAAGTTCTCAAGAAAAAGGAAGGCTAGTTGCAGGCCGCGTGGGCGCTGTCTGTGGTTGTTAGGTGCCCACGGGGGGCACGCAGGTGCCGAGGGCAGCTGTGAAGGAGGGCAGGGAGTGCGTGTCTAGGCTGTCAGCGTTGGGGCAGGTTGTCCAAAGCATCCACTACACTCTGGTTGGGGGTGCCGAGGTTTGGAGACACTGACTCTGGAGTCAGACACACCACGGTCTGCAATTGTGAGTCCCAGATCTGGGCATCTCATAGCTGTGTGACCACACACAAGGCGTTGCTCCTCGTAAGCCCCAGTTTCCGCATGGCTATGGTGGAGGGATATTGGCGTCTACGCGGATTTCTTGCACCAAATAACAGAATGCACGTCAATGCTCAGCCCCGTTCTGGGAGCACAGTGATCGGGTGGTCAGTGTGCTGTGTTTCTGTATGAAAGCCTTTCAGAACTGAGAGAGTACACGGAGGGGCTCGGGGAGCCCACGGAGGCTGACAGCCGGGACCACTGCTCCCCTCAGTCTGGCCAGTCGGTCATCTCCCTGCTGAGCGCCGAGGAATTAAAGAAGCTCATGGAGGAAGTGAAGGTTCTGGATGAAGCGACCTTAAAGGTAGGCTTCCTTTGCAAGCGCCTACAGTGACCAAGGCCGGACTCTGAGCGGCGGCCAGAGTGGAAGCAGCTCCTAGAAGCTGTGGAAGGTGGTCTCTGAGCCCGTGGGAGGGAGACGGTGCCTCACTGGGCCACAGAGATTCGACCCGCCACTCGAAGGGAGCTCGGTCGCTTCTAAAGTGCTTGCCATCATTGGCTCCTTGCATCTTTTGAACCGTTTTATGAAGGAGACAGGTGAGGCTCAAGGTCACAGAGGTTTTCTTTCTCCAAGTTCTGTGCCCCGTGCCCATCCCACGGGCTGCGGGCCTGGCGTTCACGTCCAGATGTTTGAGGGCGGCGTGCTGTCTGTTGTCAGCGGCCGGGTTCCGAGCTCTCACCCTGGAGACCTGCCCTGCACAGAGAGACGGCTGCTTCCAGGCCGTGCAAGGGCCCTCCCCACCATGTCACTCTAGTCATTGTGAAAGTCCCACTTCCCATAGGCTTCTGAGCACAGCCGCAAGCTGTGTAGGGAGGAAGTGGCGGGGCCCAGCGGAGGTCAGCTCAGCTCAGGAGCACAGACTCAAGGGCTCTCCCCCTCCCGGGTTCCCCGGATCTGCACAGGCGTTTTGCCCCCGAATTCCCCGGCCTGGGATGCAGGAATGAGGGGGAGCATAGTTGGAATTCCCCAGGTCAAGGGTGTGGCTCAGCCTGAGGCACACAAGATGCCCTGGGCTTCGAATCACCTCCACCCTGGGACCACCGCCCCCGGGCTTTATTCAAATGAAATAACAGAGGCGGAAGTGTTGTGTAAGGTACGGACAGCTGTCTTGTGCACGGTGCCACTGGGAGGCCATCTGCCTTTCTGCTGGGCTGGACCAGGGCCTCTTACAGGGCAGGTAACCTGACGCATGGGTCAAAGTGGGGAGATGTGGGCCAACGCTGGGGTAGAGGTGGGTGTGAGATCCTTCCTGTGAGATCACAGAGTCAGCTGCACGACAGGGGTCCCAGGGGTGCCAGAGAGAGTGGATTCTTTACATGAGGTTATTCCCTAGCAGCAAGGTGCAAACTGCTGGACCGAGAGCCACATCCAACCGCGGGTGCATTTTATTCAGTCCGCGTGGGGATGCTATAAATTATTATAGTGTGAATACGATAAAATCTGGATTGATACCCGGTCGTCTGCCTTCTCTCTTTGCTTAAACAGAACGGTCGATAGCACCAGGTCTACACTGCTATGTGGCTGGTGCTTTCACTTGGGGCATGTTCTGCCCGCCTTTCGGCAGCTCCCCTCACCCCCTCACCCCGAAATGTCTTCCGTCTGCACAGTTTGCTCCTGTGAGTGATCTGCCTGCAGATCTGCCACCGCCCCCGACTGCATTTCAGCCTGAGGCCTCAGGTCAAGACCAGGACGAGCTTCTCTGATTTCAGTCAGCGCAGAAGGATTGCTCGGGCCCCCTGTGAGGGGTGGAAGCTGGAAGCCCGTGTGTGTGTGTGGGCCTCTGTGGGCACGCGTGTGCGTGTGGGTGCGTGTGTGTGTGGCGGCCGGGAGTCGAGGGGCTCCTTCCTGGGCTGCTATGCCCCCAGGAGGAGTAGGAAGAGAGCAGAAGCAAGCACTTTCTGCAGAACAGCGCTGACCCCTGGGGTTGCCCATGTCCCCAGGGGCTGGCCTCGCCCCACGCTGAAATGCACAGCTGCGTCACCCGACCTGCTGGGTTTCCGGCTGGCTTAGTGGTGCCCGGCCCAGTCAAGCAGGTGTGGCTGAGGGTGGGGCGGCCGGGGGAGGGGAGGAGCTGCACCTGTTGCCTTATACATACACTTCTCTTCTGGAAGCTTCCGAGGACTCCAGAAAGCACAGTCCTCTCTGTCCAGATGATGGAGCAGGTTTGAGGAGGTGGCATCACTTGGCACGTGGCCGAGCTGGGGCTCGAGATCACATCGGCCCGACGCCCCACGCTTGTTAAACTGCTCACACCAGCTCGGCAAACGTTTTAAACTAGTGCGTTTCCTTCCACAGCAATTAGACAGGATCCACGTCACCATCCTGCACAAGGAGGAGGGGGCTGGCCTTGGGTTCAGCCTGGCGGGAGGAGCGGATCTAGAAAACAAGGTGATCACGGTGAGTGGCCTGCCGCTGGCGGTGCGTGAGAGCCGGAGGCCGGGGCCCCGGAGGGAGAACAGGGGCCAGGAAGCAGCGCCTGGCACCAGGCCACTGCGCGGGGTTTCCGTGGGGGCTGTCAGGACCCATCCTTTCCAAGAAGCAGAGTAACGGTCACCTCTGTGACTCCACAGCCTGCCCTCGTCACCAACCTTAATTTAACACAGAAGGTGTCTGTGTGCTCCAGACAACGGGGATGTGTGAGAGGAATCTGAATCACCCTAAGAAAATTACAGGTGTCTCGGTCCCACCAGGTCTGCCCGACTGGAATCTTGCAAGGTTAAGGCCCTAACGCCTGCGCTGCTGCAGGTTCTGTCTGGAGGGATGTTTAAAAAAAAAACAGAACAACAACCCTGAAACCTGCTAAATGTCACTGAATAGTTCACTTTAAAATGGTCCGTTGTACTTCCTGTGAATTTCAAGCCAACAAGCACAACAAAAATCCGAAGCAAAGTTTATCCAATGTCTCTCGTTTGGGACACACAGACCAGTCACCTGCTAACCACTACACACGCAGACAAGAATGATCTGTGAGCACGGGCCTCCGTGGGAGGCCCCACAGCCGGCGCTGAAGATGGACGGCGTGGCCGTGATGCCCAGCACGGGACACGTGATGCAGGAGCCCCCTCCCCCGCACAGAAAGGCACCTTGGGAAGGCTTCCCCGGTTCTGCCCACTTGGAGAGCTGGGGGTGTTGGCTTGGAGACCAGAGAGGCTGATGCCAGTTGGCCGGGGCGCCAGGGCCATGCTAGAAAGAGGAAGGGACGTTCCTGTGTACGGTTCACAGAGCACCGCCCAGGCTTCCGGTCTTGTGGTCGAGCCCCCGTTCCCGCGGCAGCTGCTGAGCCCTTGGAGAGAGCGGGAGGCAGCAGCCCGTATCGCCTGCACCTCTTCCTGTGGACCCGTTATTCTGCCCCATCATGGCGCTGGCCGCTGCCCTCCCCCCACCCCTTCTGTGTGGCCCGACGGTTTCTGGTTGTCCCCTCCTCATGGACTGAGCTGTGACACGGCCTCTCCATCTCCCCAAAACTGAGTGCGCGCTCCTGCCCGATGGCTGTGTCGTCTCAGGGTGGTTTTCATGTGGACACACGTGGGTTTCCTCGTCCCGCCAGCATTAAACACACCACCCCTCCCGGCAGGGGACCTGGCCAATTCCTACTTGTCATTTCGGAGTCACCCGTGTGTGAGCAGTGACTTCCTTCTCCGCAAGCAGGCTCTCTACCACACAAAAAGCACACAAAACCGCTGAGGTCCTATTTCTGTCCCTGAGCACACGGAGAACTATAAAGGGGCTCCTGGTTGTGCCGTTGACTTTCTATTTGAAGAGAGGAGAGAGCTGGCCCGTGGGAACAGCGCTCAGGAACTTTGTCTGCCCTGAGGAGTGACGTCGCCCCACCCCGTTTGGCCAGCGACCTTGAGACACTGCAGCCACTCAAACACGGGGAGGAGGCAGCGCACGCGGCCAGGCACACGCAGCAGGCTTCCCCCCTGTCCTTCCAGGCGCGAACACTTCTATTCCTTCCCTGGGTCACTGCAAGAGAACTAAGTTGAGCACCGTCCAGGACCAAGGACCACGCCGGGTGCTCAGTGGCTTGTCTAAACACTGCTTCCCCATGCCTCAGAAGGGGGCCTTGGTGCCGTCGACAAGTCGCCTATAGAGGAGGCGCCTGAGATGCCCAGCCGGGCTTCTGCTTCCTACTTGGGCCCCGTGCGTAGCCTGAGGATCCTCACCGTGTCTGACCTCATCACAGAATGATAATGTAAACCCCAGTTCAGTGACAGCTGTGCCCACTGCCACGGAGTCCTCTTAACTCTGCACACTAGAATTTTCCTCTTTAGAGGAAAAGGCAAACACACGAGATTAAAATTTTTTTTTAACATTTATTTATTTTTGAGAGAGAGACACAGTGTGAGCAGGGGAGGGGCAGAGAGAGAAGGAAACACAGAATCCGAAGCAGCTCCGGGCTCTGAGCTGTCAGCACAGAGCCCGACGCGGGGCTCGAACCCACAAACCGCGAGATCATGACCTGAGCCGAAGCCGGATGCTTAACTGACTGAGCCACCAGGTGCCCCAGACATGAGATTTTTTTTTTTAATTGCACATATTTTGCAGGAAGGGGACCAGGAGAGGTGGCACCTTTTAACTGGATCAGAATTTCTGGGGGAGAAGCTCTAAAAGTGTCCAGACCTCCCAGGTTAGCGTTTCTCAAAAAAGCATTCTGCGGCAGATGGAGGCCCGAGGATTTCTGCTAGGAAAGAGGATTCTGTACGGAAACACCGTTGGGGGTCGCTGCCTCCTACTGCCTGTTCTTACGGAAGTATCACGGTCTCTAACACCTTCTTAGAGTGTAGACGTGTTGCAGAACTCCTGTTTTCTCCAGCGTTCTTAACTTTCTTAGACTTTGGAAATCTTGTTTTTTTAATACGATGCCTATGAATGCGGCACAGATCAGTGTTTCAGGAAAAGCACCCTGGGAAATGCTGCAGGGAAGGCGCTGGTGTAACTAGGATCGCGGTGATGTAGTCGAGGACATTAGAGTGATCTCTTTTCAGGGTGACCGACGAGGGAGGCCCTGTGCCTGGAGCCCCGATTTGAGACGCAATTATTTTTATTTTCTTCCCCCCAAACAGCCTTTAGGGTTGACTAACTGCTTTGGGCCTTTGAGCAGGGAGGGTCTGGATGTGACGCCAGTGACCCCTGGGTTCTGACTTGCTGCGGTTTGCCCAGGTTCACAGGGTGTTCCCCAACGGGCTGGCCTCCCAGGAGGGAACGATTCAGAAGGGCGACGAGGTGCTCTCCATCAACGGCAGGTCCCTCAAGGGGGCCACGCACAACGACGCCCTGGCCATCCTCCGCCAAGCGCGGGACCCCAAGCAAGCTGTGATCGTCACGCGGAAGCCGGCCCTGGAGGCCACGCCCGACCTGAACTCATCCACGGATTCCACGGCCTCGGCTTCTGTGGCCAGCGACGTTTCTGTGGATTCTGGTAAGCACCCCCCGTCCCCACCCCCCGGCTGGGGGGAGGAAGTCCTGTGGCCACGTGGGGCCTGTCCTGCTGCTCAGTAATGCGTGGCCCTGAGAAGCGTGGGCTGCCACCACGTGGGCGGCGTGACGCCCGGGCATCTGTGGCCTGGAGGGGAGGGCGTCCCTAACGCGGTCCCCGTGCTCCCCCTGCAGCAGAGGCCACGGTGCACACGGTGACACTGGAGAAGAGCTCTGCGGGGCTGGGCTTCAGCCTGGAAGGCGGCAAGGGCTCCCTGCTCGGGGACAAGCCTCTCACCGTTAACAGGATTTTCAAAGGTGAGCTGTGCGTCTGGCTCTCTGAGTTCCCTCCGGCCTCGAGTGGTGGGCCAGGCCCCCAAAGGCTTCTGAGCACCTTCTGGGCCGTGTCGGTTCCTACAAGCCCAAGCCCTCTAGGAGGCAGGCAGGCCATTTAGGGACTCGAGTCTGCTCTTCCTGCCTTTTCTCCTTGGCTCGGACGTCTCTTTGCTACTTCCATTTCCCTGGGTCCTGGTCAGTGACACAGCCCTGGGCCTGGTTCCCTGGGCAGCTCGGGGATGAGGGTGAGGCCGGCGCAGCACTGCCCTGGACGCGACACCAAAAGGGGGTCCCAAAACCCGCAGTAATCAGTGCGATGATTTTTTAGATTTTTAAAAAATTTATTTATTTTTGAGAGAGACAGAGCGCGAGCCTGGGAAGGGCAGAGAGAGAGGGAGACACAGAATGTGAAGCAAGTTCCAGGCTCTGAGCTGTCAGCACAGAGCGCGACCGACGCGGGGTCAAACCCACGAACCGTGAGATCATGACCTGAGCCGAAGTCGGACGCTTAACCAACTGAGTCACCCAGGTGCCCCCAATGCGATGTTTTTAAAACTTAAAAAGAATTTAAAAAAATCCATAACGAACAAAGTATCAAAGTTTAAAATGAGGACACAGTCTGACTTTCTACTTGCACATACCCGGCCTCACTGGGCTCCCCTAATCCCGGACCTGTCGGCTCCTGCCTTCATTAAACATTTTGACATTTCGTTCATCATGGGTGGAGTGGCACTAAAGTGGGGGTCGCTCGGGTTTTCCTGTGAAGAGCGTGAATGGCCCACAGCTACCACAGAAAACCGCCCCCAAGTCTTCCCCGCTCCTCCGTGGAGCACTAGAGCCGCAGCAGGGCGTGTGGGTCCCGGGCACGAGGCCAGAGACCTGGGTTCTAGTCTCAGCTCTGCCTCCCACCTGCTGAGGGACCACCGTCCCCCAGGCCCCGGGTTCCTCGCCCACACGCAGGTGTGGGGTGTGTCTGGGCCCGTCAGATGGAGCCCCGCCGTGGCCGCTGAGCCCTGGGGGTACACAGAGGGCCACGGGGGGCCCCCCAGGAATCCCTGTTTACTCCAACTCTGGGAAAGACCTTTTCAACTTTTGGAGGTCGACTTGGGCTGAGCGTGCAGCTCAAAGTCAGGAGACCGGATTCTAGTGTTAGCTGTGCTCCCTCCCCACCCGTGTCCTGTCTGCGCCCACGGGGCTGCGCCTGCCGGCTGCAGGGACATGCGGACACTGGGGCCAGAAATCCTGGGCTCAAACCCACGCCCCAGTCCCCAGCGGCTCTGAAGCCTGCAGAGGGCTACTGCCACACTCACAGGGCGTTCACGCAATTCCTGGTGTGCCCGATGGCCCGACGCACCTCAGCAACTTCTTACTACTGTCCTTACTGTCCTCTTTTGTTCAGTTTCTGAGTACCATTGCATCGAACAGACGGGAAATCTTTCAATATGAACAACGCAGTGACACTCCTTCCATACACGGCTTTGAGAGTGGAGGCCGTACATGACTATGTCCTCTTCACGTGGACCCAGGGGCCTCCACCAAGCCGTCCGGGGACAGTGTGCTGGGAGGTTCACCCGCCCCCTCCCCGTGCCACCCGATGCCTGGCGAGCTCGTCAGAAGGGAGAGGCCACATGTGAACCGAGGTGGTGGGCTGGTGTCCATGAGGCTTGAGGGCAGTCAGGCCTGGAGGGTTCCATACCTCACAGAGGTCTCCTCAACCGGGCTCTGGGCTCAGAGCTGCCCGAGACCGCCCTCCTCTGGGGACAGCACGGGCTACACCTTTCCCAAGGGCCACAGAGCTGGAGCCTGGCATGTCCACCTCAAAGTCACCCTTTGATGAGATGGCCCATTTCAGAACTAGCACCAAGCCCCAGAGGGAGGGCCCCCGGCTCCCTTCCGAGCCGTCCTGGCTCCCGAGGGAGTGAAGGTAGGAGGATAACCTTCCTTGTTCCCCCGTCACCCGAGCCACCGTTTCCCTCTTCCTCCTCCCAGGGGCAGCCTCGGAACAGAGCGAGACAATCCAGCCGGGAGATGAAATCTTAAACTTGGCCGGCACTGCCGCGCAGGGCCTCACGCGGTTTGAAGCCTGGAACATTATCAAGACGTTGCCTGATGGCCCGGTCACGATCGTCATCAGGAGGAGAGGCCTCCAGTCCTCGGGGACCACGGCGGCTGGGGACCCCTAGGCAGAGCAGCGCCGAGGCCAAAGCCGGTAACGCGCAGCTCCTCACAGCCGCTACTTCTCAGGGTCACTGCTCACCCCCGCCTGGAGGGGGAGGCAGAGTCGGGCTTCCCGGCGGGCGGCTGCTGCCCTGGTCCAGGGCTCCTGGGACGGCACCCAGCCGAGAGGAGGGGCCCGGTCACGCCGGGGAGGCTGGTACCACCTACAGACTGTGGACAGAGAGCGTGATGACAATATCGTGGTGCTGTAAATAAAACGGACACGTTACAGTTTGATAGGAAATCCGTGTCCTGCTTTGCAGATTTCCCCCGGCCTAGAGCCGCGGAACGGCCCACCCCTAAACAGCATTTGCGGTTCTTGCGAACCTGCCATGAGGGCCGGCTTGGAGAGGACCGGCCATTCTGCCCTACCGCGCATGAGCCAGGGCACCTCAAGGGCTGGGGGGCCGCAGCCCCCCAAGGGTCACTGTCTCACACGTCTGGCAGTTGGTGCTGGCTGGTGGCTGGGAACCGAGTGGGGGCTGTGAGCCCGAACGCTCACAGGTGGCCTCGCCCGGTGGCCCGGGCTTCCTCACAACCTGGCGGCCAGGTGCAAGGGTGAGTGTCCCGGAGAGCCAGAGTCAGGTAGCAGTCGTGTCTTTTTGATGACCTTGTCTTGGAGTCCACAAGGGCCCCGAGGGACCCGGCCCAGGCGCGAGGGGAGGGAAATGCCTCTGGGCCACTTTGGGAAAACACAATCTACCACACAAAGCATTTGCAAAACTGGTTTGGGTTGGGTTGGAGACTCGCCCCTAGCAAGGGTGGTGTCTGGTTGGGGGACAGGGTAGCAGAGGACAGGTAAAACTCCAAGCACGGGCAGGTGTGCCCACAGCACACGCCAGCACGAGCACGAGAGGCTAAAATAAGAATTGCTACCACTTACCTACCATGCGCCAAGCACCGGGGTTGGCATTAAATGGACCCCGTCTTACTAACGACAGTAGTGTCTGCAGAGCGTGGTTTGCTGCCATTGTATCGATGGGACACCAGGGGACGTGTCCACACTGGTAAATGATGAGGTAAATAACCAGGAGGATGTCTGGTTTGGTCACCTCTTAATGCCTGATTGCCAAGCTCAGGACAAAGAAACGTATTAGCAGCTGCCAGCGCTCTCGGACCCAACCCCGGGCAGCATTCCAGCCGTGCCCCAGCCCCATGTCCCTCTCGAAGACCACAGACCACAGGAAAACGAGCTGTTGCGGGGCCAGGAGCACTGGGGTCGTGTGGCGGGATCTGGTGGCTCCTCCAGTGTGCACAAAGGAAATGAAGACCGTTTCCTGGCAGTGAACTCTCGGAAAAGCCACTGGGGCCTCATCTCGCAAGTGCCATTACTGACCTCATGGCCGCGGGCATTGGCTCGCCGTCCGTTCGTCCTGGGAGGCCATGGGCTTAGCGGGGCCGCGTCCTGCCTGCTGCCTCGTGCACCTCCTTCTGAATTCTGTGCAGCCCCGGATGGAGGCATGAGCTCTGAGACACCATGTGGACCGGTTCTCCGGGGCTTAATAGAAACCCTGAAGCACCAGTCCCGGAAGGTGTGACTCAGCCCTGCACCCACCCCGGGGGACCCCACCGTGTGCCCGCCCGGGACTGGGGGACGAGGCCACGGGACCTGGAGGCACACCCCTGCCCCCACCAATGCGCGTGGTGCCGATTCCTGTCATCAGGCAGTTGTGGGGCAAGTGGCCAGGTCAGGGGAGGAGGACTGGGAGGAGGGGACATGCCCGAGCGCGCTGCCGGCCGTGGGCCAGGGACACAAAGTGTCCTGTGAGGCTGGACAAGCCAAGTGAGCGAGAGGGGTGGGCTGGTGTCAGGGCTGGGGTGTGACTGTGGGCGTCGGAAGGTTGCCCGCTCGCCCACCTCATTGACAACAGGGCCGCTCAGGACGCCATCGCTGGTCAGCTGGTCCAGGCTGCGGGGGTCTTCGGTACGGGAACCAGCAAGGTCCCAAAATGAAAGTCCCTCCATTTGCCCTTCGCGGTTCTGCGATTTCCACGGGGGGTTTGGCCTCAGCAGCCTTCCCCAGGGCCGAGGCCAGGCCCAGAACAGCCTCTGCAAACAGGGTCCCCAGCCACCCCCAGGGACCCCAGGATCTCCAGCCCCAGGTCAACACCGCACGGGCGAGCCTTCCGAGGGCCTCTCCCAGACAGCCCTGGCTCTTGGCTTGGTGCAGGATTTCACCCACCCCTGCAGTATTCCATCCGCACGGACTGGGGCTGGCATTGATGTCCCCGCGTTGTCCCAGAGAGACAGGAAATCAATGCACAAGGATGTGAGGGGTGTGAGCGGCAGGCACTGGGCCAGATGTGTGCTTCTGGACTCCGAGTCCAGTGCTCAGTTTACCCCGAGGCCAGCAGTGTGGCAGGCCCCCGAGGGGCCATGGGGAGCACAGCTCTCCATCTGGCTGCACAGAGCGGCCCCAGCGGCCCCGTTTTGCTAAGACACCACCTTCCGGGGTCTCCTGAGCTGCTGTGCCCACAACTGGCTGAATTTGGGGAGTCAACCCAGGAGGCGCGGACACAGAACGGTGCCTGGCAGTTCTTAATGAAAGCATGGAATCTAAATTCAAGAGCTGACGACGACTTCCTGAGAAGTTAGCAGGGTGATCCCGACGGCGTGACTGTGGGATCCGTAGCTGAGTCACCCCCTGGAGGGAAGGGGGCTTTCTCACCCCCGGACGCGGAACCTTCCCGTTTCAAAGCCAGCTCGGCTCAGGCTGCGGCATTCAGGAGACGGGCAGGCCAGGCAGATGTGGGGAAGGGAGACACTATGCACACGACTCTGGAAACTTCCCGAAGACGCTTCTAGCCGCAACAGGAGGGGGCTATGGTCAGACACGGGGATCTTCCTCACCAGCGAGGTGGGGGGACTGCAGGGGAGGGGTGCCGGAGCATTCCACAGGACCCTGCAGTCCTGACCAGAGAGAGGGAGGGGACCTTGGGGGGCTGCTGAGGCTCCTCCCAGGTGGCAAGGCTGAGCTCCCCGGTTCTGAGGACCCACTGCGGTGGGCGAGGCCCGTGCAGGCCCGTGTGGTCTTGCCACGGAGCCTGGTTCGGGGACTCTGGCCCGCGTTGCTGGAGGGGACCTGCTCCCCCAGCCTTCCGGCTGACCCCACACGGCCCGACCAGGGCCTCCAGCACAGAGGGTAAGAGAAGGCAGACGCCAGGGGAGAGAAGGCCTCCCCAGGGTTCCGCGGAGGCCGGAGCGGCTGCTCCGTCTGGAATCATTCCAGAGAGTTCCTGCCCCAAGGCTGCAGAGCTGGTTTGGGATGGAGGCAAACTTCCTGGGGTGGAGTTAACTCAGGGGAAAGCGAAAGAACAACTATTCAAATGGGCTGATACAACAAAATGGAAGATAGAACAAAAAGGAACCCATTCAAATGGAAGATAGGACAAAAGAAATATTGAATGTATTTTTCCTTAATACTTATCTCATTTGTTAAAACAATATTTTCCAAGCTGTTTTTTTAGGGGCATCTTTTTAAAGGGGAAAATCCGGTGCAGTGTCACCAGGAAAACAGATGTGAGGTCTGTGGCACAGGTCGGACAGAGCCCTGGATGCTGAAAAGGCAGCAGAGTCTGGTTTCTGGTATCGAAGGGGGTTCCTCTTGACCAACAGGGACGGGAGGTCTCTGACTGTGACTGGCATGAAGTTTGGACCACAGAGCATCGCCCGGTGGCCGGCTGGAGGAGGTGTGCACTGCCAGCGGACGGGGCACTGCAGCGGGACGGTGGGGGCCGCTCTGGCCGGCCGGCCTCTCGGGAGACGAGCTGTCCCCAGGCAGGTTGCGAAGAGGGAGGCCCGGCCGTCGAGCTCGGCGGCGCCCCAGCGCCTGGGGCTCGGTGGTGAGTGGCGCAAGTTCGGGGCCGGCAGGGGAGCACGTCAGTCGTACAATTTCTTCACCGCCTTCTCCAGGTTGGCGTAGAAGCCGGCCATGCTGCGGGGGAAGAAGGAGTCCACCACGCTCCGCGGCAGGTACCCGCTCAGGTCGGTCTGGAAGAACGTGACCAGGCTGGTCTTGTCGGGCTCCCTGGGGAAACAAACCAGAGCAGAGTCACGTCATGTGTCCATAGCGGGGCGCCGGGGCCGCACGCCGGGGCCGGCGAGGAGCACCCGCCCCGGGAGGAACGGCTGGGACACGGAGCCTCGTCGCCAGGAGGCCCCCCCAGCACTGCACCTGCCCATCACGTTTTCTCAAACATCACGTAGGTCGAGGGCCAGGATGAGGAGGCCCTTTAAAACACTGCCCGCCTCCCAGCTGTACCGAAAGGGAAGTGAGGCCCGGGGAGCGGCGGGGTGAGCGGGGGCGGGGGAGGCGGGGGGGGGGGCAGGGTCGGCTCCGGGCTGTGGCTTTTCCAGTCTGCGAGGGCCGTCAGGTCTGGGGCCAGGACACCCTCTGTCTCAGAGCTTCACGTCCTCTGGGCTCCGCCCCCGCTCGCCAACCCCGGCCCACGGAGCCCGGGCGGCACCCTTC
Source organism: Cryptoprocta ferox (assembly GCA_028646485.1). Classification (NCBI taxonomy): domain Eukaryota; kingdom Metazoa; phylum Chordata; class Mammalia; order Carnivora; family Eupleridae; genus Cryptoprocta; species Cryptoprocta ferox. Next base: position 135,549,740 of record CM053560.1, on the reverse strand, counting down.
TCCTCGGTCGGCTCCTCCCCCCGGGGCTCACCTGAGCCCTCGCAACCTTCCGCGTGAACTCTGCCTGGAAACACGAGCAGGTAAGGGAGACGCCGTGGGTGAGCACTGGGCGCGGAGGGAGGAAAGCACCTGCCAGGCGGGTGGGAGGAGCCTGCACGCGGAGGCCACGGTGAATGTGTACAACCACGGGCCCTCTGTGTTCGACCTCAGCCTTCCGCTGGGTGTTTGCAAAGGCAGCTCAGCGGAAAGTGTCAGGACCTGGGGTGTCAGTAAAACCCCAGGGCAGCAAGGCCCTCCTGGGACGGCGTGGTGAAGGCACGCTGCTCCTGTCCTGGCGTTTGTCCCCGACGGAACGGTTATGCTGCGTCACAATCGCAGGGCAATTTCTTTCACCGTCGGGTGACCTTCAGTTATTATTTACACAGAAAGTTCCAGTAAAAACCTGCCGGGGGCTGTGAGAACTGCCCCTGAGCGCAGGTCCGGGGCTGGCTCGCACGCTCAGAATCACCCGCCAGCCCCTAGCACCGCCAGCCTCTTCCGTGTTGTGGGGACACAGGTCCTGTGTGGGACACGGGGTGGGGACGGCCAGCCGGTCAGCCACTCCGGGTCCCCCAGTTCTGCGCTGCCAGCCTCTGAAACCTTTCATCCAACATAGATCCCTGGGCCTCCCTGAGCCTCAGTTTTCTCATCTGCTAAATGGGACCACGACATTTTCCCAGCCTGTCTTATGGGGCTGGAGGGAGGAGTCCACATATTAAACAGCAAGAACGCCTCCCACGGTCCCCTCCCCGGGCCTGGTGCAGGGGACACCGCATCACTGACGCGTGACGGCAAAGCCTACGGAGCTGCAGGCACATTTGTGACTGCAAACTGTAAGTAACGTGCTCACTGAACAAAGGTCCACAGGGGAGCTACGCAGGTCTGGGCAGGGACGCGTGCGGGAGGCCGTCCTTACCCGGGCACAGGTTCGCAGAAGCAGCCACAGGGGTGGTTAAACCCCCTCACGAACCCCGGCTTCGGGGGGCACGACGGATGTCCTATGTTGACCGCTGCAAGACAGCACAACGTCAGTGGGCGACAGCCTCACGGCCAGGGCACCGCGCCCCCTCATACCCGCAGACCTGCGTCGGGAGCCCGAGCGGCTGGCACGGGTGCCTGTGACCTGCCCCCCACCCGTGTCCCTTACACTCGCAGGCACACGCGCTCATGCTCACACACCGTGCACACGTACGAGCCCACACGCCCACACGCGCGTACACACCCCCCACAGCCTCTCTAAGCCCGCCAGCCTCTTAGAGGAAAGAACATTTCACGGCGTAAGGTTCGGCGGCTGGAGAGGGGCCCCCCTCGAGCCCGCCATGTGCCCCCGCGCGGGGGCTTCGGAGGAACGGCAGGGGCTGCCGCTTCCTGGGTGCAAGACGCAGCGGCAGGACCTCTGCTCCCCGCTGGGAAGGGGGGGTGTCACAACCCCAGGGGGAGGTTCACGGAGGCTCCCTGAAGTCGCACTGAGCGGCACACATCGCGGGTGCGGACTGTGAGCCTTAGCAGAAACTAGGGCAGCTGGCCAAATCGGTGTCTTAGACATACATTACTGTGGCGCCTGGGGGGCTCAGTCGCTTAAGCGTCCGACTCCGGCTCAGGTCGTGATCTCATGGTTCGTGGGTTCGAGCCCCGCGTCGGGCTCTGTGCTGGCAGCTCGGAGCCTGGAGCTGCTTCAGATTCTGTGTCTCCCTCTCTGCCCCTCCCCCGCGTGTCTCCCTCTTGAATAAACGTTTATTAAAGAAAAAAATATATGAAATTACTAGCATGCGGACCCTCCCACCTCAGCCCTCCATGGCTCACGACCCTGCCCAGCCCGACGAGGCGAGGTCCACGCACGAGGGACGCAGGTGCGAGTCCCTGGCGGCAGCCGGGCCGGCACTCACCGTTGGAAGTGAGAGTCCCATCCTCGTACTTCTTGACGAGCACCAAGTCCACGAAGTCTCTGGGGGAGATGAGCTTCATGGCGGCGGAGGGCGTGGTGGTTCTGCTGATGCACAACGTCTGTCAAAGCAGAGGGCAGTCTGGCTGCCGGCCGGAGGGCTCCCTGCTCCCACCCCACGTCCCAGGGTCTGGGGAACTGGGGAGGGGGCAGCGATGACCGTGGACTGCAGGGATCAGGGCCACTCCGAGCTTATATCTCAGTGTCCCACGAGTTGCCACTGGCTGTGCGTCCAGGGAGAGGCTGGCTGGACAAAGCTCTCAGGCATCCCCCCCGCCCCCAACCTCGCTCTGAGACCTGGGTGTCATTAACCCATTTGACAGGTGAGGAAATGAAGGAATTCGCCACAAAGCTCAGGCGCGGGGATCTGAGCAGCTGGGACACGGGCGAGGTGGGAGGCGCTGTTTTTAGGCTAAGCCTGCACCTGCCGGACCCTGAGATGCTGTGTCCGGGGAGCTTTCTGGTTCCCCAAGTCCCGGCCCCGGAGCAAGTGCCCCTGGAACCTCTCCCAATCCCAAGCACGCCACCGGCCCTCTCTCCCACCCACTAAGCCAAGGTCACCCTAAGCCCCCCAAGCTCTAGCCCACTTTTCCCCTCCTGTGGCGGGCCCCACCCTCTCAGGCTCCCAAAGGAGAAGAACAGGTCAGGTGCGGCTGCGGCGGGGCCGTTGGGGGCGGGGGACAGAACCACAGGCAAGTGTTCTGTCAGACGCCTCTGACCCCAGGTTGGAGTCCTCAGGCGGGCAGGCCGTCCCTGTGGGGCACCGGCCCTCCTTTTCCAGATGACCCAGCCTCCCTGTGTTCTTCCTAAAAGCACCTGCCTGAGAACAGGCTCAGCTTCACGCAAGCTCTCCCGTCCCATCCGGGCGTGGCACACCCTACCCAGCTGGCATCCTATCACGTGCCGTCCCCACGCCCAAGTCCCCAGGGCGCCAAGGGGACATGTCAGGATGCCGATTCCAATAGTTAGGCAAGGACAGGCACGCCAGAGTCAGCATTTCCTGTTCTCCACTCTCTTGAGCGTCTATTTTTTTTTAAGCGTATTCTTTTCAAAGGCCAAAACCTGCTGTTAGAAACAAGGCCGTTTGGCCTTTTCTGAGCTCTCGTATTTGTAGTGGGAACGGCAGAAGCGATTTCTCTTTTTTAGTAACCAGGCGGCTTCTACTCCCGACTCCTGCTACAGAATGCATCGGTCCTGAGGGAGGGCGTCGGAGACGGAGATGAAGGGACACTGGCAAGAGACCGAAGGTGCCGGCGTGTGTTATCAACGCCACAAGCTCGCGTCTCATCTGTCCGTACGTCCATCTATCATCTATCAACTCAAAGCGCGAGTATCTGAGATTCGTCACAATCGAGCTGACACACAGGGCTCCGCAGGGGACGCTCCTTCCCTCCATTCTCGATGCCTCGCGGGATGGTTAGGAGGTTCCGCCGTCAGCCGCTCTCCCCTGAGCTCACCAGCAGCCGTGGGTTCCTCTCTTTTGCAGCTACTGTCTGCTAAAGGCTCTTTCTTGCTTGTTCTTTGTTTTTTTATTTGAAGATTTTTACTGTTAAGTAATTTACATCCAACGTGGGGCTTGAACCTACAACCCCAAGATCAAAACTCTCATGCTGCATCGACTGAGCCAGCAAGGCGTCCCCTCTAACTTTCTAGCAGAAAGTCCTATCTTTTCATGGAAACCTGAATTAATTCAAGAAAAGACCCCCTGTTCCTCTAATGAGAAATGTAAAACATTTTACTTTTTATGGTTAATAGTCCTTCATCAACATTTGTAATATAAGCATATTATTTTAATAAATTATAATCCTATCTCAATCCAGATTTTTATATTATTTATTATTATGATTACTTTTATGTTTTACTTATTTTTGAGAGAAAGAGAGAGCACGAGCAGGGGATGGACAGAGAGGGAGAGGGAGACACAGAATCCGAAGCAGCTCCAGGCTCCGAGCTGTCAGCACAGAGCCCGACGCGGGGCTCGAACCCACGAACCGTGAGATCATGACCTGAGCTGAAGTCGGACACTCAACCGACTGAGCCCCCCAGGCGCCCCTCAATCCAAATTTCGGTAATACATAGAGCCTTATAGTCATAGGAGACATAGGACTTCTAAACATTTAATTTCAACATATAGACACATTTATGAAATAGGATGAGGTCTTTGAAGAATAAAAATATTGGGATAAAATTCAGTAGCCTACATGCAATAGAAAAATGAGTTCAAGAAAAAATAATAAAAAATTTTGACTAAGGAAAAGTTGTTCATGTCTGAGGAGAATAAAGGCAATAGAAACGTAGATAAAATTACATTTCCTTATAACCTGCAGCCCACTGACAAATACTTGAGGCGGGCTGAGTAGAACATTCCTGCAGGAACTCCCAGCTCTCTCCATGTTTGATTTACTAGTGGGGAAAACAGCCTTAGCTTGACAATCACCAGGCCTCCAAGGATCCTGTCAATCTTTAGCATATGAAAGTCTTTCTGGAAACTTCCCTTGTCTTTACTTCCCCCTACTCTCAAGTATATAGTCTCTCCTAACAACCACAGTGCAGCTCTTTCTGGCCATGGGTCCTGTCTCTGGGCTTTAACAAAACCACCTTTTTGCACCTAAAACATCGTAAGAATTCTTTCGTGACCATTTGTTCCTCGCCCACATCACATCAATGTATTTTTAAAATAAGGGATGGTGGGGCACCTGGGGGGCTCGGTCAGTTGAGCATCCGACTCCGGCTCAGGTCATGATCTCGCGGTTTGTGGGTTCGAGCCCCACACCGGGCTCTGTGCGGACAGCTTGGAGCCTGGGTCCTGCTTCGGATTCTGTGTCTCCCTCTCTCTCTACCCCTCCCCAAAATAAATAAACGTTAAAAAAATTTTAAAAAAAAGAAGTGTAAGCACCCAAAACCAATGCAACTGCCGTCACCTCCAAGAAGAAAACTCCACTGACGGTCATTCTGTCATGACAGTCATACGGACATTAATTAACCCATAGTTTCTCAACTTGAAGCACTGTGTATAAGTATTTATGTACTGTCTTCACAATTTTTTCTACTATCTCTGGTAGCGCCTATGCTGTTATTCACTTAATATCTTTACCTAAGTGTGCTCACTTTTATAAACTTGGATAAATTTATTTTATTTATGTATTTAAAACATTTTTTATAATGCTTATTTTTGAGAGAGAGAGAGAGAGAGAGAGAGAGAGTGTGAGCAGGGGAGGGGCAGAGAGAGAGGGAGACACAGAATCCGAAGCAGCTCCAGGCTCCGAGCTGTCAGCACAGAGGCCGACGCGGGGCTCGAACCCATAGACTGCAAGATCATGACCTGAGCTCAAGTAGGACGCTTAACCGACTGAGCCTCCCAGGCACCCCAGATAAATTTATTTTAAAATGAAGCTAATTAACTATCTCAAGAGGCGGGGAAGTATCACTTGGCATAGACGCCACTGCAAAATATACACACAAAGGGACGGTTAGATTGTAATTCTCATTGAGGTGGAGGCCAGCTGGCTGCTTTGTTACTAAGGAGACCAGCAAGGGTCAAATGGGTGTCATAGGCACCTTAGCACCTGGGACTTCCCGCCAAACTATCAGAGAGTGAAACAGAATTGTGGCGTCATGACATCACCGTGTGCGATTCAATTTCAGCTTTGTCTTGATATCTTTTGTATCCCAGGGGTGCGCGCCCCACCCTTCAGGAGACAGGGACATCCGCTCTGTGACAAGGGACTGAACTGTAAGTTTTGGTCGAGGCTAAGAAGACCTGGGTCCTCCTGAATGACCGACCCACAGAAGTATGGCTTGAAGATTTACAACGCCACCTTTGTCAACACCCAAGAGGGTGTCACGTCTACAGATGTCAAACAGGTTGGCAATACCTCCCCAAGGCAACTTGCTTCTTAGTTTTGTCTAGGACTTCGCTGTTTTCCTTCTTAACTTCTGTAATCAAAATGAGGTGGGTGCTTATGCTCTAAGTTCCTGATGCCTAATGTTCTTAGGACAGAACCATCTAGGATTGTGCTAATATGGTGGCTAATAGCTCCACGTGGCTATTGAAACTTACATTGAGAGTAGTGAAAAAGAAATGAAATTAACAATGCACTTCCTTCACTTCCTTGACACGTTTCAAGGGCCCTGTGGCCACGTGGGGCGAGTGGCTACGGTCGTAGATGGCATGGTTACGGCATGGTACTGTGGGCAGTGCTAGCTCAGAGGACACACATCTTACCAAGGGAGAGACTGTCGTCCAGAGCCCCCACCTGGCATAACCCCGCGCTGGCAGAGAACCCTGACCCTCTGGCCAGGACTCTGCATTCATTATCAGGGCCCCATCAAAGGGCAGTATTCCAAACCAGAGCTGATGGGTCAAATCTGGGCACTGCCAGAGCGGCGTCGGAGGCCACATTCACACCCTCCTCTTGCATAAGTGCCCCACTTAGGGCTTCTCCACCTCACCGGTCACACTGTCTCCCACCTGGACCTGGGCTGGTGTTGCGAGCCGTGTTTGCTGGGTACCAGCGGGTGCAGGATCCACCCTTTGCCAAGAGCCGTCACTGACCACCTCCAGAGGGACGGGGTCGGGTTACGGCCAGGGTAACAGCCATTGCCAAGACTTACATCAGTGATGCTTTCGATAATTTCGAAGCTGCTCACATTCTCATCCCACTTGTCTCTCAGGGTCCCAGCAAGTGGCTTGACGCAGCCCCACACCTTCTCGGGCGTCCCATTCACGATGCCTTCTCCCCGGTACCTGGAGCATGAGAAAGAATGTGATGCCAGGCATCGACCACACCCTTTTTATCCTGGGATCGTATGTCAGGCCTAGATGACACATCTGTCACTGCTCTTGGAGACAGCCTTGCAGATCGGGGGCGGAGGTTTACCAGCCCGCCCCCCCTCGGGCCTGCAGAAATGGACAGTGAGCCTTCGCAAGAGCCAGTTTGCTGGAAATGACTGAGATAAAAACAAGCAGCTTTTCTGGACGATGACTGGCGAGTCCATTCCAGGGTGCTAGGGTAGGCTGCAATTATTTTAGGAAGCAAACCCACAGAGACCTCAAGAACGGTGTGGCTCTTCTGATGAACTTGGACAAGGCACTTACAGGTTCCCTGGGAACTCCATAGATGGCCTCCAGGAAACTGAGACTCCGTTCTGTCAAAAGGCACAGAATCGCAGAATTTAGAGCTAGAAAGGCTCTGGGAGATCGCCTGGCCCCGTCCCCGGTCTGGAAGTCTGGAGCCTCCAGAGATGGGCTCTCCAAGGTGACCCCACTCATGTGTGACAGGGCAGGGGTCCTGGACAAAGCTGAACGTGATGGAGCAAGGGCTCTTAACCGGCTGATTCGAGGAGCTCTGGGTGGTTTTCAAACCTCCCCCAAATCACCATGCATTTTGTTTCCTTAAGCAATTTCTGTCTGTTGGTTAAAAATCAGGAGTTGCGCAGGCAAAAACTATCCCCACGCTACCCTCCCGGGAACACAGAGAGGCTCACGCTACCCAGGCTTTGGAACCCGGTGTTTCTGGCCAGAATCCTAACCACCATTGGCTAGCCAGGTGACCTTGGGCAAGGCACCCAATGAAAAAACCAGACACTTACCTCCCGGGGTCAGAGTGCACACAACAGACCCAGGATTTTTTTTTTTTTTTTTTTTTAAGGAAACAACCCACAAAGGAGTCTCCTCCCAATCCAGCTCCAGGCTATTGGAATGCAGAGAGGAGCGGGAAGAGGAGGAGCCTGGGGTCTTTGGGAGACCCCGGCCCCAGGGAGCAAAGGGCCCACGACCCCTTCCTGCCCAGCTCCTCACTCACGCCTTCCCGGCAAATCTTCCATCCTGACTTGTCTCGCCGGTACTGGAGCACCTTCTCCGCCACCGCCTCGCCCATCTGCGCGGCGAGCGCCGGGTCCATCGCGCCGAGGCCCGCGCGCGGCTGCGGGGTCGCGGCCCGGCTGAGCGGCGGCGGCGGGCGCTGGGTCTGGGAGGCCGCGGCTCGCGGGCCCGGGGCGGAGCCTGGGCCCCGGCCCCGCCCCGGCCCGCGCGCGGGATTGGCCCAGGCCCGCAGGCGGGCCCCGCCCCGCATTGGGATTGGCCCAGGCCCGCAGGCGGGCCCCGCCCCGACCGGAGACGGGCGGGGCCCGCGAACGCCTGGCCCGGCGGGGCGGGTCTGCGGAGCGCGCGGTGGACCCGCCGCGCCCGCCTCCCGCCCGCCGCGCCCCGGGGGCCGCGCTGCGCCGCCGAGCTCGGGGCGGCCCCGCGGAGGCCCGGGCGGCGCGGGCGGCGCGGACTGGGGTCGGGGCGCGCGGAGGCCTGCGGCCGGGCCGGGCGGCCGTGGAGTTCGCGTCGGAGATGAACTTCTGGGAGGGCTGCTGCCGGGGCGCAGGGGGTGCGCGCGGGCGCGCGGCGGCGGGCCGGGGGCTGCAGGGCGGCGGCCGCAGCGCCTGGGGCCGTGGTGCGCCCAGTTCCGGGCCCTCGGCGTCGGGGCGTGAACGCCCTAAGTGGACGTGCCCGGGAGGCGTGGGCTGCGGGGACGCCTGGGCAGCGCGGGGCCGGGGTGAGAGGTGCCGGCCTCTCTGCGTCCCGGGGAGCGAGTGGGGGCACCCCCCCCCCCCGGTGTGAATGGCAAGGGCGGCCTCGGTTTCCTCCTCTTCTGAAGCTGAAGGTCAGCCCCGAGGTGTTTGTGCTTCGGTGCCTGCGCTCATTGTTTCATGTAAAAGTGTGGAAAACAAATGGTTGTAAACCAAACGACTGCTTGAAAATCCTTTTCCTGGGGGGGGGGGCAGCTGGGGGGCTCGGTCGGTCAGCGGCCGACTTCGGCTCAGGTCACGATCTCACGGTCTGTGAGTTCGAGCCCCGCGTCGGGCTCTGTGCTGACAGCCCGGAGCCTGGAGCTGCCTCTGATTCTGTGTCTCCCTCTCTCTCTGCCCCTCCCCCACCCACGCTCTGTCTCCCAAAAATGAATAAACATTAAAAAAATTGTTAAAAAAAAGAAAAAGAAAATCCTTTTTGGAAGTTGTGATGGGTGCCGGGTTGTAAGGAAGTCCTGGATGGGGGCTTAGGGACGCCCAGGTTCCGGGCCCGGTTTCATCCAGTAGAGTGGCTGTGTGATTTTTGGGCAAGTCCCTTAACCTCTCTGAGCCTCAGTTTGGTCCAAGATGAAGTGGAACACTAGTAAGTGTCTCCGTGTGCCAGTGTGATGGGTAAGGTGAAGTAACACATGGATATTCCTAGGAGCTCAAAGAAAAGACCAGGAGCCATCAAAGGAAAGACCAATAAGGTAACCGCATTAAAAAAACAACAACAGAAAAACTAAGCACAGGAGAGCTTGGATGGCTCAGTCTGTTGAGCCTGGAGCTGGGTTTTGGCTGTGGTCATGATCCCAGGGCTTGGGATCTAGCCCTGCATTGGGCTCTGCGTGGACCATGTAGCCTGCTTAAGAATCTCTCTCTCCCTCTGTCCCTCTCCCCCTCCCCCCAAATAAAATAAGATAATTTTTAAAGATAGGAGAAAAAGATGTTTTTAAAAAATTAAGCACATCAAAAATATCACAAGAAGTTAGGTGATAGTCTGAAGGAAAAATTGGAACATTGTTTAACTAAAAGTAAGTTTTTGTCATGTACAAAGTGCTCTTGCAAATTATTAGGATATTTGCAAACAACCGAACAGACAACATGTTCAGATGTGAACAGATACTCTGTGGAAAAAATAACGGGGCCAATGAGGCCATGAAAATACGCAGGACCGCTCATAGCCAAGGACTCGGTCATTAAATCAAGGGTGTGCTTTCACACCTATCAGAAGGGCAGTCTGTTAGTTCCCGGGTTGGAGAGGGTATGGAGAAACTTTTTTTTTTTTTTTTTTTTTATTACACTGTGAGCAGGAGTCTAAATTTATGTAACCTTCTGGGAGGGAAACAACCTATCAAAATGTTAGTTTACTTGTGTTTTGACCTAGCAACTCCTGCACGAAGCAGAAGATTGATCTGATCATGCAACCGGGGACAAATCTATTTGTCAATAGAGTAAAGAAAGATACAGGGTATTCATTTAGTGGACTATTATGTAGCCATTAAAACAGTGAGACACAGGTGAAGGGAAGCTGGGCCGGAACAGGGTATTCTGTCTGGAGCACAGGCAGCAGCAGTCTAGAAATAGTTGATAGGAAGTCGGCTGTTCTAACGAAGAGCAATTTATTTTCTACAACGGGAATAAATGGTATTGAAAACTCAGTTCAAAAATTGGCTTAATATTATTTAAAGTCTTAATTGTCCCCTATAAAATGTTTTATATGTGCACTGACAGGGAATAAAAATACATATTGAAGGACAAGAGTATCGTAGGTAGGAGAGTCAGTGCTCAGGTCAGATTGCCTGGATTCAGATCCCAGCGTTGCCACTTAACTAGCTGTGACCCTGACACGCCACTGACCCCTGCAGACCTTAGCATCCTCATTTGGAAAATGAGAAAAATAATAGCACTAACTCCTGGGGTTGATGTATGAGCCAAAGGTTTTAACAGATGGGTACCAATTGGAATGGTGGCTGGCATACAAGGAATGTTCATACGGAATACATCATATATATCGTGAGTGAGAAAGAAAGAACTAGAGATGTGTGTCTATGTTTATACATCTCTGTGTTTAGAAGATTCACTTCTAGAAAGATAAACCGTGAGCAGTAAGGAGTAATGCCAAAGGACATTACTTTATTTTATACCCTCATACACTGTGTTTAATTATTTTCATTACTAACATGTAAGACTTCATAAATTAATAAAAGCCTCATTGACAAATTCAATTTAGACTTTCTGTAAAACCACAGCTTGAGACCCTGTCAGGCTGGGGCCTATTAGAATTAAAAAAATTTCTTTTAAAAAATCTTTATTTATTCTTAAGAGAGAAAGACAGGGTGTGAGCAGGGGAGGAGCATAGAGAGAGGGAGACACAGAATCTGAAACAGGCTCCAGGCTCTGAGCTGTCAGCCCAGAGCCCCACGTGGGGCTCGAACCCATGAACTGTGAGATCACGACCCGAGCCGAAGTCGGACGCTTAACCGACTGAGCCCCCCAGGTGCCCAAAAGTGACTTTCATTAGACATCAAACACTTAAGAGATTTTTATTCTTATCTGAATGGAGCACGGGATTGAAAAAAATTTTTAGCACTGTAAGTGCTTTTAATGTTTGCTGCCGGAAAACGGGAAGCCGCAGGTAGATGAACTATTTGAGGAGCAAAGTGTTGATCCCCAAGGCCTGTGACACCCTGGCAGCTGGAGACCGGAGGGGTCGGGCAGTCTGGGGCAGACCTCCGGGTCCGTCCCGTCCGGGGAGGCCATGGAGGCTGGGCTCGCAGGGGAGGGAGGTCTGTCCACAGGACCAGCTGTTCAGCGGGGCCCGCGGCTGCCGTCAGGGCTGATGAGAAGGTGGATGGAGGGGTCTCGGCCGCCTCCACGGATCAGAGTCCCGTCCACGGGGTCCTCCGGCCTCCGAGTAACCCAGCCGTCAGGGCAGTCCGCACTGGAGTCCTAGTTGAATTTTAAATTGGTGTAGATGGTGTGGGGAGCCCAGCGGCCTCCGCCCCAAGCCAGCTGCAGACCACGGAGGGGTGGGCCCACGAGTGCATACGCTCCACCCTAACAGCTCCTGAATGGGGTATTTGTTTACTTCCCGAACAACGATGAGGAATTGTGTGTGTGTTTATGACGCTCAATCGGGCAGGTGCTGTCTACACAGCAGGCGAGTCTACACCTATTTGTTCTTAGCCAGAGCCGGTTGTTTTCAGCCTGTGCTACCTGCCAGCCACAGCCACTGTCGGGAGCACCTGCTCTGCGCTGCGCCTTTGAACCCTCACAGCATCATGAGATGCAGACCACCAGCCCATTGTACAGGTTGAGAAACTGAGAATCACCTCGGGTATGCGCAGCCCAGAAGCTATAAGGGCAGAGAGCTGTGGCGCACGGCCAGTTTCTGTTCACTGAACCTGCTTTACTGCTTCCTGCGAGGGCACACGGTGTTTGCTGTGAAATGGGCAAAGAGTGAAATCGAAAAGTGCAGCAATCATCAAGAGGGAGAACACACACACACACACACACACACACACAGAGTAGCTGGAGATCAGGAATGTCCCCTCAGACTACACGCGTTAGTCTCTTAAAGGTGCCCAGAAACCTTTCTCTAAATATCCCGGGCTTCGTGAACGGGGAAACATGAGCGGTGACCAAGGGAGGTGTCATTAGGGGACGAAGACATTTACCAGACTATTTCTATCAAGAGGACATCGCCGTCCATATTTAATGGATACAGTTGTTACGATTTCTGAGACCTCAGAGGAGGTTGTTACATAGGCATGTTTAGGAGAGATTTTTAATAATAGTGTGGACCATGTCCTCAGTGATAGTTTTGACGGAAGGGCGGATGTGAATCATCCCCATTGCCCACGGGGACCACCACCGAAAGCCAAAGCACTGTTGTGAAGACTCAGTTACGAGAAGGTGTTTTGACAGCGCAGCCGGGAACTTTCTGCTGCCTGCAGCTTAGGCAAGGGCCGCAGCCGGTGGCCTCTGCCAACCGAAAACCGAGCAAAGGTGGACAGGCCATCCGATCGCAGATGAGAAAATGCAAGTGGCAAGTCGACACTGGGCAAGACGCTAACAGCCAGAGAAATGCAGATTAATTAAAATAACTTGGAATTTGGGGCCCCTGGATGGCTCAGTCGGTTGAGCGTCCAACTTCGGCTCAGGTCATGATCTCACAGTTCGTGAGTTCGAGCCCCGCGTGGGGCTCTGTGCTGACAGCTCGGAGCCTGGAGCCTGCTTCAGATTGTGTGTCTCCCTGTCTCTCTCTGCCCTTCCCCCACTCGTTCTCATTCTCTCTCTCTCTCTCTTAAAAATAAATAAAAAAAATTTTTTTTAAATTTAACTTGGATTTTTTTTTTCCAACAGGTTGGCCAAAATTACATAACGTGGTGATGATACCAAGTTCCGGGGAGGCAGTAACTAAAAGGGCCCTCATCATCTGCTGAGGGAGCTGGTGGGAGGGGCTGGGCACACGAGATTCACCCAGGAGCCGCCGGGGAAACCGAACACGCACCTGTCCTGTGCGCCAGGGACCCCCCACTTCGGGAGGACCCACCTCAGCCCGTGCGCAGCGGACGCCGCGTAAAAGGCGTTGACTGCAACGTGAATCTTAGCTGACGTGGGAATGATTTTGATGTCCATCAATAGGAGACGGATGGGTATGGAGTTTATTCATATGGTGAAACACTATGCAGCACTTACAAGTGAACTTGATCTATATATTTTCTCGATCGGCCTCCAACCCACAAAGATGTACAAGGATACATGCAATATGATAGTAGTTGCTTAAGTAGCATGTGCTTGCGTATGTTCACGGATGTTGATACACACATGTTTACACGCACACGCAACACACGTAACTATAAACAATTATGGACGGATGCCAAATTCTTGGCAGCGGGAGGGCTGTGGACCTACGTGTGGGAATTACAATGCACTTTCGTTATTTCTGTAATATTTCCTTACTACTAATAACACAGTGACAGATGGAAATAAAGTAAAACTGTAGCGGTCGTTGACCCAGCGGGAACGGGGGTGCTCGCCACACCAGGCTTTGTATTAATCTGTTTCTTACCCTGAGCGCAGGCACCCAGGCAGCCTCCAGTTGCCCTCGGAAAGGTGATACCTGCGCACCTACAGCCGTGGGTGTGTGTTGGCAACATTCTTGCTTTCCTTGGAACTATTGGAGCTCGCCTGCGTCCACGCTCCCTGTAGGCTGCTCCCACAGGTGGCCTTTCCAAGGTGTGTCTCCGTGTCCCACGGAGCCCTAAGCCCTCGCCCCAGACCAGGCGCCTGGAAAGGAGGCCCTCCACCAGCCGTGGGGGGCGCCCTGTCGCTAGCACATGCTCCCATGACGCAGAACGGTTCTTCCTGAGCGACTGCACCCCCCTGGGTCTATCATGGTTTTGACGGACGGTGAAAATCTGTGCACACCTTGTCATGAACTTGGGGCCGAGTGCTCATCTGTGTCTGCCGGTAGAGTGGCACTATTTACACTGAACTTTACGGTTAGAATTGGCAGTGGATCGTGGACAGTAATCCGATTGCCCTGTCCTTGGTGATTCATTCGTTAGCTCAGTTTGTTCGTTAGTTTATCCACCTGTTGGCGTTCAGCCACCGTTGGAGAAGAATCGGCAGGCAGCGCTCTGAGACGGGCCCAGGATTCCTGCTCCCTGCTGTACATTTCCCACGTACGCTGCTGGCACTTGCGAATATGAGATTTCACTCCCGTGACCGGGTTCTGTTATGTGGTAAAGATGAACTGATTTCGAAGACGTAATGGAGGTCGCTGACCAATTAACTTTGAAGTAATGGAAAGGGAGATTATTCCGGGTGGGCCTGACCTGATCAGGTGGGCTCTTTGACAAGAGCGTCTGGGACTTCCCTGGTGAAGGAGATTCAGAGCTGAAGGGGTCTCCTCTTGCTGCTTGGTGATGCAGACGGCCGTGTTGTGCAGAGGGCCACGCAGCAGGGTAGTGTGTCCGGCCTCTGGGAGCAGAGGGCCGCCCCCAGCCTCCAGCAGATGAAGTCTGCCAACAATCAGGTGAGCTGCTCCGAAGCCTCAGTGAGATGCCTGGTGGACACCCTGACGGAGACCCTGAACAGAGCACCCAGCTGTGTCTGGCTCGACCCCCAGACACTGTAGGATGATAACTGTGTGCTGCTTCAAGCCACCAAGTGTCACCCAGCAATGGAAAATGAGGACAATCCCTATTATGTGTTGGTTCCTGGGGGGGGGGGCAGGGCGCAAAAATGAACAAACACCACTTTGTTCCACAGGCTGGTGGAGGAGACAGCAGAGTTGAAAGACACGATTTAGAGGGGCAGGAGGGGTCATGGAAATCGGAATGGGGGTGGCCTCCGGCTGGCTGTGGCAGACGGGACCCACACGCTGCAGGACCCCGCAGAGTGCCCGCGAACGTGCGGGTGCCGATCGCGGGCCGTGGGGACGGACACCTCCCTTCCCCTGGGCGCAGCGGCTGGCTGGCCTCCACCTGGCATTTTCTGCGTCTATGAATTCCTCTTCCGCCTACAACCTGGGGGAAAGCTGTCGCCAGTGGGAGACAAACCAGGAGAGCTGGGAGCTGAAAAGACAGAGGATCCTGAAGACGTTTGACACCCAGGTCCAGCTAGGCCTGAAGCCGGCTCGATTCCCATCCTTCCCGGTTAAAGGCACCACCAAACCTTGGGGATTCTGTTACTTCCTATCCTAGTGTCCTAGCTCATACAGATGTGCACGCAGCCCAGAAAACAGGGTGGGCTCTCATATTGTAGTTACTCCTGCCAGTCCTAAACTGATGCTTCACGTGAACTAGTGAAGCACTGTGAAGTCTCGTTCCTGGGTGCTCATCAGGGAGGACGGAGTTCCGTGTGCCGGAACAGCCGCGACGGGCCTCACGGGACAAACGGTGCACGCACGTGAGTGAGGACAACGCAGATGTCTCAGAGGGGCTCTGCAGTCTCTGTGAGCTGTCTGGCTCGCCCGTGACCGGTGGGCGCCGCGAACGGGGGTAGGGGATGGAAGTTTTTGAAATGACAGCCCGATGTTCCAGAGGCCCTGGCCGCAGAGAGACCCGTGGACACAGCCCACCGGCATGTGGTTGCCGGAGAAACGGGACGTGTAGCCCTGTCTTGGGGCTGTGTGTTCGAGTCTCCTTCCAGGAGGGGAAGGACCATTCGCCATCAGACCACCAGACCAGCCCTCCGACTGGGCTCCGGACGAGCGGGACGAAGCCCCTAGACGTCGGAACAAACCAGGTCATTCAGATCCGCGATCAGCTCCTGCCTGGATGGGGCCTTCCTCCCTCCCAGCTGGCGCGCCGGCCTTGGGGACCTGCCCTTGCTGTGGGGGACCGGGAAGTACCGCTCATGGCTGCTGAGCTGCTGATCGCTGCTGGACACCGACGACACCGAATCCGATTCCGTGAGCGACGGCTCCAACTCGGGCTTGCCTCTGAGGCTCGGGGGGTGCTGTGGGTCCTGGGGGTTCCGGGAGCGTGGTTTCTTGTGCAGGGACACCTGCTTGTCGAGAGGAGCCTCAAGGCCATCACTCCAGGACCTGGGGGGCATCCTCCCCTGGTGCTCGGGGACCGGCGTCTGCCTCTGGGGCCTTTCGCCAACATAGAAGTGAGGAGCCCCTCGGAGGCCTGTCAGGCAGTGTGGGCGGAACGGACCTTCCATCAGCTCTCTCCTCCGGGCATCCTCCTCTTCCTCACTCAGCTCTGGAGAGCCACCCTGCCGGAGGGCCCGGGACACAGCTTGTCGCGTGCTCCTGGGGCACACCTCCACCACGTCCCCCAGGGCATCCATCCGGAAATGTCTTTCTGGCCAGAAAGCCGGATGGGAAGTTTTGGGGGGGTCTCGTTCATTAATGATGTAGTATCTGGGGGTGTGGGGCCTGTGGCCACGCGGCACCGGGGTCGAGGGTCCCCGCGAGCCAAGAGGAGGGTTGATTTGCTGAACGTCTCTTCGGAAAAGCGGTTCTGAGCGAGCGTTTTCAATGTGCTTCGTCAGCGTCACAGGCGAGCGGGGGCTGCTCTGGCGCCGGTCACCTGCGCTCACACGCGGACCAGGGGGACGCCTGTAAGACAGAGGTGGGTAAGCACCTGTGCCCGCGGTGCCGTCCAAGCCCCAGGCCTCCTGAGAACAGCGAGCAAGGGCCGTGTTCTCGGCCTTTTCCCAGACCCACGTTCCAGAGTGTTAACGTGTGCTCTGTGGACACACGCGCATGAATTCTAGAACACTTACCATAATGACGTGCTCAGCGCACCTCCATGGAGGGGGTGGGGCAAAGGGTGCTTTGCGACTATAGCTCACTGTGGGCCCCGTTTGGTCCAGGAGCACACAGTGGGACTGATCTTGGTGAGGCGCATGTTAGGAACACTCCACGCCATCGCTCACGTGCGCTGTCCTGCCGCTCGGAAGCGTCCCATCCACCCAATGGCATGGAATCCCTCCTTGTCAAGGCCCCATCGATACACTCTCGTATCGCAAGGTTTCAAATCCTCTGTTAACTTGATCGTTGTCTTTAAGAAAACATGCCCAAACCCCAACCCCCTCATTTTATCTGAATTGCTTTCACTGTTGTTACGTTCGACTCGAATCACCTTCTGCACGAGTTGGGGTCAGTGCGCTTCCGGATTCCGTCCGCTGCTGTCCTGTGTGTAAGCAGGGCTCAAACACCGGCCCCAGCTAATACAGAACGCCCTTGCCAATAACTTGGCCAGCCTAGAGCTAAAATATAAACCATCTTGCCAATAACATGGCCAGTGTGGAGTTCAAAAATAGAGGAGCCAACAATTATAAAAGGCATCTTCCCCCCCTTGGGCTGTAGAAACACACACCCTGGGTTGGCAGGGACGTTTGCTTACAGGTTATCCGGCGGAAGGCGTAGGGGGAAGAGTTTGTCCTGTTTGACCCCCCTTGTCCCTCTATTTCTTCTCAGTACCAGCTGGCCCCGTGGCCGGCTGGCGGAACTGGAATTCGATGGCCCTGGCCTCCTGAAACTGCGGAGGCCCTCAGATCCCTAAGCGTTCTTCAACCTGCACTTTACGGCCCGGGCGTCCCTGGCAGGGTCACGGTCGGGTCAGGGAGGCAGGTTTCCAGCTGGTTTGCAGGTAAGCTCACCTGTTCGTGTCCTGCTCCGGCCTGGGTTTGGACGTGCCGGGAAGGGATGGGCAGGGGCTGCCGGGGCCTGGCGTCGGGCTCGGGGGTGTGCGTTGGGCAGCGGCCTCTGCCCTGCCACTCTTGCTGCTGCATGAGTCCAAACTGACCACAACGCCATTGCTTGGGGGTGTCCCCGCGTGAGCTGAGGACAGCTGGCTGCCGAGGTCACTGTCCTTTGGAAGCCTCTTGGTGCTTTCGTCTTGGCTTTGGCTTCGGGCTGCAGGAAGGGGGGTGGGGATGTGTGAAGGCAGGGGGTGACCCATCCAGGCTGGTTTAGCTGCAAGACGTCATGCTTCCAGCTGCTGGGGGTGCAGACAATTGAATGCTTGCGGACACACCTACCCCACGGGCAGCAAACGTTCCAATCACTTCTCCGCGGGGGGGGTTGGAAGGGAGTGTGGGCTCCCATGAACCCTGAGGCTTTATAGATGCACCATGTGAGGCCCCCCCAGGGACAAAGCAGGTCATTGACCAACTTTGGGGCTCTGGTTGTTTACCTATACAAAGCACATAATAAAGCTTATATGACAATTATGGGCTTTTGGAAGCAGTTCACAGAGCATTCTGGAAGAAGACATAGCCTGGAACTGAAAGATGGCCATGGGACAATGCTACGGCGCGCCCTCTCAAGAGAGCTCCCGGAGACCCTCGGTTTTGAAG
This sequence comes from Cryptoprocta ferox, assembly GCA_028646485.1. NCBI lineage: Eukaryota > Metazoa > Chordata > Mammalia > Carnivora > Eupleridae > Cryptoprocta > Cryptoprocta ferox. The sequence goes on along the minus strand of CM053560.1, from coordinate 135,531,373 downwards.
ACCACCTGAACTAAACTTAATTCTGTCCCGTTGGCAAATTGTACTTGACTTTCAGCGGTTTGATGGCGTGAGCCACCGTCTCTTTCTGCAGGGGATTTTCATGCATAGGGTGCTTTCTGAAAAGGGGGTGGGGCAAGCCTAACCCTTGGGCCTCCTGGCTCTTCCTCAGTCCCCCCCACCCCCACACCCCTCTTGAGGCAGGGGGTCTCGCAAGGAGGAAATGGCCACTGAGAAGTGCACAGAAGTAAACAAGACAAGGACGTGCGCGTGGGATTTCCTCCAGATTTCTCTGCCGCTTTTTCTCTCCCACCTCAAACCCTCCTTCTGATTTCAGACATGTTTTGGTGTTATTCACAGGCCCGAGTCTGATGTAAAAATTATAAGTTTCAACCAACATTTATAGCTCTAGATTTTATTTTATTGTGCCTCGTTCATTGTGAAAACCACAGTTCATCAGGCATTTTTATTGGTGGTGTACCTTAAATTTTTTTAAGGTGCTGTATTTAAAAATTTTTTTAAATGTGTATTTATTTTTGAGAGAGCAAGAGGCAGAGCGTGAGCGGGGGAGGGGCAGAGAGAGAGGGAGACACAGAATCCGAAGCAGGTCCAGGCTCTGAGCTGTCAGCACAGAGCCTGACACGGGGCTCGAACCCACGAACTGCGAGATCATGACCTGAGCCGAAGTCAGAGGCTTAACAGACTGAGCCACCCAGGCGCCCCAAAACTGCTGTATTTTTAAATGCACCCCCCAACTGAGACATCAGGCATTTTTGTTTCTACTTACCCTCTACCAGTTGGGCAGCCTTTTTCTTGTCTTCAGATCTGGCCTAAAATACAAATGATATAAGCAGATCGGTTTTGGATTTAGCAGGAAGAAGTAATGAATATTATTCTGGGGGTGGGGGGGATTTATGTGTGACTGCTCATGCCTTGGGCCATGACCCTACGATTGCTACCACTTGGGGACCGCGTACTCAGGATGCAGGCCTTACTTAAATGAATAAATGCTGACACCCAGGGCTGAAGTTTTATCCAGCAAGTTTTATTTTTAGGGCGAGACATGTTTCGATTCTGCCAGTATGGTTAACCTGAGACGCAGATGAGAAAATACAGATCAACAACATGGGAGATGTATGTTTCCCCAAAATGCCTTCTGCAGCTCCAAATTCATTTCTTATCATTGTTCATGGAACGGTTTCTTTACCTGAATTGATATTCATGGGAGTTGTGTTTTTAAAAGCTGAAAAAGGTGGATGTTTTTTGCATGAGGTTCTGGGACTGGGGTGAGGCAAGGGAGGCGCCCAGGAGTGGAATTTAAGGAGGCACCACCCACTCAGCCTCGTGGGGCAGGGTCAGTGGGAGCCTGAGAGCCGGTACCGCCCTTGCCTCACCCTGTCCTGGCCGGGGGCGGTGTGCAGAGAGGGGACACTGGGCAGAGACTGGACCTGTTAGTCTCCTTCTGGCCGTCCTGAGAGCTAAGTCCCAGACGGGAGACAGGGTGATGACGACCAGAGCCTAAGAGTCATGAAAAAGGTGCGTCTTTGGGTCCAGAGTGCGTGAGCTCAGATGTCCAAGTTGACACGGGATGGGAAAGGGGCCCTTTTTCCTTCCTCCGAGTCTGTCACAGCCCCGAAAGAGCCCGTCACCCCAAGTCCCCGGGGCAGCCACAAGAGGGCGCCGAAGCGCTCGGGGCATCCGCAAGGCCCCTGGGGGAGCAGGAGAGAGGGAGTCCTCTGGTTCCTGGGCAGATGGGAGCTGTCCCTGGGATTTCTTAGAAACAACTCTGCTGGAGCCTGGGGGAGGCGTGGCCTTAGACCCCAGCGGTGGCCCAGCGTCTGGGAAACACGACCTCACCTGTGTTTCCTTGCTGGAGACCCGCCATGCGGCTGACACACATTCACAACAGCAGACATTAGGCAATACTTGCGTTTTGGATCTGCATTCGGAGCTGCTGGTTGCTGAGCTTTAAGGATCTTGCGATGCTCTGAAGGTAGTAGATGAGCATGCTGGGACAGAAGAACACAGGCCACGGGGGAGCCTCACCTCGGCTGCCCAGGGCACGCTCCCCGCCAGGCTGGTGGGCAGGAGCCAGAGGACACACCCCCACCCCCCAGGACGAGCGTGTCAGTGAGCGCTCAAGCTGGAGAGAGCTGGGAGGGGGCCGCTTTCCTACTTGCTTTTCACGGCACCCCCCCCCCCCCAGAATTCTGCAGGGGTGTAAGAGTAAGGATGGGGTGGGCACGGGAGAGGCATTATTACAGAACGTCACGCTAGGACTACCAGATCCGCTCGACGTCAAAACCAAGCAGAAGCCATTCCGCTCAACTCAACTGTATGAGTCCTTTTCGAGATTATTTCAACCTCTGTCCGACAGGACAACGATCGTGGCATTCAGCCCCATGGCAGCGGCTGCAGCCACTGCCCACCTGCTCTGCTGAATGAACCCGGCTGCCCCTGCGCAGCTCCGGCGGGGCTCAGTCCCCGCCTGGATCGTCAGGCTCTACACGTGACTTTGCAAGGGACTCGCTGATTTTCTCTAATCAGTGGAAAGCAGCGCTCTCTCGCTGGCCAAAGCCGCGCAAGTCCCCAAGCCTGCAAGCCTGGCGGGGGCGGGGGCGGGGGTCGTGTGCGGTACTCACAACAGCAGCAGCACGGCCGGCAGGATGACCACGGGGCTGCTGACATACCCCACCACGGAGCCGAACCACGCGGGGAAGTCCTTCTCGATGGTTTCCGACACGACATCGTACATTTTCTCTTGTCCGCTGCGAAAACGACAGAACCCCAGGTGTCATTGCTTTTGGCAGAAGGACACTACGAACCATCAAGAAATAGGCGTATGGCCAGAGTCCCATCCTCAGGGCCGGGGGCAAAGGTAGAGTAAATACCCCGATGTGCAAGGCATGTGACATTCCTACGACTTTCTGTGGGTTGTCTGACTGATATGAGATTTGAAGGTGGAGTCCGTGATCACCGTTGGTGCGTGTGTGTTTCAAGAACGTACACAGAGATAGACTCTAAATGTCCCCTATGGTTTTGAAACTGACCTACAGGAAACGCTAGGCAGAGAGCTCTAGAAACTGCTGCCTTGCTGCAGTTAGATAAGTAACGTAGAACTAAAAGGGACACGGACTATGTGTTAATAAAAGCATCCCGAGCTCTGGAAGGGAAGGATCGCCCACGCGGGATTTCTCCGTAGCACAGGAGCTATACGTCCTTAATAGGCCCTGTCTTTTCAAGATGAGCACAGAGATGGCGCCATCTGAGGGCAGCCTGCTGTCCAGGAAAGAGCATTGGTCCTGGATTCACAAGCGGCGGGTCCGCGATCTTTCTCTGCTGTTGACCTGTTCCGTAGTCCGGGAGGAGAATTCGCTTCAAGGCAGGGGCCCTTCCCTGAGAGCCCAGTCGCTCGGGGCAGAGGGGACAGGCCCCAGGTAACTTACCTGAAGGGCCCGCAGTTCAGCGACGGCTTGTACCGAACTATAGCGAAGATGGTCGGCAACATGCATAGGAACAGCATGAATAGAAGCATCGCCAGGTAGAAGTTGTTGGATCTGGAAGAAACCGCGTGCCGTGTGTGGAGCTCCTTCTGGGAGGGTTGACGACGATGCATATGCCCAAACCAACACCAACGCCGCAGCCCTGACCCTTTATAGACAGAAAATCCCTCCCCCTGCAGGGGGCGCCCCGGGGGCTCAGTCGAAGTGTCTGATTTCAGCTCAGGTCATGATCTCCTGGTCTGTGGGTTCGAGCCCCGCGTGGGGCTCTGTGCTGACGGCTCAGAGCCTGGAGCCTGCCTCGGATTCTGTGTCCCCCTCTCTGCCCCTCCCCTGCTGGTGCTCTGTCTCTCTCTCAAAAATAAATAAACTTTAAAAAATTTTTAAAAAGATGCTTGGGAGCGCCTGGGTGCCTCAGTTGGTTAAGGGTCTGACTCTTAATTTCCGCTCAGGTCATGATCTCAAGGTTCGTGGATTCTGCCTCCCATCAGGTTCTGGGCTGACAGCATGGAGCCTGCTTGAGATTTGCTTTCCCTCTCTCTCTGTCCCTCCCCTGCTCGCTCTCTATCTCTGTTTCCCAAAATAAAAAAACATTTAAAAAAGTGTTTAAAAAGATGCTTAGGGAACAGCCCATGCACCCGCCAGCGGCAGGGGGGATGAAGTGGGAACGGCCCACGCCCCGCCAGCGGCGGGGATAAAGGCACCAGGGTGGTCTCCTCCGTAGGCTCGGCCGCACGAGCACAGGACCGAGGGAAGGAAGCGTGAAGTGCAAGAGCACATGCTGCGTGCACGTCCATTTACACGAAGCAGAAGACCGGGCAACGTGGCGCCCTTAGGGGTCGGTAATGAGGGGCCTCACGCGCAAGGGGGGCTTCTCTGGGTGCTACTCCGGGTCGGCTTGCCCATCTGGGTGCTGGTTCCCCGCTCGCGTTCAGTTCATGCACATTCATGCCTTGTGCACTTTCTAGGTGATTATTAGACCAGGAAAATGTTTAAAAACAGCAAATCCAAGGGCGGGGCAAGGACAGAGGCTTCAGGGGACCCGCAAGGGGAGGACACACGGGACTGGGACAGGCAGCCACTGGGACACCCCCTTGCGGCCAGCGGCCCCGGGGAAGGAGGCCCAGGTCCTTACCTGGAGGCTCGGAACACCTGCTGGTGAGGCACGTTGCAGGTGAGCACGGCCCAGCTCCGCAGGTACATGAGCCCGATCAGCTTGAGCACGTTGAAGGCGGGGAGGCAGGGGGAGAAGAAGGCCCCCATCCTGCAGCACAGGGGGAGGCAGTGAGCTGCGCCCTCCCGTCCCTGCTGCTTCCGACACCTGGGGGTTTCCACCCGACGCCCAGGGAATGGGAGAACCCCCGGAGAGGCTGGGGGCTGGGCCGCCCGACGACGCCCCTGCCGCACAGGAGTGCCACATGCTCGTGTCCGCCTCCACGTCCAGCGAGGGACGGATACGTTCACCCCGCTGTCCGACAGTTTCCCGCAGGCCACTCCGCTTTTCCCAAAGACCTGCCTTAGTACCTCTTTTCGCTAATAGAAATCCAATGAGGATCTTTGCTTTTTTTGCTTTTACCGAAAGGCCCATACGGCAGTCCCCTCCTTATCTGCGGGGCTTTGCTCCAGGACCCCCGGACTGGGGGGTCGTGCTGAACCCCACATGCACCGGGTTTTCCCATGCGCACACACACCTATGACAAAGTTTAACTTATAAAATAGGCACGAAGAGATGAACAATTACTCAGGGTACAACAGAACCATTTTAACGATGCTGTAACAAGTGGTCTATGAATGTGGTCTCCTTCTCAGAGTGTCTTATGAACTGCACCCACCCTTCTTGCGATGATGTGAGATTACCGTGGTTTTAAAAGTGCCCGATATCGAGCAAATATTAAGTAAATGTTATGTATTACCTTTAAGACTGTATTTGTGACAGTTTTGCAAAGCGGCGTGGATTATAAGGGTACAGAATTTGATTGAAGAAATATTGCTTGATGCCTCCCTATGCCTCATGCATTTTACTGAATGATTACGGAGAGAGATCGTATTTTCTGAATGGCTGGAGCATCCGGAAAGGAGTATGGAAACTGCTTTTTCTTGCTTGTATTTGAACAGACAGCACTGCTTGTGGTCCGATAGGCAAAACCGGAAACGGAGGCATGACTCAGGGAGCTCCCCGCCACGTTTCCACAGACACACGCGTATGTGGGGGTCCCTTTGGGGTCTTTGGTATCTTTAGGAAAAGGACTGCCTTGGCCAGGAGTTGCCCTGCGTGAATAGATTTCCGGTTTCTGGCCTCATCCCAGGATAGGCCACTCGGTCTGGAAGATGGCCATGTTCCCGGGCTCAGCGCTCCGTGAAAATATGGCGGCACGTGGGAGGGGAAGTGGGGTGCCAAGGGCACAGCCCCTCCTGGAACTCCTGGGCGTTCAGCAGACCCTGTTCCCAGCCGTCCCCCAACGCCCCCCCCCCCAGAAGTATATTGGGGGGGGGGCTGTGACCAGTAGTGGCCTAAATACAGACTATTTCCTTTCTTGCTCCTTTCTGCAGAATTCTTAGAAAGCCATTGCTAAAATTATTAGACATCCAAGATGGTCTAGTTCGGAACTATTTCCCTTTTAATTCTTATGACTCTGTTTGTTACAGTCATGTGCCGTCCCGACCGAGGAAGTCAAAATCTTAGTCCAGGGGCACCTGGGGGGCTCAGTCGGTTGTGTCTGACTCTTGATTTCGGCTCAGGTCATGATCTCACGGTTCGTGAGTTCGAGCCCTGCGTCAGGCTCGGCGCTGACAGCCCGGAGCCTGCCTGGGATTCTGTCTCTCTCCCTTTCTCTCTGCCCCTCCTTCACCCACTCACGCTGTCTCTCAAAATAAATAAACTTAAAAGAAAATCTTAGCCTGGATGAGAGGTAGGAGAAGGTAAGAGAAGAAGCTTTGATACCTACCAAATCATTCCTTGGTTGTAGACCAAATGTAACACGTTCTCTGCTATTTTGAATTCCCCGTATTCAGGCTACAAGAGAAAAGGAAAAGGAACTTTCACGTTAAAAACCGGTTCCAGGGGCGTCTGGGGGACTCAGTCAGTTAAGCAGCCAACTTCAGCTCAGGTCATGATCTCGAGGTTCATGAGTTCGAGCCCCGCGTCGGGCTCTGTGCTGACAGCTCAGAGCCTGGAGCTGCTTCGGATTCTGTGTCTCCCTCTCTCTCTGCCCCTTCCCCACTTGCTCTCTCTCTCTCTCTCTCTCTCTCTCAAAAATAATTAATAAATGTTTAAAAAAAAAGGTTCCAAAGTTCTTTGCACAAACCAGTTCATGATAGTCACGTGCAAAGGGTCCTTTGCTCTTACAGACAAGGGAGATGGCGGTCTGTGTGGCCACCCCAGGAAACAGTAAGTGTGAGAATGAGAAGGAAACTCAGCCCCGTATCCCCTCCCCCCTTCCCTCGTGTGTTTTCTCTCAGCCACATCCGGAGAGGAGGGTCCGACCTGCGGGACTTCCCCTTGGACCCAGCATCTCACTTACAAACTTGCTTTCCAGGTCCCAACACCAGTAGTCACTTAGGTACCGCACGAAGAGTCCTCGGAAGAAGTCAATGAGCAGAATGCTGGCCACGGTGAAGAGCATGTCGATGATGGAGAGCTTCAGCATCTCCTGGAACACAGGGGGCCTCGGTGTCCCCTCTCCCTGCAGGGCCCCCACCTGCCAATCCCCACGGGCCCTCCCGTGGTGCCGTCGTGTGTGGTGCGTAATGGGTGTTCAACAAGTATTTGTTAATTTGAATTTGAATTTTGGTATCTGAGTCTGACATGACAGGAAACCAGGACAGAACCTGAAGTCTGTGGTTCTGAGCCACTGGAGACCACTCGAGGCCAGTGATTCAAGTCCACGGGCCAGATAATACCTGCTGGGGATGGGGGCTGAGGTTCTCTGCATGAGATCCCGTACGGGGGTGGGGCAGAGAGCAGAGTCTGGAGCGGACGCCTGGGTTCAGACCTTCCTTCTGCTCTTTCCCATCTGTGTCTGTGGTTGAGTTACTAACCCTGGAGCCTCGGTTTCCTCATGTGTGTCTATCAGGAGGGTCCTCAGGTTCTCAAGAGGACCGAGCACTTAGCACAGGGCTGGCCCACAGTTAACATGCACGGGTCTCAGTGCTGATCGTTGTGATCGAATCGGAGTAAATCAGAGACCCTCACGGAACCTTATTTTCCTTTCCCAGAAAATAGAGAGAGTGAGCCTCCAGAAGGAAGCGAGGAGGTGGGTGTGGATGGGCTTTTATGAGGGAGAAAGGAGCCACCTGCCCGACGTATGTCTCCCAGCACTGGTCTTGCGGACTCTGGGTGTAGACTGTGGTCCTGTTGGCCTCCGAGAGGGGCAGGGGGTGGGTTGGAACGCGAGCCTCTTCTGGGGTCCACGTGCTGTTCCTCCCGAGCCCCGTCCCGGGCCCATGTGTGGACCATTTCTCCTGTTCGGGGGCCGCACTGGTGGCAGAGAAGGTGGCAGAGCCTGTCCAGTGGCTTGTGTTACTGGTAGCAACTTCCTGTGGAGGGAGGGAAGGGAGGAAAGAAGACCGTTCGCGGGTTCGTAAACAAGAATCACAGACACCAGGAAGAGCACTGCTTGGGAATAATCTCCCTCCGTCTCTCTCTCTCACTGTATCTCTCTCTCCATCTCTGTCTGTCTCTAGCTCGGTGTCTCTGGCCCTAACGGTGAGCGTGGCCTTGTAATGGGTAGTGTTTCCTGGTCCTCAATGAAGGTCAGACACTGGTCTAGGGTAACACCTGGCGCATCGTCTCAGCCTTGCGGGCGCGTCAGGTAGGCGTCGTCAGCCGTGTTGCACACGCGCAGCCGCCGCCAGGGACAGTCGAGGGCGGGTGCTGGCAAATGGCGAGTAAGGACCTGGTCGGTGCAACGCCACGGCCCCTCTGCCGCGGAAGCCTTTGGAACGTGGCGCCGGCCGGGACCCCCGACGACCGCCTCCCTCCCTCCCCACCATGTGGGGCGCCTCGCAGGTGCGGCGGGCTCACGAGGGGCCCCCAGGCTACCCTAGGAGGGGCCGGCAGGGGGGCCCACCCTGAACCGCTCCCCACTGTGCTTACTTTCTCCTGATTCGCTAAATGCGGCTCCCGGCCGGCCTCTCGTCCCGGGATCACCCGCTCTCGCTGCTGACCTTGTGCTGATGGACGGAGCTCACGGAAGTGCGGCGGCGCCGGCAAAGAGAGCTGGAGTCAAGGCACCCAGGTTCCGCTCTCCCAGCCGGGTCACTCGCTAGCCATAAGCCCTGGCCTCAGTTTCTTTCTCTTGGAAATGGGCTAATTCTTCTCTCTTTGCCTTGAGAAGCCCACAGCTGAGGTGAGTTTTGAACATGGCAATGGGGTGCGAGTATAAGCAGTGATAATGTCCGCAAGGATGATGGCCCTTGTGTGCACGTGTATGTGCATGTGTGTGTGTGTGTGTACGTGTGTGCTGCATGCGCATATGCATGCATGTACACATGTCCATGTTTGCATGTGCATATGTGTGTCACATGCGTGTTTGCATGTGCACATGTGCATGTGCGTGCATTGTGTGCCTACACATGTGCGCGTGCAATGCGAGCATGTGCGCATGTGCGTGCATGTGCGTGCGTGCGTATGTTTGCATGGCACATGTGTGTTGCGTGCATGTGTGTTTGCATGTGTGTGTGGCATGCATGCCTGTGCATGGGTGCATGTATGTTTATGTTCGCATGTCCACATGCATGTGTGCATATGCGTGTGTTGTGTGCACATGTGTGTGCATGTGCGTGCATGTATGCTTATGTTTGCATGTGCACAGGAGTGCATTGGGTGCATGTGCACAAGTGTGCACAAGTGTGCATGTGTGTACACATGTGTGCATGTGCACGCGCATGTGTGTTGAGTATGTTTGCTTGTGCACAAGTGTGCGTGTGCACGTGTGCATGTGTGTGCATGCACGTGTGTGCGTGCACGTGTGTGCCTGTGTTTGCGCGTGGGCCTGTGCGTGGGCACGCGTGGCAGTGGGGATGGGACGCGGCCATGTCCCAGGACTCACATCAGAGCTCATGCCGTTCACTTTGTCCAGGAGCGCGATGATCAGGCTGTAGAGGTTCCCCAGGTACAGCACCAGGACCCTGAAAGCACACGCCCGCCTTGAGGACCCAGGCCACCGCGAGCCTGGGGCCTAGACGCGCCATTTAGGAGCGCGTCTCACGGCCGTCCCGAGACCCTGGCTGCCGCACGCAGTTTCCTTCAGAATCCCGTGGGGGAAGTAAAACATTCCAGGGCCCGTCCTGCTCAGCCGGTCCGGACGGGGCCCGGGGACCCCTTTACACCTTCCCAGGCGGGTTGCACTGTCCCCCATCCTGGGGGCAGCATTCTAAAACCGCTGGTGTCCCAGAAAGAGTGGGAGCTGAGGGGGTGGGGCTCTGAAGGGTCGCTTAATTGCGCGTCCTTGTGTCCCGATTCCTGGTTTATAAAGTGATTTTCCAGGCAGGATCTCATTCGAACCTCCCCGCTCTGTGAGGCGCACCTTAGTACAAGCCCCGCTTAAGGGACAAGTGGATTGAAACACGAGCCAAGCCAGCCGCTCACGGTCAGGGTTCTCAAGAGGTGGAACACAACTTGAGGACCGCGGGGTGTGGTTCCCACACGCGGGCCGAGCCACCAGCCGCCCCGAGGGACTCTGGGCAGCTGTGACCGGGGTGGGGGGATCTGCCGGCCACCAAACAGTCAGAGATTTGCTCCCAGCCTCCCTGGGGCTGGAAGGCTTTGCAAACACGTCTCGGGATTTCCCAGGATGCAGCCTGAGTCATAGCAGACGCGTGTCTGGGACAATGAGGCGAGAAAGGAAAGTGGCAGGTTCACCAGCCTCTCCTGGGGTCACTGACTGGCACTTAGGGGATCACGAAACCAGCACAGGCTTATCCCAATGACAAGACTCTGAGCTGAAGCTCTGCATCGCCCCTCGGTCCCCAAAGGCTCCGCTGTTCGCAGGTGCAGCTCAGACACCTGGGTAGGAGTGAGCAGGGGGGTCTGGGGCAGCACTGCCACCAGCCCTGGCCCTCCCCTCCACTCCCTGCACACCGAACCCTGGCCCACCCCGCAACTCCCTGCGCACCAAGCCAGAGCCTGCTTGTGTCTGCGTTCAGGGCACCTGCACGGGGCAGGACCCTCAGAATATGCTCAGAAGCGCTGCCCGACAGGAGACCGGAGGATTCCTCGTGCTTTCCTGGTCTCCCAGCGCCCTGGTCCTCACTGGGCCCTGGGCAAAAGGTGACACGGTCTGCTCGTGAGTTAATGGGACTAAAACAATATGTCCTGCTCTTATGACCAGAACTAGCCCGAATTCGTCTGGGGCGAGTCTCTCGATGACTCAGTTTCTCTAGTTTTGAATGTGAATAACGAGACCGATCTGTGTAATAGGATTACTGTTAGAACAAACGCAGTTATAGAATTGATCCTCCCCAGTGCTTGCTGGTGAGGACGGAGCTGAGGAAGACACTTCTCTCTCTCTGGTCAAGATTGGGGCTGAGCACAGGAGGAAGACCCGGGTTTGAACCGGGTTGAGAATCTCCTCCCAGAGCCCCCTTGGGCTGGGAGGTTTCTGCAGACTCCTTGATCTTTCCTTCCTTCCTTCCTTCCTTCCTTCCTCCCTTCCTTCTCTTTTCTTTTGTTTTTTCTTTTCTTTTTTTATCTTTAAAAATTTTTTTAAATGTTTTTTATTTATTTTTGAGAGACAAAGGCAGCGCGAGCAGGGGAGGGTCAGAAAGAGGGAGACACAGAATCTGAAGCAGGCTCCAAGCTCTGAGCTGTCAGCACAGAGCCCGACGCGGGGCTTGAACTCACGAACCATGAGATCATGAGCTGAGCTGAAGTCGGACGCTTAACCGACTGAGCCACCCAGGCGCCCCTTTTCTTTTCTTCTTTTCTTTTCTTTTCTTTTCTTTTCTTTTCTTCTCTTTTCTTTTCTTTCTCTCTCTCTCCCTCCCTCTCCCCTCCTTCCTCCTTCCTCCTTTCCTTTCCTTTCCTTTCCTTCTTTCTCCCTTTCTCTCTCTTTCTTTCTTTCTTTCTTTCTTTCTTTCTTTCTTTTAATTTAAATTCAAGTTAGTTAACATACAGTGTAGTCTTGGCTTCAGGAGTAGAATTTAGTGATTCATCATTTATGTATAACACCCAGTGCTCATCAAACAGGTGCCCTCCTTAATGCCCACCCCCCATCTAGCCCATTCCCCCCACCCACCTCCCCTCCAGTGACCCTCAGTTTGTTCTATTTAAGAGTCTCTTATGGTTTGTCTCTCTCTCTTCTCTTACTTATTTTTGTTTTCCTTCCCCTTTGTTCAGTGGTTATGTTTCTCGAATTCCACATATGAGTGAAATCACATGACATTTGTCTTTTTCTGCCTGACTTATTTTGCTTAGTGTAATACACTCTGGTTCCATCCATGTTGTTGCGAATGGCAAGATTTCATCCTTTTTGATTGCTGAGTAGTATTCCATTATATACATACCATACACAAAAACAAACTCAGAATGTGAAACAGGAAACCATCTAAATCCTAAAGGAGAAAACAGGCAACAACCTCTTTGACCCTGGTTGCAGCAACTTCTAACTTGACATGTCTCCGAAAGCAAGGGAAACAGAAGCAAAAATGAACTAGTGGGACCTCATCAGGACAAAAAGCTTCTGGGGCACCTGAGTGGCTCAGTTGGTTAAGCGTCTGACTTTTGATTTTGGCTCAGGTCAAGATCTCACAGTTTATGGGATTGAGCCCCACGTCGGGCTCTGCTCTGACAGCGAGGAGCCTGCTTGGGATCTCTCTCTCCCTCTCCCTGCCCCTCCCCTGCTAACACACATACGCGCTCTCTCTCAAAATAGATAAACAGTTTTTAAAAAAGATAAAAATCTGCACAGCGAAGGAAACAATCAGCAAAACTAAAAGGCAACCAACAGAACAGAAGATATTTGCAAACGACATATTGGATAAAGGGTTAGTATCCAAAATGTACAAAGAACGTACCAAACTCGACATCCAAAAAACAAAAATCTAGCGAGGAAATGGGCAGAAGACATGAATAGAAGACATCCAGTTGGCCAACCAACACTTGAAAAGATGCTCAACATCACTGATCATCAGGGAAATACAAATCTAAACCACAATGAGACCCTTGCTCTTTCCAGTCCTGTTTTTCTACCTTTGAAATGACAGTTGGGTTTTAGAGAGAGGCAAACAGCCTCCAGGCCAAACCCTAGCCTCACCTATTTTTTGTCAATAAAGTTATGAGCAGCACAGACCTAAACCGTTTACTCTCTGGTCTTTCGGGAAAAGTCTGCCCCTCCTGAATGAGAGCAGCCCTGCCCAAAGCTGGCAGACGACTGGCTCTGCAGAGCGTTACCAAGGGGCCCAAGAGCGGAGCAGGAGCAGGTGTAAAGCGGGGCTGTGCCGCACCCCGCCCTGCCCCAGTCAGCCAACAGTCCCCGCCCCTAGTGCACCGCATAGACCTGCTCTTTGTCCCCAGCACGGACGAGGTCACTGCCCTCCGGGAGAGGTAGAACCGTCAGGGAGAGCGGGGGAAGCCAGCGCTAGAAATGCGTGTGGTGGCCCCGCTCCCATGGGGCGTTCCCAGGACGGCCCGCCACCGCTGCTCGGGCCTCCAGCACCACCGCCGTCCCGTCCGGCCGCCACCCCGGCCCGCCCCTGCCCACCCCCCTCTCTCGGCCTCCTTCCCCTCCTCCTCCCCCCTTCTCTCCTGCGCATCCTGCCGTCCTTGAGCTGCACCCCCAGGGGACGTTCTGTGCTGAGCGTTAAGGGCAGTGAACAAGCTTGCTCCTGGGGACGGGGTCCCGCGCACGCTGGGCGTTGCCCGCACGGCCCCGCACCTTGCCAGCTGGAAGCGCAGGGAGGTCCGCGGGTGGTACATCTCCAGGGCGGCGATGAGGTCGAAGGCCGAGGGCGCCAGCATGGTGACGAGGGAGACGACCACGCTCACCTGCGGAGACAGAGCCCGGGTTCCACGGCCCCGCCTTGCCGCCCACACCGGCCTCCCCGCGGCGCGGCCGGCGGGCTCTCGGGGGCTGTGCGGTTCCTTCGAGGACAACCTCCCCCAGATCCCCGCCGATCCGCCTTCTCAAGAGGCCCCCCCGCCACTTCCTCATGGGCTTGTCCCTGGAGGAACCTCAGTCCGTGAAGCGTCCGACTTCGGCTCAGGTCATGATCTCACGGTTTGTGAGTTCAAGCCCCGCGTGGGGCTCTGTGCTGACAGCTCGGAGCCCGCAGCCTGTTTTGGATTCTGTGTCTCCCTCTCTCTCTGCCCCTCCCCTGCTCACGCTCTGTCTCTCTGTCTCAAAAATAAATAAATGTCAAAAAAAAAGACATAAAGAAACAACCTAGGTGTTTAAGAGCTGGCACGCGGTCAACTGTGACAGGTGCCACGGACTGCGGTTCGGTCATTGAAGCGACTCTGACGGGGAAGTCCACTTCTGGAAACGTGTAGGTGGAGAAACACCACGCGAGAACAGCAAAGCGCAGTCAGCGAGCCCCGAAGGTGAAGAACGGAATGAACGCCTGAAGGTGACGCCGACTCAGAGCCGTTCCCGACAGAGACCCCCAACCGTCCATACGTCAGAGGGCTCAGAGCCCTTGCAGTCAGTGCTCTCGGGCAGCAGGACTCGGTCATCCAGGGGGACGTTTCTAGCCCGTCTGCCCGAGGAGCAGCCAGGAAGGAGAGGGCAGGTGCTCTCACATCCCTCCTGGAGGGCGCATGCGGGGAAGGCGGCGGCTACCTCGTTCTTCTCCCAGAGCGTCAGCTCCTTCTTCGACTGCTCCAGCTTCTGGGAACGGTCCACCACGAAGTAGATAAGGTAGATGCTTCCAGCGAGCGACAGAAGCACCAGGATGTTGGCAACAATCCTCAGGCACACGGTCACTGCCCTGCGGGGAGAGCCGGGCTTGCAGACGGGGCACCGGTTAGGGACGGGACCCATGTCCCGCCACGGGAATCCTTGGCCCTGAAGCATCAGTGCTCTCCTCCCCCCCCCCCCAGTCCCTCATTTCCTACGGGACCAACACGAACTTATAAATCCACCCAGCTGCCATCGGTAGGACTCGAAACAAGTATCGTGACTCTGACGCTGTGCGCAGATTCACGCGGTGGGTGCTTAGCTGTCTTTCCCTCTAGAGCTTACACTCCGAAATGGTTTACTCTTCCGCACGATCGTATTCTCAGCTCCGGAAGGAGGCCCAGTGTGTATAAACACCTCCTAGCTCTTTTCTAGATGATGAACAAGGAAGTGAAGAGCAAGCGAATGCCATGATATGGGTCGCGGGTTTGCTCTTTCCTTCCTAATTCTGGGGGCAAACTCACTGATTCCAACTGGCTTATATATATATATATATTTTTTTTTAATGTTTATTAATTTTTGAGAGAGAGAGGCAGAGAGAGAAGGGGAGGGGCAGAGAGAGAGGGAGACACAGAATCCAAAGCAGGCTCCAGGCTCCGAGCTGTCAGCACAGAACCCGACGCGGGGCTCGAACCCACAAACCTTGAGATCATGACCTGAGCCGAAGTTGGATTCTCAACTGACTGAGCCCCCAGGTGCCCCAACCAACTGGCTTATTTTTAGGCACCTTCTTCCAACTTTAGGGCCAGTCTTAGCCTGGGTTTCCCTACAAGCAGAGCCTCAGCAAGGGCCTGTTTGCAAGTACTTTATTTGGGATGTGATCCCAGGAGGTCTGCGCGGGAGGCGGGAGGAGGACCAGTCAGGGCAGGGCGTGTGGTGGACTTGGCCACAGCTCGAGGCAACGGCAGGGCCTTCTGAGGGCTTCTGAGCTGTGTCTCAGCGAGAAGTAGGGAAGCTTCTATCATCACTCTCGTCCCTACTGGTCAAGGGCAGCTCCCTGGGCGTGGACCCCCGGCATTGCCCCCAGCCTCTGGGATTCCCGCGCATGCACACTGACAGGGCTCGGCGGGTGCCCCACACCGCAGCCTCAGAGGGGCCCTGGGGCAGCGAGCAGTGGGTACCAGTGAGGGGTGAGGGGTGCGAAGGGCCGTGTGCGCGCAGCCGTGGCTCCCACACAGCCTTCCACGGCCCTGCCCGGCAGCAGGTGCTAAAGGCAGAGGTGTGGCCAGGAGGCTGTGAAGGGCACAGAAGAGGTGTGCCAGCCTGTCCGTAAAGGACAATTTCCACCCTCCGGGTGACCTCGGGCTGGTCGTGTCACCTCCCTCTACATCAGTGGTGGCCCTTCACCCCAAATGATCTGACAAACATCACCTTGTCTATCTGTGCAGAACTTTAGATAAAGAATCAGAATACTGCAGATGGGAAATCCGAGAGCGGGTGAGGTCCATTAATCCCGTTCTGAGCTTCCTCACTCGCTCCTGAACCCAGACCACGCTGCCGTCACGGCGGGGGGGGGGGGTCCCACCTGTCGGTCCCCGTGCTGACTGCACCAGAAAATGCACGTGACAGGCGCGGGCTGAGGTCGCCAGTCAAATGTGAGAATACCCTGGATACCCCAGAATGCCCGTCACCGCGGTTCTCCCCAGGTTTTGGCAGCATCGGGAGGACGGAGGATTTGTTTGTGGAAAAGAGATGAGAAACAGGCTATCCTTGCTGCCGACATATCTGCTTCTTCTAATGGGTCATGCGTCACCTTTGAGCCAGATGCTGCCGTTTTTAAATTTTGGGGGAAAATCACCAAAATCACCCATAAGTTTTGCTTCGTGAGGCTTGCTAAGAACGTGGATGCTGGTGGCCCACGTCCAGGCGTCCTAACTCAGTGAATCGGGGTGGGTGCCAAAGTCGTCCCCGTGTTTTGTGCCCGGAGGGGTGATTGTGTTGGGTGGGTGCTCTCCGCCCTCTGAGAAGCACCGATGGACTTCATTCTCGTTTCACAGGGGAGGGAGTGGAGGGGGCCCCCCGGGTCGGGGAAGCTGAGGATGAAGGGAGACCTAGCGCCCCTCCCCCGCCTCCCTACGGGGAATCCTTCCACCCGCTTCCTCAACGGGCCTGCATGTGCTTGCTCACCTCCCCACGTCCACGACGTGGCTTCACCAGGCTTTCCGCGTCATGGAAACGAATCCAGGGGCTTAAGAGCCAGTGAGGATGTCAGGGAGCTGACCCGTGAGGACAGGTCACTGTCCCTTCGGGCAACCGTCCTTCCGTGTCATCAGCTCTCTGGCTGAAGGGCCTCACCTCCTCCAGGCAGGCCTCAAATCCCGGAGAAGTTCACATCTGAGCCATCACCTTGGAAGGCTTGTCAACAAGAATTGGATACTATTTGCATCTTATGACTTCTGGGATTTGTTACTAAATAAGGTAATCTCTGCTGGGGCGCCTGAGGGGCTCAGCCTGTTGAGCGTCCCACTTCGGCTCAGGTCATGATCTCGCGGTTTGTGGGTTCGGGCCCCGCGTCGGGCTCTGTGCTGACAGCTCAGAATCTGGAGCCTGCTTCCGATTCTGTGTCTCCCTCTCTCTCTGCCCCTCCCCTGCTGGTGCTCTGTCTGTCTCTCTCTCTCTCTCAAAAATAAATAAACATTAAAAAAATAAAGTAGCCTTTGCTTAATTTAGAAAACGAGAAATTGGTGCTAAAAAATACCTCTTTTATTATCTGAGTGAAAGAAGGCAGTCAGCTTTAGAACTCTCCCCCTGTGGCCTGATCTAAGGAGGGAGGAAACCCTCCTAAATTCTGCTCCTGACGGGTGTATCACATGACTAGAAGGACAGATTTTACAAAGAGAGAAAAGGGGTGCCTGGGTGGCTCAGGCAGTCAAACATCCGAGTCTTGGTTTAAGCTCAGGTCATGAACTTGCAGTTTGTGAGTTTGAGCCCCGCGTTGGGCTCTGTGCTGACAGTATGGAACGTGCTTGGGATTCTGTCTCTCCTTCTCTCTCTGCCCCTCCTCTGTTCTCCCTGTCTCTCTCAAAATAAATAAATAAATAAACTTAAAAAAGTTTTTTTAAAAAGAAGAAAGAAGAGCTGCCTGACAATGTGTGAAAATAAGATATAGATAGTTGGGTCATTTTTGTACCAAATTAAAACAGCGTATCAATGAATGAAGGGTGGGGTGTCCCCATACATACAGGTTTTTGCTTTTCTTCTTTTCCTGTTCTTCCAGGATGGCCTCCTTTAAGAAAAGACACATCGAATTAGAAGCGTAGCGTTTCCATTAATGGTGAGTCTTTAGAACAGTTCATGATTAGAAATGATTATTCAGTATTTGTAACCACTCTGTGAGATTTTGTTGGCATCAGTGCTTATATAATAATAAGCGGATAAAAATGGAGGGGCGCCTGGGTGGCCCAGTCGGTTAAGCATCTGACTTCGGCTCAGGTCACGATCTAGCGGTTGGTGGGTTTGAGCCCCGCGTCGGACTCTGTGCTGACAGCTCGGAGCCTGGAGCCTGCCTTGGATTTTGTGTCTCCTTCTCTCTGTTCCTCCCCTACTTGCGCTCTGTCTCTCTCAAAAATAGATGAACGTTAAGAAAAATAAAAATACATGGAGACGGGGGCTTGGGGAGAGGGGGTGGAAGAACACGTTATTCAATAAGTGAAATGATCTAAATGGGTTTTCCCCAAAAGAGGCAGCGTTGAGTCGCCTGGCTGCTCAGGAGACCCGAGTCCCTGTGAGCTTCTGACTGCATCCTCTCCGGAGCCAGCGCTAAAGCTCACATCGCTAACACGTGTATTTACTCACTCACAAGTTACCCGCAAAATGAATGCAATCCCTCATGCAGATTATCAAGAGTACGCCAGCTGAAATTTTAAGGGGACGAATCTCAAAAATTAAAATAAAGAGGAGTTTTTCGACGTCTTGTCCTGCACTCCATGGGACTGTGGGTGCATGAGGCCCATCCTCTCGCTGCGGAGGATGCCATCCCGCAGAGGCCCAGTGGTGCCACGGTCAAGGCCGTGGGCAAGGTGGGAGGAGCCCTGACCGCCCTGGCCCCACCGCGCCGCCCACTCACCCTGATGCTGTTCACGATGGCGGCCGTTTTGCTCTCCGCGGCCTCTGGGTTTCCGATGAGGTAGTCCCAGGCACAGAACACCCTCCAGCAGAACGTGTAGTTTTCATTGGAGGCTCTGGCGAGGCTCGTGCGGGAGTTCTTGGCCATCCTGCGAGAGAGGAGCGGGGACGGGCACGTGAGGGCAGAGTCAGACGGGCCCCGGCCGCCCCTGCAGCTGCTGCTGGTCCCCACGGAGCCTCGCCGTGATTCGAGCGAGCAGCCCCATCTGGGTGCAGACAACACGGCACCAGCGGGTCCAGTGCCCCTCTTGTGCGAATAGCACTGGCCGCTCTGGTGGCTGGGAGGTCACTGAAGGCAGGTGTGCCCGGGGGCTGGGCAATGTGACTGTGAAATCAAACTCTCCTTCGAGCTGACTCAGTCTTCCTGGAGGCTTGCCCACTGAGGGGACGTGACCCCACCTCAGGGAGCTTGTTGGGTGCCTACTCCCCACGATACCCCTTAGATGCATCTGAAGGCAGGAGTCACCGTCCCCTAGTCAGGTGAAAGTCCCTCTTCCTTCAGACCGTCTCTGGTTATAAACTTTTACCTGTCCTCTTCCCCCACAGTTCTTGCTCCTGAGTTTGCTCCCATCCTTCTCTTAAATTGTAACATCTAACAAAGGGCCTGTCTTCCAGGTGGGGTCTGGAGAACCCTAGAAGCTGGAAAGTTCCTTGCCAAGTGGAAGCCCCAGGTCACTGTGCGCCTCCTCAGGCTTTTGTTTGTTTGATGGTGATGATGATGATGGTGATGGTGATGATGGTGACGGTGGTGATGGTGGCGATGGTGATGGTAATGATGATGCTGATGGTGATGATGATGGTGTAATGGTGATGGTGATGGTGGTGATGGTGGTGATGGTGATGGTGATGATGATGGTGATGGTGGTGATGGTGATGATGGTGATGATGGTGATGGTGATGATGGTGATGGTGATGGTGATGATGGTGATGGTGATGGTGATCATGATGGTGATGATGGTGACAGTGGCGATGGTGATGGTGATGATGCTGCTGATGGTGATGATGATGGTGATGGTGATGGTGATGGTGGTGATGGTGGTGATGGTGATGGTGGTGATGGTGATGGTGATGATGATGGTGATGGGGGTGATGGTGGTGATGGTGATGGTGATGGTGATGGTGGTGATGGTGGTGATGGTGATGGTGGTGATGGTGATGGTGATGATGATGGTGATGGTGG